>JAMPIV010010551.1:0-272210 GCA_024509875.1 Oreohelix idahoensis | reverse complement strand
CAGTGATGAGCGAAAAAAGAGCACTAATAATATATGAAACTCGTAAAACCTGAAAGAAATACCGAAACAAGAAAGTAAATAATCAACGAAACTAAAAAAAGATTGAACAAAACTTCGGAACAAGTAAAAGATCACTTAGCTAGATCCGTAGATGCTTGGAATAAAACACTGAGGTACCTTGTCCAAGAAAACGTCTAAGGAAGACGTTTTATTGGTTTATATACTTATAAGATAGCCTCAGACCCATGTAGTTCTTGGGGTCTCTGATGAGACAAAGAAATAATAGGATTACCCGTCTCTCTGGCGTGTGGCCTTCTTCTTCTTTGATCCATAACCACCGGTTGTCAAAGCAGTCAGTGGCCATCACGCCTGTTGGCATCTTGTAGGGTATCAGTAAACTTCTTCACTTTGCTCGGTCGGCAGCCATTCTTCGTGCAGTGCCCCAGCTCTGGTTCATTCTTTGCATCTCGGCCTCCACAGTTCTCCGTCAAGTTGTTTTTGGTCGACCTCTCTTTAGTATTCAGAGTCCATAGCATAGCTGTTGTTATGATGGTATCGTTTCCCTCTTCTGAGGACATGGCCAACCCAACTCCAGCGTCTGCCAGCTATGATGGTGTGTATGTCCTCTTGGTTGCACCGAGTGAGCAGGTCTTGATTGTTGATGGCATTCGGCTGTAGTGGATTTGATGGTATTGTTTGGTGGTTGTGTTACCTAGTGTGATGTATGAGGTCAGCTGTGAAGGCTCCTGAGATAAATGTAGATGTGAATTACAGAAGGCCCTTCGTACTACCACTTACGACCTCAAACATATCTCTTTTTTACTATTATGAATGTAGCTACGTTAAAAGTCTAGGGTACTGAAATGTAATGTGTTGTATTAGAATACACACACACACAGATATTTAATAAGTCTAATAATAATAATAATAAAATTTATAACACACTGAACTAACTCAGGCTGTTTTAGTTTTAAATATTAAATCTTTTGTTAAATTTATTTGTTCTGAACCAATGTTTGTTGGTCAGAACATATGAAATATTATGGAGTTATAAATGGAATGCATAATTATATGACATAATAAAATGGATGTGTGCACATAAGTATTTTAAAAGACTGGTTAATATTTATTATATTAGATTGTCCCAGGAGAACTATTACTGAATGTACTGTTGGGGTGGTATCATCACGCCCAATCTGTGACTACCAAAACATTGTCCATTGACTTAGGGGATGAATACATGGTTTATTTTCCCACAATGGTATGTCTTTATTAGATGGTGAATTAGTTGGTGAATTAGTTGGTGAATTTCCAGCAGGCCAGAATCTCACGTATCTCGACTGCGTCGATCTTGTACAGGAGTCTGGTGGCCCCTCCTCTCCGTTGCTGGAGTACAATATTCGGCTGCTCTGACACAATGTTAGACTGCACTGGTCCACGCTTGTGTATTTCACAACAGCATTTGGCACCTCTTCGGTGCCAAACAGAAACTCACAATTCTGAAATAAAAGTTTTGTGGCATGGGTCAGAACTCTACCTACTGAGCCACTTCTGCACACAACACTACACAACAACACCACACAGACTGGGTCAGATCTCTCTGACCACACAGTACATCTTACCCAGTTGTTTTCATATAGTACTAGTTCCCCAAGACTGCATTGCATCTGAGATATGTTCAATAGTTTCCTTTTGTTCAATAAGATAGGTGATATGTTCCCACCGATCTCAACAATAGATCCGCCTTCCATAGTCTTAGTTAGGCGTCCATATTTTTTTGTTTGTCTCTAGACCCTGAACTTGGGCTGGGGACCTAGAGCGAACACTTACTTGTCGTAATCATTTTATGATATGCCAGTATCAATCACTCGAAATATTAAAATATACAAAAGAAATGCTTTCATTCTTACCAGAATTCAGAATTGAGAACACAGTTAATATCTAGCAAAACTCAGCTGAGCTGCTGGCTATCTGATGGCGTCCCACTAAATGTATAGAAATACTTCTGGAAACAACACCACAGGCAATAAACCACTGTGTCTCTGGACAGTCTTGTAACGAATGGCAAAATGTGTGCCTCTACCCCGCTACTATGATTTCATTCATCCAATCACAGACTCCCCCCCTAACTTTCAAATCTACAACCAAAAGTCAAATTTCAGTCAGCTCTCAGTCAAGTATGTATTACGGTCTGTTGGTCCGTCTGTCTCTACTTGTTTTTTCATAAAAAAACACGCTTGGTTCTTGGGCCAACTCCATGCAATACCCTACACACTTCTGCCTCCGAAGTTATTTTTAGCTACAATTCTCCACCTTACCCCTCTCTTTAATTACAGCTCGATTTTTGCATCTGCGTGCCTCAAGAATGCAAATTTGAAACTTTAGTGAAATTTTTTAACAGTGCAGTCGCTAGTCTGATATGAACAACACAGTCTTTTGTCAATATCTTCTTTATTATCTATCCGTCTGTATAATTTAAAGTATATTATTATTATTAAGAAAAAGTTACTTTTTCAAGGTTATTTTTTTTTTGAAATTTGTTTGCGAGAACCTTTTCCCGCTGAATTCAAATAAAACCAAGTACCGTAAAACTTCCAAGAAATGACTGTTTCTGACAAGAGCTAAAGTCGTTTTTTGTCCATTTCCTTACATTGTGTCAACTAGTGACGTGAATTTTTTTTCTTTTACTACCAATTGCATCTTTTAGCCTTGCGATATTCAAACACGTGTTCAGTCATATTTTTCCTTTTGTGTTCTCCGTTTCTCTCCCGACTACAAAGGGTAAACGTTTCGTCTGTACGTCTAACTCGTTAGTTTTAAATGGCGGGTAGGAAAAGGCGGGCATGGGCGATCATGTCTCCTAGTATCTTACGCATTATTTTTTTATCCCTACATTTTATCGTTATTTTGGGAGATATTTTAACGTTGTATCATGGTAAATTCATCACACATCTCCCCAACTGAGAACATGCACTACGGCAAGTTCCAAAACCAGTGATACACATAGATAAAATTACTCCTCACGCCTGCCACTATCTAATCTTGATCACAGGGGTGCCGACTGAGGAAATCTGCACCAACATTCAACGACCCGGGGATGTATTCGATAATAAACTGATAAGGTTGCAATAATAAAGACCATCTCAACAATCTTGCGTTTTCATGCTTAGCCTGAGATAAGAACACCAGGGGCTGATGATCCGTCTGGACCACAAAAGTCCTACCATACAGATAGATTTGGAACTTTTTTATTGCCCATATTAACGCTAAACATTCTTTTTCGCTTGTGGAATATCCTTGCTCCGCTTTATTCAATTTGCGGCTTGCATAAGCGACTGGGTTCAGTTCCCCATCGGACCTTTGCAACAGAGCCGCCCCGAGGCCTACATTACTTGCATCTGTTCTCACCACGAAGTCCTGTGTCAAATCAGGCAATTTGAGAATAGGCTTGCTAGTGAGTTTATCCTTTAACTCTTGAAAAGCCAATTCACATTGCGCAGTCCAAACAATTTTATCTGGATGTCCCTTGCGAGTCAGATCAGTCAGAGGAGCACAAATAGAGTTAAAATTTTTGATATATTTTTGGTAAAATCCACATAACGACACGAATGATCGCACATCCTTTTTTGTTTGTGGTCTAGGTGCTCTCTGCAGCGTTTCCAAGTTCTTGGGGTCAGGGGTCATGTTACCCTGATATACAGTGTGTCCCAAGAATTCCAACTCTTTGCATCCAATACAACATTGTGTTGGCCTAGCAGTTAAGTTCGCCTCCCTAAGTCTATCAAATAACATTTTTAGAGAGTTAATGTGTTCTTCAAATGTCTCTGTGGCGACGAGAATATCATCCATGAAATTCGTGATACATGGGTTATTCGGGGGATCCAACAATTTGCGCATCATCCTTGAAAATACACTTGGAGCATTTTTCAATCCGAATGGTAGCATGTTGAATTCATAATGTCCTTCCGAGGTGCTAAAGCTAAATAAGGTCTCACCTCAGGCTTTACTGGAATCTGGTAATAGCCTTTACTAAGATCCACTTTTGAAAAGTATTTTGCCTTGTTTAATCTGGCAAATAACTGTTTTGTGTCTGGAAATGGATCCACTTGTCCTTCTGTGACAGCATTCAGTTTCCTGTAATCTATGCACAGTCTGTGTTCCCCAGACGGTTTCCTCAACAAAACTACACTGGAGCTAAAAGATGATTCACTGTGTGAAATAATCCCCTCCTTCAACAAATAATATATTTCTTCTTTCAATGCCTTCTCCTTCGCGAACGGAATAGAATAGGCTCTCATACAGATTGGGTTTGAGTCTACCAGTTTCATGTCATACTGTAGCAAATTTGTATGTCCTGGTTTATCTGTTAATACATCTGTATGTTCCTCCAGAACCTGTTGAACTCTCTCCTTCTGATTTTTAGTCAGGTGCTTACTGACTTTTACCTGTGCCGCTGTTTCACAAGGATGTAATGGGTATTCATGTGAGGTGAGTGGTTCCTTTTGCATTTGAGTTGCGATAGCCAAGGTCAGTAAGGGGGTGCTTTCCTGGAGTGGTCTGTCCAGATACTTCTTTAACAGGTTTACATGATAAACTTTCTCCTTCCCCTTTTTGTCAATTTTATAGTTTGTTCTAGACACCTTCTCTAGAACCGTATATGGACCTTGCCATCCAATTTGTAATTTATTCTGGCTGCCGGGTAGTAGAAGAAGCACCTTCTCTCCCACAGCTAGTTCTCTGTCCTTTGCCTTCCTATTAAAATATGCTGCATGTTTCTTCCTGGCTTGTCTCAAATTATCATTTGCCAGTTTCCATCCAGCTTTCAGACGAGTGGTCAGTTCGTTCACATATTGATACGATGAGGTAACAGTCTCTTCTGCCTTCTCATCTGTCCAGGTCCTTAATAAAGCTTCCAATGGACCTTTTATTGGCCTCCCAAATAGCAGAGTTGCGGGAGCCATCCCGGTTGAACTATGTGGTACCTCCCGATACGCAAACAACGCGGCGGGCAGGAATTGATCCCACAGATCCGGTTTTTCGTGTGCCAGCTTCCTCAGGATAGAAATGAGAGTCCCATTGAACCTCTCTACCTGGCCGTTCCCTTGTGGGTGGTACGGACTACAATGAAAGTGTCTGGCTTGAAATAGCTTAAAAACTTCTTCCGTTAGTTTCCCCTTGAACTGTGAGCCATTATCAGTCAAGATTTGATGCGGGAATCCTAATCTTGTGAATATTGTAAGTAGTGCCTCTGCTACATGTTTTGAATCAATTGATGGCAGGGCTACCGCCTCTCCCCACATAGAACAAGTGTCCACCAGAGTAAGGATGTAACTGTTCCTCCTCTTGGTCCGAGTGAGAGGTCCCACAATATCCACTGCAACCCTCTCAAAAGGTGTTCCCACTATGGGCATTTCCCCTAGAGTTGCAGGAGCAGTCCAATGCTTTGGAGCTACCCTTTGACATTCTGGACAGGATTTGACATATCTTTTTATATCCTCCGTTATCCCTGGCCAGAAGTAATGACAAGCTATACGCTGTCCTGTGGCGCTGATCCCCATGTGACCACTGAAGGGAATCGCATGCCCGAGTTCCATCACTTTATCCCTATATGAAGTGGGAAGAACCAGCTGGTTGTGACCATTTGTTCCAGTTCCGGCCTTCCTATATAATAATTTGTTCTTCATAAAGTATTCCCCCTTGCTTGGAGGTGTGTGGCATTTGGGCAATTTTTTTAAAACATGGCTTGAGTGTCCTATCCTCAGCCTGCGCCTTCCTCATCTCCTCTGGATGAGCATTTATAGGTTCACCTTCTTCCTCCTTTTTCTGTGACCTGGTCTGTACTGTCGCCATGATCACAGGTCTCTCGGGATTCCCCAAGAAGACGTACCTACACCCCAATATCAGAGGGTAGATTGGTTCATCTATCACTGCTGCTCTGATTTCTCCTTCCACATAGCGAGTTTTCACCGTTATCCTTGCGATGGGAAGTGTCATGAGTGGTATGTCCTTAGTCGCCCCTTGTATTTCCACTGTTTCTGTGGTATACTGACTTGGGTCCACTAGGCTAGACTTCACAACTGAATCATAATCCAAACCTGTATCATAAAGGCACCTTATGGTGACCCCATTACAAATAACATCCTCACAAACTGGGGGGTGATAAGGTTCCTGCTGTCCATTAGGATTAACCTTTAATCTCTGAGTCCCCGACTTCATTGCAGCAATGTTTGAAGGTTTCCTTCTACAAAATTCGGTGTTATGGTTGTCTTTCTTACACCATTTGCACCATCTTTTTCCTTGGTTTAACGGTTTTCTTTCATTATATTTTTGGTCATTGAACTGTGAGTTTCTGTCACGATAGTCATTTCTTGGCCTATCAAAGTTTGTCCTGCCTTTATTACCCTGTTCTCGGTTATCAAATTTATTAAATTGCTGTGGAGCTTTAAAATTTTCTATGTGCTTCTTTTTAGTGCCACTTACCTCTGCCTGGGCTGCCTGATACCTCTCAGCGACATTTAAAACCTCCCCCAACTTCTCTGCACCTTGTTCCATGAGAAATTTTCTCAAGTCTGGAGCCATGGACTCTCTTAATTGCTCTATCATGATCATTTCTTTAAGATCTTGGGTCTTCCCCAGAGCAGTCCATTTCTCCAAATAGGTTTCCAGTCTGGCAGAGAATTGGTGGTATGTCTCCCCAGACAACAGTTTGGCATTTCTAAATTTCTTACGATAAAATTCACCATTTTTTTCGTATCTCAATAACAAAGCCTGCTTTAACATGTCATAATTGTCTTGGTCTTCTCTACTCATTTTAGCAAAGACTTCATAAGAAGTACCTCTCAGTCCCTGTGATAACTTTAGACTCCACCTCTCTCTCTCTAACCCATATGTAGTAGCTAATAATTCAAAACGACTGAGGTACCCCTCAATGTCATCGTCTTTCTCAACAAAATGGTCTAAATGAAACCCCATAGCTGAGTTTGAGGCACCCTGACTAGCTGCAGCATCTGAGGCAAAAGGGCTGGCACCATTTTCAGGAGCATGGCCTTGTAATTCCAGCTCCCTTAGTCGTAATTCATGCTCCCTTTGCAACCTTCTATCTTCTGCTTCCCTTTCGGCCTTTTTATCTTCTGCTTCCCTTTCGGCCTTTTTATCTTCTGCCTCCCTTTGCTGTCGTTTTTCTTCTGCCTCAATCTGCAGCCTCTTAAGTTCTTTATCAGCCTCAATTTGTAACATCTTCTCTTCAGCTAACCTCCTATCTTCCCTTTCAATATACTTGTCACATTCAGAAGTCACATACTGAATTAAAGCCTGACCCTCCATGTTCATCTCCCTCGCCGTTAGCACAGCAGCTGATCTGAATTTTGCCAGGTCAGCCATCAGACAAAATAACAATGACCCAGGTAAATCTAATTACTTAATGACAGGTAATTCTAATTATCAAATGACAGGTAATTCTAATTAATAAATAGACCAAGGTAATTCTAATTAATTTAATTGGCCAAGGTAATTCTAATTAATTAATTAATCAATTACCACTGGCTGTGAAGATTCACCAACTTTGATTTTCCACTTTTATATTTTAAGGGACACTTTTAAATTTTTACAATTTGTCCCCCTAGTTTAATTCTCCCACCAGGAGATCCTAATATTTATGATAAACTAATTATCCCTGGACAAGACCCCAATATTTGTAGTGGATTTGATGGTATTGTATGGTGGTTGTGTTACCTAGTGTGATGTATGAGGTCAGCTGTGAAGGCTCCTGAGATAAATGTAGATGTGAATTACAGAAGGCCCTTCGTACTACCACTTACGACCTCAAACATATCTCTTTTTTACTATTATTCTGGGAGCCGCGCTAGCGTAGTGGTTACAACACCGCTCTGGCGACCGGGTGATTCAGGATCAAACCCGGGCGACGGCATTTGAGGATTTTTCGTCGACCGGGAATTGGACTGGATTAACTCGAGACCTGGCGATGACATTTGAAGGAGTGTCGTCGACCAGGGATTGGCGGCTCCTGAGCCGACCCAGCTCTAATGGGTACCTCCGAAATCGGCGAGTATCTGCCTGAATGGCGAGGGACACCTGTCTCTGTACAAGAAAAGGGATACTCACGTAAAATCAATGTCAGGTTAGACATTAACAATAACCTGAGATTTCGCCTCGAGTATTAGCGGGCGTACGAAAAAAAAAAAAAAAAAAAAAAAAAACTATTATGAATGTAGCTACGTTAAAAGTCTAGGGTACTGAAATGTAATGTGTTGTATTAGAATACACACACACACAGATATTTAATAAGTCTAATAATAATAATAATAAAATTTATAACACACTGAACTAACTCAGGCTGTTTTAGTTTTAAATATTAAATCTTTTGTTAAATTTATTTGTTCTGAACCAATGTTTGTTGGTCAGAACATATGAAATATTATGGAGTTATAAATGGAATGCATAATTATATGACATAATAAAATGGATGTGTGCACATAAGTATTTTAAAAGACTGGTTAATATTTATTATATTAGATTGTCCCAGGAGAACTATTACTGAATGTACTGTTGGGGTGGTATCATCACGCCCAATCTGTGACTACCAAAACATTGTCCATTGACTTAGGGGATGAATACATGGTTTATTTTCCCACAATGGTATGTCTTTATTAGATGGTGAATTAGTTGGTGAATTAGTTGGTGAATTTCCAGCAGGCCAGAATCTCACGTATCTCGACTGCGTCGATCTTGTACAGGAGTCTGGTGGCCCCTCCTCTCCGTTGCTGGAGTACAATATTCGGCTGCTCTGACACAATGTTAGACTGCACTGGTCCACGCTTGTGTATTTCACAACAGCATTTGGCACCTCTTCGGTGCCAAACAGAAACTCACAATTCTGAAATAAAAGTTTTGTGGCATGGGTCAGAACTCTACCTACTGAGCCACTTCTGCACACAACACTACACAACAACACCACACAGACTGGGTCAGATCTCTCTGACCACACAGTACATCTTACCCAGTTGTTTTCATATAGTACTAGTTCCCCAAGACTGCATTGCATCTGAGATATGTTCAATAGTTTCCTTTTGTTCAATAAGATAGGTGATATGTTCCCACCGATCTCAACAATAGATCCGCCTTCCATAGTCTTAGTTAGGCGTCCATATTTTTTTGTTTGTCTCTAGACCCTGAACTTGGGCTGGGGACCTAGAGCGAACACTTACTTGTCGTAATCATTTTATGATATGGCAGTATCAATCACTCGAAATATTAAAATATACAAAAGAAATGCTTTCATTCTTACCAGAATTCAGAATTGAGAACACAGTTAATATCTAGCAAAACTCAGCTGAGCTGCTGGCTATCTGATGGCGTCCCACTAAATGTATAGAAATACTTCTGGAAACAACACCACAGGCAATAAACCACTGTGTCTCTGGACAGTCTTGTAACGAATGGCAAAATGTGTGCCTCTACCCCGCTACTATGATTTCATTCATCCAATCACAGACTCCCCCCCTAACTTTCAAATCTACAACCAAAAGTCAAATTTCAGTCAGCTCTCAGTCAAGTATGTATTACGGTCTGTTGGTCCGTCTGTCTCTACTTGTTTTTTCATAAAAAACACGCTTGGTTCTTGGGCCAACTCCATGCAATACCCTACACACTTCTGCCTCCGAAGTTATTTTTAGCTACAATTCTCCACCTTACCCCTCTCTTTAATTACAGCTCGATTTTTGCATCTGCGTGCCTCAAGAATGCAAATTTGAAACTTTAGTGAAATTTTTTAACAGTGCAGTCGCTAGTCTGATATGAACAACACAGTCTTTTGTCAATATCTTCCTTATTATCTATCCGTCTGTATAATTTAAAGTATATTAGTTCTCTGCTCAAGACGGGCTATCAAACTAGCTAGGTTTTATATTCATAACATTATTATTAAGAAAAAGTTACTTTTTCAAGGTTAGTTTTTTTTTTTTGAAATTTGTTTGCGAGAACCTTCTCCCGCTGAATTCAAATAAAACCAAGTACCGTAAAACTTCCAAGAAATGACTGTTTCTGACAAGAGCTAAAGTCGTTTTTTGTCCATTTCCTTACATTGTGTCAACTAGTGACGTGAATTTTTTTTCTTTTACTACCAATTGCGTCTTTTAGCCTTGCGATATTCAAACACGTGTTCAGTCATATTTTTCCTTTTGTGTTCTCCGTTTCTCCCCCGACTACAAAGGGTAAACGTTTCGTCTGTACGTCTAACTCGTTAGTTTTAAATGGCGGGTAGGAAAAGGCGGGCATGGGCGATCATGTCTCCTAGTATCTTACGCATTATTTTTTTATCCCTACATTTTATCGTTATTTTTTGGAGATATTTTAACGTTGTATCATGGTAAATTCATCACACAGGCCTTAGGCAGATTGTGTGGAAAGAGGACAATTTCAACGTTTCCTTTTGTGTTACTTTTTCTTCCGCTCCATAGAGAAGCACAGCAAGTACACAACTCTCATATAATCTTAATTTTGTGTTTGTGCTGTACTGGGAAGACTATCAAATGTTGTTGCAACAGTTTTTCTCGCTTTATTTATTATGTAGTTGATGTCTTTGCTTGTTCCGACGTCTGGTGTTACTATGCATCCTAGGTATGTGAAAGTGTCTGTCTATTCTGTGTCTATTCTAGCTTCTGGTTTGACTATACTTCCAAGAAAAAAAAAACAGATTGACTGAATAAGTGAAAACAGAATGTGGTACAAGGCGGTTAACATGAAGTTGAGCATGAGATTGGCAGCCTCATCATAGAAAACGCATTGCTACAGAAACCACCGCCCAATGCAAGTGCATGAAAATGCTTGTTGCAGGTTTTCTGCAAGCGGACCAACTGCAGTGGTGGCTCTAAGGTCCATACAGGCGAAAAAGAAAAAGGAAATGAATGTTCAAACATACCCAAATTGTAATGGCCTGTAAAGAATTAAGACCTTTTCTTCCCCCTTCTTTTTCAATCTTAGCCTACTGCTACCGGTCAATTTGTTGGCGGTTTTAGGAATCATATCATTCATCTTGCCACCTGATGAGCCAGAAAAAGTGGCAGTTCCCATTGCAGTCTTACTGTCATTCACTGTGTTCCTTAACGTCATAGACAACAACATACCGCCATCGTCAGACCATATCTCTCTGTTGGGTAAGTCCTCGTATTGTCTGTATCTGCCTTTAAATCGGTGTTTTTATGCATGGAGGCGTGTCTGGAGTCATCCTTATATGACCACCAGATACAGATAAGCACAGTGCTATAATGTATAGATGTGTAAGTGAACTTCTGTCTATGAGGCTAATTACACCATCACTGACTCTTGAAATCATCCACATACTTCCAGTGATTCCCCCTGTGGGGAAACTTGTTGAGAACCCAGCATTGCACACTAAGCTTAGAGGAGTCACTTGAGCCCCAGACGTAACTCTGGCTTTTACCTAGTTGGCTGTATGCAGGAGGATCTCACTGTGGACCCATGACAAGCAGGTTGAGCTGAAAAGTGGCTCTGTGTAGGACATGACAATTCCTTGGCAGAGCCCATAACCAAAGCATAGTATTTTAACTCTGCCCCTTGGATGGTGGGAATGCACAGAATGCCAGACGCTTTTTTCCTCCTAGCTTGGGACCAGATGTGATTATCCTTTGCAAGCAAACCAAGCTGCAGCTCATGACTTGGAATTGAAGAAAAGCCACAGGAAAAGCCAAGATCTACAGTTCAGATAATACAAAGGACTCTTCAACTTGGTATTGGCTGCATAAGAGCTAGAAGCTCAGCAGCCTTAGAAACAACAACAACAAATCAGTTTCTTAACTCTTAAAGGACATGGAAGTTTTCCCATGAAAGACATAAGGAATTGTCTGTCACTCTGAGTTTTCACATAGGGTTAAAGTTTAAGGGTTGGTTCTTTCCTATTTTTAAAAAAAGTATAATAATGATAATAATAATAATAAATTCTTTAAGCACCAAACACGGCGCATAAGGCAGAAACCAGTGCTCTCCAGGTTGTTCGTTGTGACGCCACTCCTCTTAGCTCTTGCACATTATTTAGGCCCAACGTTCTTCCTTCTCTTATTATTGTTCTTCTGAGTGTTTCTTTTGGTCTTCCTTTTTTCCTCTTACCCTCAGGAACCCAAGTGAGCGCCTGTAGTGGTATTCTGTTGTTTTGCATTCGTAGGACATGACCGATATATGACCATCGTCTTTTCCTTATATAGTCGGAGACATATTTCTGCCTAGAGTCTTCTCTTATTTGTCGATTAGTCTTGAATTCTTTCCAACTGATGTTCATGAGTTTTCTAAGACATTTGTTCTCGAATGTATTCAGCTTGTTCTCCAATGATTTTGTTATTTTCCAACTCTCACAGCCGTATGTTAACACTGAGATAACATTTGAATTAAACAGACGAAGCTTGGTATGTATATTCAATGATCGTAATTTCCAAATGTTAGATAATCTATTGAAGGCGCTAGCTGCCAAAGCAATTCTAGTATGGATTTCTCTTGTTGTGTCACCATCCTGAGTCATTTTACTGCCTAAATAATTGAAACTTTCAACTTTCTGTAGTTTTTGTAGTTTTTTCTGTAGTTCTGTAGGGGATTATTAAATAATGATACTTAGTTGTAAAGGACACTAAATGGGGAAATTGAAAAACTAGAATAAAACGAAACAAAACTTACTCCAGATAGACAGACGCCAAAAAAATGGCCTCTTGTCATGAGCTGCTCGGATAACTGGCGCTGAATACAAACCCCTCGTCCTTAAAGAATTAACCTGCGGTGCAAGGTTGGGGTCCCGTGCATGAATTCTAGGGGCTCCGTGTAGATAAGTTAAAAAGTAAAATGTTTAATTATGCATTTATGTACATTTTTTTCCAAGAAGGGATCCATAGCCTTATCAGACAATCAAAGGGGCACATAGCACACACATACACATAAAAGGTTAAGAAACCCTATTTTAAAGGCAAGAGAACGGTGACAAAATTATACGTTGTGTAAATTGGCAACATCATCATGTCATGTAGCCTAAATAAGAATTGATACAGAAGTACCACTGCTAGAGCATATAACTTGTTTTGAGTTAGGCACGCTGCAAAGGGAAAACTGTAAAGTGATTCTATGGGCAGAGGAAAGATTAAATGATTATTTTTATAGGGAAATAGCTTACCCGAAATTTCACGAAGACCGAGGAAACATTAATATTTATAAGGGAAATAGTTTACTCAAATGATAAATGTCGAGGTGCTGGCCTTCAAAGCATCAGTGTTGCCTCTCCTAGGTGGATTCACCTTTATCTAGATGTTTTTGGCCCCATCTAGATGTCATTTTCTTTCATTAGTTGAAGAACGCCACCTAGATTTCGTCCAAAGTAGCCCAAATTCGTCAAAAGCAGCCCAAAAATAGCACAAAGTAGCCCAAGTCGCCGATATCTAGGGGTTTTTTTTTTTTCAAAATCGAGAGTGGCAACGCTGCAAGGCATGTACACACTGCTTAGACAGCGCAGACTATGCTGGCTTGGCCATGTCCGCCGCATGGAAGGAAGATGATCGCATCACCAAAGATATTTTCTATGGACAACTGGCAGCTAGCAAAAGAACAGTCGGGCGACCGCAACCGAGGTTCAAATATGTGTGCAAGAGAGGCATGAAGGTACTTAACATAAATTCAACAACCTAGGAGGATGAAGCTGCCGATCACATCAATTGGCGATGCTCTCTATGGCGCCACTTCAGATTGGGCGAAAAGAAGCTCTCACAACAAATAGAAGAGCAAAGAACCAGTATTGTCGACTCAAGTCAATCGACTCAGACTCGAGTCAGAGTCACCACAGCGACTCGACTCAAGATGACTTGAGATGTAGGCATTAGCGACTCGACTCGAGACTTGCCAATTTAGATGAAACGACTCGCCATCCTCATTTATAATGCACTCTTTACTAATTAGAAGAAGAAAAAATTCAATATCACCCAAACATTACAAGAATTTCATTGTGCAAACACATTTTACTTCAGACTATCAGACATAACTGGACATTGTTGCTAGACAAATATCCTGAGACAATAATATTTTTTGGATATGTAAACACTACCATCCTGCCTTATGGGGAAATATACGGAGCGCATTTATTGGCGAGGGAAAAAACTAGATCCTGTGTCCTTAGCCTGTAAATTCACTGAAGTTTAAGATTTAGTGCTGATCAAATGTATTATTCCATTCATTCCGCAGTAGACTTGGGGAGGGGGGCAGTATGCTTGAGAAGATAATATTTCTAAAATGTGATATTGAAAAATAACTTTGGTCGAATTAAAAAGTCAGTAATTAAAATTAGTAAAAGTACTAACATTTATATTAATATTTTTCATTATTATTTGTAGTGATCGATGTGATTGTTTGATAAAACGCGATTGTGGCTATAAACAGTGTTAGATCTAAAATGAGGCTCGACTCGGGACTCGACTTGAAGCCAGTGCTAGGGACTTGCGACTCACCTTGAGACTCGTTAGGAAATACTTGACAACAACTCTGCAAAGAACACGCCAAAAGGAACATCAGCAACAACAACAACAACAAAACAGCTGAGACTTATCACCTCAGGGGCGGTTTCCCTTAGTCAGTGATGACTGAAAGGGGCTACTACCATTAAAGCATTTGGCACCCGGGGCGGATCCTACCTTTGACACTTCCCTCCCATCAAGAAAAACACTTGCAAGTATATTTAACAGAAAGTACTATTATAATAGTGTCCGATGGCACGATTTCCCCCCCCCCCCCCCGACTGTCACCCAGGATGGACCACCCTCTCGGACCCCCTCCCCTTCCCCCCCCCCCCCCTTTCCCTTATGAAAGGCAACTGGCTACAAATATTACTATTAACTTCCCCGAAACTTCACGTAGAACGAAGCAGCATATAAATAAACATAAGCGTATCAGAAGCACGTAATAAAATCTCCGTCCCAATTAATCGTGGTGCCATGTGTCGGTCCTGGTGATCTCCGAGAAATCAAAGAAAAAAATAGAACTACTTCTCCTTCAGTCTTAAGAGGCCATTAATATGAGGTTGTGCATGGTATGTGACAGCATCATTTCGTAAAACAAATTGCTATAGACATCAGCGCTGTAAGAGTGTATGAATACTTTGGTGCAGACTTCCTGTGGACCATCTGCAGTGTGGTGGGCCCCCTGCCAGATGTCGGAACAAGCAAAGACATGAACAACAGAATAAATCAAGCGAGAACAACCTTTGCATCAACATTTGAAAGTCTTCCCAGTACAGCACAAACACAAAATGAAGATTATATGAGAGTTGTGTACTTCTCTGTGGAGCGGAATGCTGGAAAGTAACACAGAAGGAAATGTTGAAATTGTCCTCTTTCCACACAATCTGCGTAAGGCCGAATACCATCACCAATCAAGAACTGCTTACTCGTTGCAACCAAGAGGACATGCAAACCATCATAGCTGGCAGACGCTGGAGTTGGGTTGGCCACGTCCTCAGAAGAGGCTCCGATACCATCATAACAACAGCTATGCTATGGACCCATGTAGGAATATTAAAGAGAGGTCGACCAAAAACAACTTGACGGAGAACTATGGAGGCCGAGATGCAAAGAACATTACCTGTTACTGAATTTATAATTGACATGATTTGGGGGGGGGGGGGGTGTGGTATTAGGGGAAGATTCTACAATATTTTGTTCATTGACTTTTATGGAGACTGTATATATATATATATATATATATATATATAATATATATTATATATATATATATATATATAATATATATATATATATATATATATATATATAATATATATATATATATATATATATATATATATATATATATATATATATATATATATATAAATATATATATATATTATGGTCGCACCTCGAAAGATTTCTTCTATCGACAGCTGGTGGATTACAAATGAGCAGTTCGGCGACCGCAGCTGAGGTTTAGGGATGTGTGTAAGAGAGACATGAGGGCACTGGACATGGATCCAGCAACCTGGGAGGATGTGGTGGCGATGCTACCTACGGAGCCAAATCAGATTGAGCGAAGAGAAGCTCTCACGGCAAGCAGAAGAGAGGAGAAAATGTCGAAAGGAACATCAGGAAAATAAACAGTTGTGGGTTGTCACCTCATGGGGCGCATTCCCATAGTCAGTAATGACTGAAGGGGCTCTTATATATATATATTCTATTTGCACGCTGCGATGTGACGTATCAAACATGGTCCCTGACTAGAGCACGGGAGAAGAAAATCACATCAAGGGAGATGAAATGCTCAAGAAAAGCCATAATAGTTAGTAGAAGAGACAGACAGAAATTATGACATCAGAAAAATTGTAGAAACTACATCCTGCATCAGATATATATATAGACAGACAGAAAGTAAGTGATTTTGGCCATCTTATTAGAATGCAACCAAATCAATTACCACTACGTGCCTACGACAGTAAATCTGATTTTAGGGTACTGGGAAGACAAAGAGACAGATGGGTTATATAATATTACATAAACCTTATAAAAACATGGGCTCACATCAGCTGCGACATACTTGGAACAAAAACTTAGCTCCTCGCGAAATCGCTTCATGGCGATAGAAGACTGACAAGGAAAAAACGTAAGTAAGCAGATTAGTGTCTTCAGAGTCTTCTTCTTCTTTGTCGTTCGCTCTCAAATAACCACATCTATCTCTGTTATAAAGCTGGAAGTCCATCACAGCCTTCTCTCGTCATTATACGGTTTCTCCCTCAACAGGGTTGGAGAAGGCCACGCTGCTACCATGCTCCTCTCACGGAGCCGACAGTTTTGGAGTACATGTTCTATTGGTCTATTTGTCCTCCCCACATAGACACACATCTATTTGTCCTCCCCACATAGACACACATCTATTTGTCCTCCCCACATAGACACACATCTATTTGTCCTCCCCACATAGACACACATCTATTTGTCCTCCCCACATAGAGACACATCTATTTGTCCTCCCCACATAGACACACATCTATTTGTCCTCCCCACATAGACACGCATCTATTTGTCCTCCCCACATAGACACACATATATTTGTCCTCCCCACGTGGACACACATCTATTTGTCCTCCCCACGTAGACACACATCTATTTGTCCTCTCCACGTAGACACACATCTATTTGTTCTCCCCACATGGACACACATCTATTTGTCCTCCCCACATAGACACACATCTATTTGTCCTCCCCACATAGACACACATCTATTTGTCCTCTCCACATAGACACACATCTGTCTTTCCGATTTTCAGTTTGTTGAATAGATGGTATCTGAATCTGCAATGGTCGATTTTTAGCCAGAAAATTATCACTTGATCTCTTCTTGGTAATGTATACAGGGCCGGCTCTACCGACGGCGCAACACGTGCATTTGCACGGGGCGGCAAGCTTTGGGGGGCGGCAAAAAATCTTTTTACTTATTTTTACAATCCCGCCAAAATATTCCGCATGGGAGCCGCGCTGGTGTAATGGTTACCACACTGTGCTAGCGATCAGGTGTTCAAGGTTCAAGCCCGGGCGCGGGCATCTGTAGGAGTGTCATCGATCGTGATTTTTACTGAATAACCTGAACGGCTAATGAAATAAACCCTCTGTGGATGGTGTCACGGAGTGTTCGATGGTTTCGTCTAGATTACTTCAAAATTCCTTACTTTTCTATTCCTTCACATTTTGTCTATTTTCTCTACGAAATATTTGCACCTGCGGTCTGTTCTTTAGCTGTTTTTCAAGTCTTCACTAATAGTTCTGCCATACGATCCTAATGCTATCTTCTCCTACAAAGGCACTAAAAGGTATTTCTTTAGGGACGTCAGTACAATTTATTCGCTTGGTCGAAATCACAGTGGTTCCCAGAGGATTATATTTCCGTGTTCAGTGGTCAAATGTCCGATAAAAGAAAAAAAACGATCAAGTGCCGAATATCGTGGAAAAAAGAACGCGATAATTCAAAAACAAAGCAGGGCTTTACATAACTATCTAAAAACTGCTGATGTAGGACAGAGAGACCAAAAAATGAGTTCGTTTTTCCGCGCAGCTCTAATGTCGAATTTTCACTAAATTTTTACACTAGTGAGCTAAGCAATGGAGAACATATTAATCGATCATGGTTAGTGTATTCAAAATAAAAAGATTCTGTATTTTGTTTCTGCTGTAAGTTGTTTTCCTGTAATAAAATGTCACTCATTACTGATGGCTATACTGATTGGGGTCATTTGTATGTGTATCTTAATGAACACGAAAAATCTAAAAACCACTTGGAGTCCCATACAAAGTGAATTGAATTATTGTCCAGTCTTAAATCAATACAGACAATTGATTCAATGCAACAAAAGTTATTAAATTCAGAAGTTCGACACTGGAGGAGCATAATAGAACGTCTAATTGCTATTGTTCAGTTCTTGAGCCAACAATGCTTGCCATTTCGTGGAACATCTGATAAATTATATGACCCTAACAATGGAAATTAGTTAAAGCTTGTTGAACTGATTGCCAGATTTGATAGTGCTGTGTGTGAACATTTAATGAGAGTAGCTCGTGGATCAACCCAACATTACCTTGGGAAAAACATTGAAAATGAATTGATTGCTCTTCTCTCTGGAACCATAAAAAAGAAATAATTTCTATGGCGGAGAAAGCTAAATATTATAGCATAGTTGCAGACTGTACTCCCGATGTAAGTCACATTGAACCATTAACACTAATTGTAAGATTTGTTAATACGAATCCAGATGATATCAACATTCATGAGCATTTTTTTTTGTTTCATTGCTGTAGAAGCCACTACAGGCTCAGCGTTAACCGAATGCATTCTAAGAAAATTGTCAGACATGGATATTCCAATCGCAAACATGCGTGGCCAGGGGTATGACAATGGATCAAATGTGAAAGGAAAACATTCAGGAGTTCAACAACGTATTAGAGACTTGAACCCGAGAGCTTTTTATATCCTTTGCTTTTCTTATTCTCTCAACTTGGTGGTCAATGATGCTGCGATGTCATCTAGAGAAGGGGTTTTATTTTTTTAAATGGTTCAGAAATTGTATGTGTTTTTCTCAGCGTCAACACTGCGTTGGGGAATCCTTAAGAAACATATTACAACTCTAACGCCCAAGCCACTAAGTACAACTCGCTGGGAATCTAGAATCGAGGTCATTCGTCCTTTAAGATATTATATTAAGGAATTTTATGATGCATTGATAGAAATTGCTGATGACGAGTCAGTAGACAAAATGGCGAGACATGAAGCTGAAACCCTTGCCCTAAAACTCGAGGATTTTAAATTTTTATGTTGTCTGGTTATATGGCACTATGTTTTAAACGAAATTAATGTTGCTAGTAAACTGTTGCAAAGCATAAAAATGAAATTGACTAGTGCCATAACAACTTTGAGAAATGTTCTCCAAAGTCTTAAGAATCTCAGAAATGATGAATCATTTCAAAATTTTCTTGTTGATGCTACAACATTAGCTGAGAAAGTTGAAGCTGATCCTAATTTGATACCAACGTTTGAATGTACTAGAGTGCGATGGTGGAAAAAGCAACACAACTATGAAGCAAGAGATGAACCTATTTTGGATCCCAAAACTAAATTCAAAATTGAATTTTTCCTGTTTTATTATTGATGTTGCAACTAATTCTATTGAAGAAAGGTTCGAGCAATTGGAACATCACAGTTCACATTTTTCCTTTGTATATAACATCCCTAAATTGAAATCTGAGACGACAAATGAGCTCTTAAACAAATGTAAAAACCTAGAAGGCGTTTTAACACATCAAGAAAATAGAGACATTGATGCCATTGAGCTATGTGATGAACTGAAAGTAGTATCCAAATTAGTACCAGAAAATACACCGCCAATTGGAGTTCTTCGTTATATTATTGAAAATAACATTGCTCCTAATGTCGCTATAGCCTTAAGAATATTACTAACTTTGCCTGTAACGGTAGCAAGTGGTGAGCGTAGTTTTTCAAAACTGAAGCTTTTTAAAACTTATTTACGCTCAACAATGGCCGAAACTAGATTGGAAGGACTTGACACGATTTCAGTTGAACATGAAATCGGTCAAAAATTAGACTACGCAAACCTTATTTCTGCTTTTGCAAATATGAAAGCAAGAAAAGTGTCTTGTTAAGCAGTACATACTTCAAACAATATAAATTCAAATAATATGAAAATAGTGCTAAAAACTATAACATGTACATACTATAGTTAAGTGTTTGTGACTCAACAGTTCATCGTTCCACATGAGAAGAGCATCTCCTATATCTAAGTAATGTAACTACATTTATTTCATATAATTGTCTCTAATAAAGTCAATGGTTTATTTTATGACTATACAGTATTTTCATCAATTTATCAACACATACTTATTAATGGTACTATTTAAAATTAGGCTAATGGTCATGAAATTAATGTTAAAGCTTGTTTAACATAATGGTTTAAAAAATTTCAAACGTTAATTTGAGGTTGGGCTGAGGCGGCAAGGTATGGTATTGCACGGGGCGGCAAAATTCCTAGGGCCGGCCCTGAATGTATAGTATTGTTCTGCATTACTGGACTCTGGGTGCTCCTTCTGCCATTTTTCTCTGTAGTTATTTCTGATTATTGCTTTTATCTCTTGATATGTAGCTTCTGTTTTCTGTTTGGCTTTTCCTTCCTCCTTCTTTGGCAAGTTTATCTGGCTTCTCATTTCCACATATCTTGCTGTGATTGGGGATCTACTGTACTTTTACTTTTTTTGAATGCATATCTAGTTTCCACTAATACGTCTGCCAGACTGTCTAATTCATTGTTTTTATTGTTCACGTGTGTTCAGAGTGAAAGAGTCCTGACATTTTAATAACACAGGTGCAGTTAAATGCTTATATTACAATTTATCACTGCAGTTATCTACGCCTACTATCTGTTTCAGTTGTCTACGTTTCTGCACTGTTGGTGATGTCATTTTTATCTGTTGTGGGTAATGCTTTCATCGTTACTGTCAAACGATGGGACGAGAATGCTGAAGGGGAGAATCTTCTCGAATGCAGCACATACGACGACGTAGGCCAACATATCAGTCAAATTAGAGCTTATAGGACACAACGCAACGCTAGCGTGACCCAGAATTTGCTTGAATCGGATGGAGATTCATTTTCCTCAGATCCATCCCAGCCAATGGTCTTTGTACCGGGGGAACGAAGAAATAGTAGTCAGATGAAAAGGACCCGAGCATCCAAGCTGAACAGAGCTTTGTTCATTTTCAGCTCTATTTTATTTGCCTTTATTTCATGCATAATGCTTGTTCTAATAAATGTGTAATTTTCTTTATGGCATTCTATGTCTTCCTCAGGACTGTGGAGTCGATCAAAAAATTTTCTGACTCAGACTCAGACTCCTGAAATTTCATAAGTCCGACTCCAACTCCCAACTCTGACTACAGTTTTTTAGTAGTCATTTGGCATAAAATTTGGAGCTGAAATCGGGACATTTTTTACCGACTCTGACATTGACTCCTCTAATAAATGACTGACTCCATGACACAAACTGCCATCTCCACAGCCCTGGTCTTCTGAACACAAACAATAAAACAAATATTTTAACACCTAATATTTGCGTTTTGACAACATTACTTCGAATATGTACTTTGGTAATTTTTCAATACACCAATATACGCAAAGGATTGGACTAGCAGAGTGGTTAGAACGCTTGCCTCTCACGACATAGTTACTAGGTTCCAGGTTTGAAGTCTGGTAGTGTCACATGCTAGTCTTCCCAGCTGTAAATGGGTACCTCACAGTTTTTGTGTTAGGGAATGCAAAGGCAGCAAAGAAAGGAACTGGTAATCTCACTTAATAAAACTGGACATAGTATAGTGAAGTCTGTTAGACTTCAATGTATAAGCTATGGTACTGCCGTTACCATTTACCACAATACGTGCATTACTTACATTCAGTTCTTATCCTTCCATCCAGAACACACAGTTGCAAAAGCTACTTGTTTACAATTTCTACTTTAGTTTGTCTTTTGTTTTTGTTTCGCTCCTCCTGTGATACCCCGTTAGTCCTGACTTTCTCTTCCACATTTTTTTTGTCAGCCTCTGCCCTATTCTTCTTCTGTTATTTTCCACTTCAACTTTTAACCTCAAACTTCATCAGTTGTTCATTGATTTATTGTAGTATAGGCCATCAACAAACTCATGCCAAGTCCTCATGTCCAAGCCTTCAACTCACGGTTTTTCCATGCCTTATTCTTCCCTCTATTTCTGTCTACTTTTCTTTTCTTTATATGTTTTTCTGTCTCCTTACCCTTACTCCAAAGATTCCTGAATAATAACTGCCTTGTAATGCTATCAACATTGTTTCCTCAGTGTGTATCTTATTCATTGCAGTCTCTACTTCTTATCTCTTGTTGAACTGGCACTTGTCTGATTCATGCAAGGAGTTCCACACTGGTGATCTTGTCATACCACTTCAATCTTTCTGTTCTCCGCAAACACTCATTTATGAAAGTCTGCAACATCTTGGTTGTTTTTTTTCCCCTCATACTTTTCATGGGTCCATATGACTTTCATTCTGTTTCTAGTTATATGTGGTGCAGATGCTGTTTCATTCTACTGAATGATGTCCCTGCTGTTAATTTTGACTTACGTGTGAGTGTGGTGCTATTTCTTATCCGATCTCATGCCTGCTTGTCGCTGAGCTTTGGCTGTAGTTAATCTCCAAATTTTTATGTCATGCTAGTGCTGTAAAAGGTGATTCCCTACTAACACTTGACAAAACATTCCCATTATACCACAGTCTCCTATTGATCGTTGGCCTTAAACGTTTCCTTCAATTATGATTTTAACTAAGTGTTATGTCTCTGTGTATAAAAAAATCTCCTTCACTATTTTTCTATTCATTAAATTTTTTTTTTCATGGAGTTAATCCCATCCCAATATATATATATATATACAGGTATACCTCGCTTTATTGCGCGTCGCTTTATTGCACTTCGCAGATATTGCACTTTTTTTTTCAAATTATTCATGTTTTCTTTTCTAGAACGTGCCTTCTTCTTCCGATAGATTTTGGCAGGAACATCGCTTCGAGCGAGTCGATTTTTTAGCAATAAAGTATTTATAATTTTACAGTACATTGATTTTTTTTAAACCTAGTGCTATTGCGCGCTTAATAGACATAGTGTAAACATGATTTTAGGCTTTTATATGCACTAGGAAGCCAAAAAAATAGGTGTGACCCGCTTTATTGCGATATTCGCTTTATTGCGGTGGTCTGGATCCGAACCCGCAATATCTCCGAGGTATGCCTGTACACACACAACATTCCTGATGGAGCAGTACTCCTATTCTTTCTTTGTCTCATCCAAGACCCCTCCGCCCCTCCACCCACCCAGAAGCTACATTAATTGTCCAGTAAGCGTACAGAAATGTGAGTATTTGCATTTTCTTGCAGCACTGTAACTACATATCAGAAAGAAAGGCATTCAAATTCCATTTCTTTGGCACTTTAATTAACTATGTTACGTCATTGACAAGTCATTTTTCTTTTTTTCAGTGTTTTTTCTTTAATAGTGACATTCACAACATAAATTACTGCCAAAAATTTACATATATACTTGTACATTCTGGAGTTCACAAAAAGGGAAACGACAAGACATTTTTATTCTGCAATGTAAAACATTTAAAAAATATATGAGCTTTGTTTATTTTGTTGATGCATAGCTGATATACACTATTTAAAAGATCATTTATATTTATTATTTTAACTACAAGACTTGTACTGTAGATTAAAAGGTCTTAGGGCAACAGCAGATAGGTTTTCTTTGCCATATTATCAAATTTGCAACACAAAATATTCACATTTACAATAAAATTATTCAAGTAATTCTTATAGTTGTGTTATATCTTATGCAAATTTAAATTATGTGAATTCATCCGTTTATCAGTCAATTAATCAATCAACACCCTATAGCTTCCCAAGTAGGCACTGACCTTCAATGAACACATGCCAAGTCCTCTTGGCACATGCCGTTAGCTCAAGTTCTTTCCACGACTTCCTCATTATTTTCACTTCTGTCTCCAGTTCTCTTCTCCGTGTGTTTTTTGGTCTCCCTCTGCCTCTCTTTCCTTGTGGATTCCAGAACAAGGACTGCCTTGTAATGCTATCAACAGGTTTCCTCAATGTGTCCTATCCATCGCCAGCGTCTTCTTCTCAACTCTTGTGTGTGTGTGTGTGTGTGTGTGTATATATTTGTATAGAAATATTTCATAATATATAAAAAATCACTTTTGCAAGGCTTATATTCAATAAGCAACTTTGTTCTATATTATGTAAGAGGATTGAAATGGTTCAACAAAATCAGGTTTGGTTTGGTTTGAAGGGCTATCTTCATTGTACATGGTCAACTCCATCAGTGCTCTGATCTCCTCCCTTAGATCACACAAGGAGGATATCTGCACAGTACACAAACTCCAAAGCACCGGCAAGAATCCCAATGTGTGTATAAAGAAATTATACATTCTATAAATATTATTGTGGTGGGTAGGTTTCCTAATTTTTTACATTTCTGCCAGGTCAGTGGCCATGTGGCCTGCTCTTTACGATTTCCAACTGTCGATGGTTTTTAACGTGTGCAACTTACACACGGGACCTCCTATTTTTTTCACCCTCATCCAAGAAGGCTAGGCATCTGATCTCACTATCCAGGAGATCAGGGGGGAGTATGACATCATTAGGATCCACTGGTTCCGAAAAAAAATTACATAAATTATATTCCCTCTACTGGGAATCGAATCCTGCACCTTTATAAATCAAGGCCTTTGCCATACATCTTAGCCACTCTGACCCCCCCCCCCCCCATATCAAGAAGAGCACCATAGTGGAACTGATGACAAGAACCAGACATGTGCAAGCAGAACAAGAGATTACAAGAAGATGCTGGTGATGGACAGGACACACACTGAAGAAACCACAAGGAAGACAATGAAAGATTTTACACTAATAGCAAGCAACAGGAAGACTTGGCATGTGTTTGTTGAAGGCCTACGTTCCTTGGGGAGCTAAAGGGTATATCAATATAATCAAATGATTGATGTGGTGCTGGCTGTCATTCTTGTTTGTTTAAGTGAAAATCTGTTATGTGCAACATGGCTCTCAAATGTAAGCCAAGTGCTTCTTCATGTGTTCAGTGGCAGAAGTAGTTACTTTGACTGCTGCAGAAAAATGCATGGTTTTGCTAGCAAATCATAGAACGCTAACAGGATCACAAAGGCTGTCAGATTACTGTAGGCTATATTTCCATTATACATCACAGGTAGAAGTAGTTACTTTGACTGCTGCAGAAAAATGACATCTTGGATGATATACATCAATGTGGCATGAAAATGATCACGAAAGGTTAATATTCTAGTGTGTGCTACATAAAGTTTGTTTACAAACTGTAAAAACAACATGACAAAATATCTGAGGCAATAACACAAAGCTATATATTTGTCACATTTCAATAAATAACAAACTCATACATGCCACATGCTATGGTTTACCCATAATCTGTACAAGGTGTTTGCGTTTTCAGATGTGTACACCCTGTACATAATTTCTGTACAGGTTTTCTAACCCATTCCCCTTATTACTGTGTCTCAGAGTTCTTTTATAAGGTCCTATTGAACACAGGATTTCCCAGTCTGTTAGTGATAATTAAGCACAGAAATAGACTAAATGATGACACCATCCCATTAATTTTACAGCGTAAAATAAACTCAGACATTTATTGTTTGGGTTTTAAAATAAGTGAAGACCTGCTTTAAAAGGCAAAGTCCCCGTGCCTCATTTATAATGCAGCCCACTGTAATTGAAAATATTTTTACACGAATTAACTCTTTTGATAAGTTTTTTTCAGTCTTTGTACAGGTTTTGCTGGTCTTTGTACAAGGTTTTGCATTTTTTGTACAGGTTTTTCATCTCCGAGGTGTGGCATGTATGCAAACTAACTGTGGTATTTTAAGATAAAACATATAATATTTGTGACATTTTAAGACATAACTTCACATATCTGTGGCATTTTGAATAAGAATAAACAATATGTAGCAAGTTAAGATATAAAATATTTGTGACATTTAAACATATATAAGGTATTTTAAGGTGTAACATATTTGTGGCGTTTTAATACAAAGCAAAATATTTATGGCATTTTAAAATATAACAAAATATTTGTGGCATTTCAAAATACAACAAAATATGTGTGACATTTTTAAAATATAACAAAGTATTTGTGACATTTTAAGATATAACAAAATAGTTGTGATATTTTAAGATATAACATAAAATATTTGTGACATTTTAAGATATAACAAAAATATTTGTGACATTTTAAGATATAACATAAAATATTTGTGACATTTTAAGATATAACAAAAATATTTGTGACATTTTAAGATATAACAAAATATTTGTGACATTTTAAGATATAACATACAATTTTTGTGACATTTTAAGATATAACATAACATTTTTGTGACATTTTAAGATTTCATCATCATCATTACCATTCAGCTCCCTGAGACCTTTAGAAAAATCATGCCAAACTTTTCTGCCTTGTGCCATCCATTCAATGCTGTTCATGACTTCTTTACCACTTACATGTCTGTCTCTGATACCCTCGTCCATGTGTTTCTCACTCTCTCTCTATCTCTGTCGGCAACTCAATATTCCTGAGTGATGCAATGGATTCAGATCTCTCTAGTGCCCTTAACAATCTTTCATCTTCTTATATTCTACGATCGTCTTTGTGTGTAAATGTACATGTATGTGCAAATATCCATATCTCTCTCTCACTCTCCTCATACTGATAATCTTTGTCAATTTCACCAATTGATGTAGCTTTCAGTTGTTCTCTCTTTCTGTTCAATAATAAAAAAATTTAGTTAAAGAATTGTCTGATCCCTAGTTAACAGGGTGCCAAAGTCTGCTCCTACTGACAAGTATAGGGGTACAAGTGTGAACTTCAGCCAGACTTAGGATAATTATGTTTTGATTAATCTGTGGGGTCTCATCTGAATATCCACAGCTCTTCTGTAATCATCTATAGCATCTCCTTGTCTTCCCAGCTTGCCCCTGGCATCTGCTCTTCTCTTCAGCATTAAGGCATCATCTGGCTTTAGCTCCAATGCTGTTGAAAAAACATATATATAGTCCTTTCTGACATCATTATTTTTTATAATCTCTAAAAGTAAAAACTGTGTAACAGCAAAATTTGCATGGAAGACACAAAACAAAGGTTTATAGAGGAAATAGATACAACATTGTTACAGTTATCAGTAAATTAATCATAATGGTGCCATGTCTGCACCTCTGTTGAATCTTGCCTTAGTAAACACTCACAAGCCAACTAAGAGAAGATGAGCAGCAAGACAATGACAATTCTTTGGTAAATGGATGGCACCAGTCTGGTGGTACAAGAGACCAAGAGAACACAATTAACTTTCAAGAAAACCAAAGAAGCTGGAGGAAAATGTGGTCTACATCAACCAGGTAAAGATAGATAGCTCTATTGATCTATCAGGAAAAAGAGACTCATTCTGCCATAATCACTGATATAGCATAACTACAGCTATTTCTCTCATAAAATGGTTGGTCTATCTCAGTCCTCTCTCACCGCCATATGCTTTCTCTTACACGGGGTTGGTGATGGCCTTGCTGTCAATTTACTTCTCATGAAGCTGACATTTCTGGAGAATAAGTCCTACTGTTTGCTTTTGTTCCCTACATGTACTCATATATGTTATCACATTTTTTATTTCTTGAATAAATGATATTTCAATCTTCAGTGGCCAGTTCTCAGTCTGAAAATTATAAACTACTAGTTGATAATTATGTTTTGATTAATCTGTGGGGTCTCATCTGAATATCCACAGCTCTTCTGTAATCATCTATAGCATCTCCTTGTCTTCCCAGCTTGCCCCTGGCATCTGCTCTTCTCTTCAGCATTAAGGCATCATCTGGCTTTAGCTCCAATGCTGTTGAAAAAACATATATATAGTCCTTTCTGACATCATTATTTTTTATAATCTCTAAAAGTAAAAACTGTGTAACAGCAAAATTTGCATGGAAGACACAAAACAAAGGTTTATAGAGGAAATAGATACAACATTGTTACAGTTATCAGTAAATTAATCATAATGGTGCCATGTCTGCACCTCTGTTGAATCTTGCCTTAGTAAACACTCACAAGCCAACTAAGAGAAGATGAGCAGCAAGACAATGACAATTCTTTGGTAAATGGATGGCACCAGTCTGGTGGTACAAGAGAACACAATTAACTTTCAAGAAAACCAAAGAAACTGGAGGAAAATGTGGTCTACATCAACCAGGTAAAGATAGATAGCTCTATTGATCTATCAGGAAAAAGAGACTCATTCTGCCATAATCACTGATATAGCATAACTACAGCTATTTCTCTCATAAAATGGTTGGTCTATCTCAGTCTTCTCTCACCGCCATATGCTTTCTCTTACACGGGGTTGGTGATGGCCTTGCTGTCAATTTACTTCTCATGAAGCTGACATTTCTGGAGAACAAGTCCTACTGTTTGCTTTTGTTCCCTACATGTACTCATATATGTTATCACATTTTTTATTTCTTGAATAAATGATATTTCAATCTTCAGTGGCCAGTTCTCAGTCTGAAAATTATAAACTACTAGTTGATAATTATGTTTTGATTAATCTGTGGGGTCTCATCTGAATATCCACAGCTCTTCTGTAATCATCTATAGCATCTCCTTGTCTTCCCAGCTTGCCCCTGGCATCTGCTCTTCTCTTCAGCATTAAGGCATCATCTGGCTTTAGCTCCAGTGCTGTTGAAAAAACATATATATAGTCCTTTCTGACATCATTATTTTTTATAATCTCTAAAAGTAAAAACTGTGTAACAGCAAAATTTGCATGGAAGACACAAAACAAAGGTTTATAGAGGAAATAGATACAACATTGTTACAGTTATCAGTAAATTAATCATAATGGTGCCATGTCTGCACCTCTGTTGAATCTTGCCTTAGTAAACACTCACAAGCCAACTAAGAGAAGATGAGCAGCAAGACAATGACAATTCTTTGGTAAATGGATGGCACCAGTCTGGTGGTACAAGAGACCAAGAGAACACAATTAACTTTCAAGAAAACCAAAGAAGCTGGAGGAAAATGTGGTCTACATCAACCAGGTAAAGATAGATAGCTCTATTGATCTATCAGGAAAAAGAGACTCATTCTGCCATAATCACTGATATAGCATAACTACAGCTATTTCTCTCATAAAATGGTTGGTCTATCTCAGTCCTCTCTCACCGCCATATGCTTTCTCTTACACAGGGTTGGTGATGGCCTTGCTGTCAATTTACTTCTCATGAAGCTGACATTTCTGGAGAACAAGTCCTACTGTTTGCTTTTGTTCCCTACATGTACTCATATATGTTATCACATTTTTTATTTCTTGAATAAATGATATTTCAATCTTCAGTGGCCAGTTCTCAGTCTGAAAATTATAAACTAGCATACCTGTCAACCTCCTGAGACAAAAATCTGTACGCCGGACCAAGAAAATCCTTACAAACACCCAAAAATCCTTACGCAAAAAATATATTAATAAATTATACGCAATACAGTGTTAAAATGAGAAATGACATATACAAATCTATTAGCATTTGAATTGTTGTGATATAAAACATGCTAATAGTCTCATGCTGTTCTTTACATATAAAAAAACTTAGTGATCATGATGTACACTATTCTTTCGATGTACAGTGTTTTGTATTATAATCAACACATGCACTTTTAGCTCTTTGCAGAATCGCATTTGTGGGCTTAAAGTCTGCACAGCATGTATCAATGTTAATCTTACACTGTAAAATAGAAGTGAGTGTGTCCGCATTCATGGACCTCCTGCAAATAAAACTTCAGCCCTTATAATGCCACCCTCTTCCTCCTTTGGCTGAGCAAAAAAGGTCTTAATAGATGCTCCCTTCTGCATTGCAAACATTTGTTCATGCAATTTCGATTTAAAATGTACTTTCAGATCATATAATCCTGAAGCTACTACTTTAATATCTTTGCTGCATAATCTACAAAAAGCATGGGTTGATCCTAACTTGGATGCATCTACAATGCCAGGGAAGAGTTTAACCCATTCGATCTGAAACTTACCATGACCTGCAAGCTTTTGTTTCTTTGAATTAGGCTCAGCCATCATTCAGTGGATGAAATATTTCAACTAATAATATTTGTAGACAAAGAGAATGAATAAAAAATACAACGAACAAAGCAAACGGCTAACAGCAACAACAACAAAAATAAATAAATAAATAAACAAAATTATGAACAGAATATCAAATCTAGGAAGAAAAAAACATACCACCAAAAATTTACAAAATTATTATTTACAAGTTGGTAGCCTAACCAGTGATAACAGATTGCCACTTTATTAAAAAATAAAGCAGCTAATCTGGAGCGCTGGAATAAAGTAGGCCTACTCAACGCAAACAAACTTTTTTTTTATAGTTATGTAGGGCATACACAAAATATTATGACACTTTATCGGAAATATTTTGAAGGGCAAGATATCAAATCTAAGAAGAAAAAACGTACCACCAAAAATTTACAAAATTATTATTTACGAGTTGGTAGCCTAGACCTGTGATAACACATTGCCACTTTATTAAAAAATAAAGCAGCGAATCTCGAGAGCTGGCATAAAGTAGGCCTACTCAACGCAAACAAACTTTTTTTTTTCTAGTTATTCTACACAGAATATTATGACAATTTATTGGAAATACATTGAGGGGCAAGATGTAGGCCTAACTGGAAAGATTAAGGCAGCGATTAAATTGCAACAAAGCAAAACAACAGCAATATTTAACAAGTTATAAGTACTTAGCTTTTTTTAAACAAAATGGCGTCGAAGTGTGGTGGAAAGCAAGCGTCGTCGTTGATAACAGGTAACTTTAAAAATACATCATGTCACGCTGAAAACCGAAAGCACTTGAGGCCGAATTCAAGGTGTTTGCCGAATTCTTGGGTATAATAGGATTTGATTGGTTGCTGGGAGAGACCCCAGTTTAAAAACGAACGCCGAGATTTCCGGAATTAAAAATAAAAAAAATTGGTTTAAAAAAAACCTGGGCTAGAAAATATTTTCTGATTTAAAATTTAAAAAAACTTGGGTTGGAAAATATTTTTAGAATTTTTTTTTTTTTTTTAATTTTTTTTTTTTTTTTTGGCGGGGAGAAAAATCCGTACAACGAGTCTGTACGGCCGTACACTGCTAAAAGTATCAAAAATCCGTACATTGTACGAAAAATTCGTACAAGTTGACAGGTATGAACTAGTCTCTTATTAGTAATATGTACGAGGGGCGTTCAGAAAGTAATGCACCACATCGTATTTCTCAGCTAATAAGGAAGACAGAAGCATGAAATTTTGCACACTTCAAATATGGCATGTGCCAATTGTGTGCACCAAATTGCACCGCAACCAGCAAAATAATACGGCTGCCGTAAACCGTTGAAATAAAGCGTGTTAGCAACTTGTGTTATAAGCAGCGAATTGTGATAGAATTTCTCGTTGCAGAGAAGGAAACTGTTGTGAACATTCACAAGCGTCTATGTGATGTGTATGGAAGTTTTGCAGTCGACAGGAGTACAGTCAGTTGCTGGGTTCAGAGAATCAAAGAATCAGGAAGTGGAGATACGGAGCTGCTTAATCAGCCGCGCTGTGGACGTCCTGCCACAGCCACCAACGCAGAAATGTTGAAATGCGCTGAGGGCATTATTCTTACTGATAGGTGAATCACTACTCAACAATTGGCCTTACAGCTGTCAGTCAGCATTGGTAGTGCAAATGCAGTTGTAAAAACTCTCGGATTTTCTAAGGTTTGCGCAAGATGGGTTCCTCGAAGTCTCACAAATGACCATCGATTGCAAAGGAAAGCAATTTCTTCTGAATTGTTGGAGCATTTCAATGCTGATGGAGAGAACTTTTTGGCTAAGATCGTTACAGGTGACGAAACCTGGGCACATCATTTTGAACCTGAGACAAAAAGACAGTCAATGGAGTGGCATCATCCGCAATCACCAAGAAGAAAGAAATTCAAGACAATTCCTTCAGCTGGAAAGGTCATGATTACTGTCTTTTGGGACATTGAAGGTGTGAATCTTGTGGACGTTATGCCAAGAGGAGAGACAATCAATTCACAAGCTTATATTAAGACATTGAAAAAACTCAATCAACGTTTTCGCAGAGTTCGGCCGAACAAGAATCCAGCAGACCTGCTTCTCCTTCACGACAATGCGCGCCCTTACACAAGTCTGGCAACACGGGAAGCAATCACCAAATTGGGTTGGACTGTACTACCCAATCCACCCTATAGTCCCGATTTGGCACCCTCTGATTTTCATCTATTTGGTCCATTTAAAGATGCACTCCGTGGGACAAGGTTTGAAAATGATGAAGGAGTGATTCATGCAGCGAAGAAATGGCTACATGATCAAGACAAAATCTGGTACGGGCTAGGAATACATGCACTTGTTTCGCGTTGGCATAAAGCCGTACAAGTTGATGGGGATTATGTTGAATAATACCGATGTTTACATGACATATCCATGTATATTGTGTATAAATTTCATGCTTTTTGAATAAACAGCTCCTGAGAAAAACGATGTGGTGCATTACTTTCTGAACGCCCCTCGTAGTATGCTTCTGTTTTATCTGGATGATTTTGGATGTTCTTTCTGCTGATGTACATTTTGCTTCTTTATTTTTGTTTTTAATTTCAAATGCTTCCTGTCCCTAATGAAGACCTCATGAATGTAATGTTTGTTCTTGTGTCAAACTAAGAATATCTCCACTGCCTATTAGTTTGTACACTTTTGCCTGAAATTAAACATTGGTCTAGTTTCCTTTATTGGTTTGAACTTCTTTGTATTTGTAGAATGAAAAAAACAAAAACACAAATAACGATATATCTTACTGGGAGAAAGGACAAGAAAAAAACCTACGTTGCGGCCACAAGACCTTCGTCAGGGACAGACAGACAAATGAAAAACAGAAGGGAAAGAAAGAAGGAATTAAGTAGAGAATATAAAACTATAACAATAAGAGAAAACACTCCCTGATGTGTGTCACATGTTGGAAACCTTTGTATTTGTACTGTAGAATTTCATAACTGTAAATGATCTGACTAACTAATTAATATGATTGGATACACACCTCTTGTATACTCCTTTTCTGCTATGTCATACTGCTGAAGAGATGCATAAAGGTTGGCTCTATTGAAGAAGATGTGGGCAGAGTTTGGACTCAGCTTAGCAGCCATGTCAAAATCTGCAAGAGCCCCTTCTGTGTCGCGCAGCAATACCTGGACAATATATATAATATGCTGAATGAATGAAAACATTCAAGTTCATCAAAATCATTACCATTATTGCCTTTCAGCTTAACTTTTTCTACCCAATGAGCCATATGGCACACCAAGATATGCTATATATAGTGTTTTTCTACCCAATGAGCCATATGGCACACCAAGATATGCTATATATAGTGTTTTTCTACCCAATGAGCCATATGGCACACCAAGATATGCTATATATAGTGTTTTTCTACCCAATGAGCCATATGGCACACCAAGATATGCTATATATAGTGTTTTTCTACCCAATGAGCCATATGGCACACCAAGATATGCTATATATAGTGTTTTTCTACCCAATGAGCCATATGGCACACCAAGATATGCTATATATAGTGCAGTCCGGATAAGCAGAAGTTGCAGGGACCATCAAAAATAATTCTACTTATCCGAATTTTGCTCAAAGATGGACATTTATGTCAGAATAAGAAGCAAAGCATGAAGCAACTATTGTAACCATTTTGATTTTAAATTTGTATTTCTGCATCTTTAAAGTTTTCAAAAGCAATTTAACAAAGCCTAAAATGTAGTGTCACGTTAATTGCTAGTAGCATAGTAGCAAGTGTAAAAACATTTGAATCATGTTTTTGGCTTAGTATTTTTGCGTGCTCTGTTAGTGGTTCCTACACACATTCCAAAGCGATAACTATTGCAGAACAAGTAAGCCGATGTAAGAGTTTCTGACCCTGACATAGAGGCCTTTTTGTTGTCTAGTGTTTTCCTTCCTTCTTTCTTATCAGTGCATGCCAAATACTACTTTATGTTTATTATTTACTATTTACGTGCCTCGGGTTTCACTCTTTGTATCTTCAGATCTCAAATGCATAGTCCCGTTGCTGTCAATGTTTAAAACAAGCCCTTTTTCTCAAACCAGTGTTTGCTCAGTCGGCCTGACGATTAGACCTACGTGCCTGCTGGTTTAATAAATGTTAGCGTTGTAATCTACTGATGGAAGCTTGGATGTTTATGGGCCTGTTATCACCTGTTAAAAAAAAAAATTATGTATGGCCATGTAGTAACTTTGGCGATGAGGGCAGAATTTCTACTTATGCGAGTCCAAATTTGAGTTGTGACAGAAAAATTTCTTCTACTTTTCCGAACATTTAAGTTACTGAATTTGATTGAACCAGAGCTTTTTTTTTCCCACAAAGCCAAAGAAGACATTTGGCCAGACCTTCAGAAATGCTTTTACTTAAGCGAAATTTGATTTAAGGGAGCTCCATTTAAGTGGACTGCACTGTACTATTCTCCCAAGAGCTGTATAGTACACCTATTTGGTTATCGTCAGATTTTCTCACATCTGCATTTTACACGATATCATCATCATCATTATTATTGTCCTTCAGTAGTCAAGGAACCTAGGCCCTCAACAAACTCAAGCCCGTCCTCTTTTTTCTGTGCCACCAGTTCCATGTCTTCCTTATTCCTTTCATTTCTGTCTCCAGTTCTCTTCTCCACATGTATCTCAGTCTCCCTCTACCTGTCTTGCCCTGCAGATTCCAGAATAAGGACTGCCTTGTAATGCTATCCATAGGTTTCTTCAATGTGTCTGATCCATTGCCAGTGTCTTCTTCTCATCTTTCTCCACTAGCACTTGTTTAGGTCTTGTCATCACTTATGAATTGGTGACTGGTACCATTTCAATCCAGTTTTTTTATGCAAGTACCCATTTATCAAAGTCCGTAACTTCTTGTTCTTCATCTTTCAGAGCCATACAGCAAGACCGACTTGACATCTCAATTGAAAATTCTGATTTGATTTTTTTTTTACTGAACTTGATCTCTTTTATCTCCATATACTTCCCAATGCATCGATAGCTCCTGTTTCCTTTTCTATTCTTATTTTGATATCAATGTCTTTCATCAAAATACTAGCTACCAAAAGTTTATACCATACAATATTTTCTTCATGAGAGGAAAGAAGACATCAGATTAAGCTGGGAGAACAGGTCCTGGAGCAGGTTGACCACTTTAAATACCTCGGAGCTATTATAGACAGGAACGGAGGCATCAAAGAAGAGTTGGCCACTCGAAAAGCAGCAGCTGGGAGACTTTTTTTAGGCCATAAATCGAGGATTCCTCAGCAAGACAGAGGCTGGTAAGAAAACAAAGATGGCTGTATACCGCTCCGCCTATGTCCCAGTCTTGACTTATGGATGCGAGTCATGGGCAATGACTACAACCCACTAAAGCCAGATCCAGACCTCAGAAATGAGGTATTTGAGGAAGGTGGTTGAAATAACAAGAAATGGTCCGCAACCAGACGATACGTCAAGGCCTAAAATCCCACCCCCCTGCAGACCCAAGTAGAACAGTCCCAACTAAGATGGTTTGGCCATGTCTGCAGAATGGGAAAAGATCGGCTACCACGACAAGCATGGGAAACAAAGAGCCAGGGATCAAGACCTCCAGGATGACCCAGAGTCTGCTGGGAGGACAACATTAGACAATCTTTGAAGGACTGAGGACTAGAATGGAACCAGGCTAGAAGGAAGACAGCCAATAGGATAGTCTGGCGCTCTCTCTTCCAAACCTCTCTACACCTCATGGTAGATGGGGAACGACCAAGTAAGTATTTTCTTCAAGCAGCATGCTCACTGGCATTGCAATCAAGTTTGTCTTCTATCTTACTGCTTCTAGTGCTGCTATCAATTCTGCTGTTTAATTTTTCCATGCCACGATGTTCAATTGCCGTGTGCAGTTTCCATGAGTCTCTGTTGGGATTTTTTTTTTTTTTTTTTTTCCTTAACCAGCGGCACTTGGGCTTTCAGCCCTTCGGCCCAATGACATGTCATTGCGAGGCTGGGGAACCTGAGGACTTTCCTTCCAACCCGGTCAGGAGCTTTGCTCCTTCCCATCCACAGAGGGTTTATCACAGGAGCCGTTTAGGCTATTCAGTCAAATTTCCGGCCGTAAATATTTCTTCAAACGCTGACGCCCGGGTTTGAACCATGAACACCTGGTCGCCAGTACAACGCCGAAGCCATTACACCAGCGCGGCTCCCCTCTGTTGGGATATAGAATGAATAGGACCGCTGCTCATTCAGGCATATCATAAGAGGCAACTAATACGAGGTTGTGCATGGAACTAGCAACCTCATCATGTCAAACTAATTGCTATAGAGACCACCACTGCGCGCGGCAAACTGTGTTTGTAGTTCAAAAGAGTTGCGATTCAGTGAATATCCCTGGCAATGAGAAGGCTGACAAACATGCAAAGAAATATAGAAGATGTTGCACAGGCGAGGATCCCAATGTATGTATACAGGAATCACACATTCTATACATATTTTTGTGGTGGGTAGGTTTCCTAATATTTTTAAATTTTTGTCAGGGCAGCAGCTGTATGGCCTACTCCTTACGATTTCCAACTGCAGAGGGATTTTAACTTACACATCGGACCTCCTATTTTTTCACCCTTATCCTAGAAGGCTAGGCATCCGATCTCCTTACCCAGGAGATCAGGGAGGAGTATGACATCATTAAGAACCACTGGTTCTGAAAAAAATTTCCATCAATTATATTCCCAGTGCTGGGAGGGAACCCGGTTCCTTTAGAATTAGAGGTGGATGTCATACCTATGAGCCACTCTGACCCCCATATAAAAACTATAAAACCAAACCAAATATGTATATGTAGCAGTGATAAAGTCTCTTATGCTCCAGGAGAAGCTGGAAGAGAAGAGAAGAAATAAGAAATTTCATAGTAACCAAGTTAACATACCTTTGTAATGGCACAGTTGAGGTAGGCAGACTCGTCACGGGGGTTGTATTTTATGGCTTTTGTGTAGTAATCCAAGGCCTGCAGAACAATGGCATGATTTGCATGACAGAGAGAGATGAAAATGAACAAAACATCATTTCCTCAAATTTATTTATATAATGGACAAAAAATATATACAACTTTGTGTTAAATAATACAAACACATGTTTGCAGGTCAGAGGAAAATTAGAAGCAACATTAGTAAACTAAGTTAATCAAAGTTTATTTATAAAAAACACACACTTGCATGTGCACACAAACACATGTTGTTGTTGTTTAAGTAGGGCTGCTGACCTTCTCGCTCTTTTGCAGCCAATACCAAGTTGAATGCTCCTTGGTGTTATCTACACTATAGATTTAGGCTTTTGCTGTGGCATTTCTGCCATTCTGAAACATAATGAGTTGAAGTCATGAGCTCCAGTTTTTCCTGCTTGGCTTGCATCTAAAAGATCAGCACATCTGGTCCCAAGCTAAGAGAAAGAAGCGCATGACATACTGTACATTCCCCGCCATCCAAAGGGCCTCTCCAAATATGTAGAGCTAAAATACTGTGCTCCGGTTGCGGGCTCTCAGAAGGAATTGTCACGTCCTACACAGAGCCACTTCTCAGCTCCCCTTGCCCATCATGGATCCATAGTGAGATACTCTTGCATGCAGCCAACCAGGTAAAAGCCAGAGTTACGTCTGCGGAGTGACTCCTCCAAGCTTAGTGTGCAATGCTGGGTTCTCAACATGTTTCACCATAGGGGGATGTGTGGGGATGATTTCAAGAGCCAATCAGAATCACAGATAGAGGTTCACTTCCACACATGTATACTATAGCATTGTGCTTAGCTGTTGGTTATATGAGGATGAATCCAGATATGCCTCCACACACACACACACACACACACATATAAAGAAGTAATAATTAAACTCTACAGGTTCTGTAATAAGTAGAAATGTTTTTATGAATGCAGTTATGGATTCGAAAGATTTAATCATAATTGTGAAAAATTCTATTTCCAGTTACTTGTAATATGCTAGCACATTATCTTTAGGAATGTAGCATAGACAAACCTTATATAGCTTTTTCATTAATGATAAAGGGTTCTGCAGTAGTAGCCATTCTGCCATCAATGGTACCTATACCTTGTAGCGGTATGGCAGCTTGTGTACCCTGACAATCCCCAGAGCTATGCCAGTGGGAGTTTTACTCCTGGTAGGTTCAACCATGCTGGACTGGTCTGCGTGGGTAGGGGTCAGACAAAAGCTGGTACCCTGGTCCTCCAGGTTGGGGGTTTTAGCACAGGGCCGACACCCCTGTCTGTGTAAAAAATCACACACGTTACGGAAACAGCAATAAATGGAAATACTTTGATGCGGGACGGACATCCGGAGTCTCAGGCTCGTATGACTGACAGTGGTGAAAGCCGAAAGGAAGCCACTGGCATGAAAACGGATGCCCAGACCGCAAAACACGAAACCAGAATTGGTTTTTGGAATGTCAGAACTATGAACGAGGCAGGAAAGCTGAGACAGATTACAGCAGAGATGAGGAACTACAAACTACATATCCTGGGAATAAGCGAGAGCAGATGGACAGGGATGGGGAGAATAAAAACAGCTACAGGGGAAACAGTACTTTATTCTGGTAGAAAGGACGGTCAGCACAACGAAGGTGTAGCCATTATCCTTAAGAAAGGAATGGAAAGGTCTCAACTAGAATGGAAACCCATTAACAAAAGACTAATAAGAGCAAGACTGAGAGGGAGATTCACCAACACCACAATTATACAATGTTATGCACCAACAAATGACAGCGACGAAGAAATTAAGGATGAGTTCTATCAACAGGTACAAAAGGAAATGGAAACTGTACCCAGGTACGATCTTATTATAGTAATGGGAGACCTAAATGCGAAAGTTGGAACACACAATAACTATAACGAAAGAGTAATGGGGAAATGCGGCAGTGGAACAGTAAATGAGAATGGGGACAAATTAATAAGCTTCTGCAGTATTAACAACCTGGTCATCGGAGGAACACTTTTTCAACACAAAGAAGTGCACAAGTTAACATGGGAATCACCAAACGGACGAGACAAAAACCAGATAGATCACATAATGATCAATGGCAGATGGAGACATGCACTACAAGACGTGAAAGTAAGAATAAGGCGCAGATGTGGGAAGTGACCATCACCTAGTAGTAGCAAGACTGAAGGTGAAACTCAGAGCTGCTGGACCAGTTGCAGTCAAACAGAAAAGATACAACATCACGAAACTTAAGGACCCCCTCACCAGAAAAGCGTTTGTGGTCGACGTAAAGAGACGATATCTGATTACCAAAAGCCAGGAAAGAACAGAGACCGATGATGTGGACCAGAAATTCAACACCATCTCAACAATATATAAAGAAAGCAGCAAGTCATGCTTGGGATTCCAGGAAAGAAAGAGCCAAGACTGGATAACACCAGAAACGCTAAACACCCTAGCGAAGAGAAAGGAAATGAAAAGGAAGAAAACAGAAGCTAAGTCTCCCAGGTTAAAGGCAATATATAGTGAACAGTACAGTCAGCTGGACAAGGCAGTAAAACGTCAAACCCGTGCTAACAAAAGGACATTTCTGGATGACCTTGCAAGACAGGCAGAAGAGGCAGCACTGAGAAATGAACAAAGCACAGTTTATAAAATAACTAAAGCTATCAGTGGAAAACGAGGTGCAAACAACATAACGTTAGTAAGAGACAAGCAAGGAAATCTCATCACCACAGCACAGGGGCAGGAAACAAGGTGGGCAGAGCACTTCAGAGAAACACTGAATAAGGAACCACCAGAGACTCAGCTGAATGTTCCTGAGGCTGAAAGTGACTTAGACGTAAATACAGACATTCCACGAAAAGAAGAAATTATCACAGCTATCAAAGGGCTAAAAAAATGGAAAAGCGCCTGGTCACGACAATCTGAATGCTGAGCTATTCAAGACAGACCCTGAACTAGCAGCAGAACTATTAGAACCACTATTTGCACAAGTCTGGGAAACTGAGACAACACCAACAGAGTGGAGTAAAGGAACAATTGTCAAATTGCCCAAGAAGGGCGACCTTGCAGACTGCAACAACTGGAGAGGAATTACCCTCCTCTCAGTTCCCAGCAAAATACTAGGCAGGATAATCATCCAGAGAAATTTCAAAAGCAGTTGACCATAAACTGAGGAAAGAACAAGCGGGCTTCAGAAAGAACAGAAGATGTGCAGATCATATATTTGCCCTCAGGAACATTATAGAGCAGTGCTCAGAATGGCAGAGACAGCTGTACATTAACTTTGTTGATTTTGAAAAGGCTTTCGACAGCATACACAGGGACAGCCTATGGAAAATTCTGAGGGCTTATGGAATTCCCAGCCGCATTGTTTCCATTATAAAAAAGCCTCTATTCTAACTTTACGTGCAGTGTTGGATCGAGTAATGTAACTTTCGAAGTGAAAACAGGAGTACGACAGGGATGCCCCTTATCAACAACATTATTTTTGACAGTCATAGATTGGGTGATGCGCCAGACAACAGAGGGCAGTCCAAGAGGAATTAGATGGACAACGTTTTCTACACTGGAAGATTTGGAATATGCAGATGACATTGCACTGCTCGCGCATTCACACCAACACATTCAAGACAAAACTGATAGACTGAATAAGTATGGCCAGCAGGTTGGCCTGAACATCAATGTGAAGAAGACAGAGGTCATGACACTAAATGTGGGCAATCCTGAGCCAATAACAGTAAGGAACCAGAAGTTAGAACAGACAGACACATTTACTTACCTAGGAAGCATAGTAACACCTGACGGCGGAACAAGCAAGGACATTAACAACAGAATGAATAAAGCGAGAACAGCCTTTGCTATTCTCAACAACATTTGGAAGTCTTCCCAGTACAGCACAAACACCAAATTAAGACTGTATGAGAGCTGCGTACTTTCTGTGCTTCTCTATGGTGCGGAATGTTGGAGAGTAACAGAGAAGGAAATGTCGAAACTGTCCTCCTTCCACACAATCTGCCTAAGGAAAATTCTCCGAATCTTTTGGCCAAACACCATCAGCAACCAAGAACTACTTATTCGGAGTAACCAGGAGGACATGCACACCATCATAGCTGGCAGACGCTGGAGTTGGGTTGGCCATGTCCTCAGAAGGGACCCTGATACCATCGCAAGAACAGCTATGCATGGACCCCCGAGGGAAAGCGAAAGAGAGGCCGACCAAAAACAACTTGGCGGAGAACTGTGGAAGCTGAGATGCAAAGAATGAACCACAGTTGGGGCACTGTACGAAGGATGGCCGCCGACCGAGCAAAGTGGAATCAATTTGTTGCTGCCCTACAAGATGCCACCAGGCGTGATGGCCGCTGACTGCTTTGACGGTTGGCGGTTATGGATCAAAGAAGAAGAAGTAGTAGCCATTAGTGTAATCTAGGCATTAATCTAACAGCATAAACACATCCTGATGTAACCAAAGGACTAGTGCTGTTGTTTAAAAAGGGCATGCTTCAAGGAACTTTTCATTATCACCACTTTCCTTTGTGCTCTCTACAAGGAAGCCAGCACCAAACAGTTACATGCTCTTGTAATTGTGGTTTCTGTAGCAATTTGTTTTACGTGATGAGGTTGCTAGCCTCATGTACAACCTCATATTAGTTGCCATGCACCTCATATTAGTTGCCATGCACAACCTCATTTTAGTTGCCATGTACAACCTCATATTAGTTGCCATGTACAACCTCATATTAGTTGCCATGTACAACCTCATATTAGTTGCCATGTACAACCTCATATTAGTTGCCATGTACAACCTCATATTAGTTGTCATGTACAACCTCATTTTAGTTGCCATGCGCAACCTCATATTAGTTGCCATGTACAACCTCATATTAGTTGCCATGTACAACCTCATATTAGTTGCCATGTACAACCTCATATTAGTTGCCATGTACAACCTCATATTAGTTGCCATGTACAACCTCATATTAGTTGCCATGCACAACCTCATATTAGTTGCCATGTACAACCTCATATTAGTTGCCATGTACAACCTCATACTAGTCGCCTTGTACAACCTCATATTAGTTGCCATGTACAACCTCATATTAGTTGCCATGTACAACCTCATATTAGTTGCCATGCACAACCTCATATTAGTTGCCATGTACAACCTCATTTTAGTTGCCATGCACAACCTCATATTAGTTGTCATGTACAACCTCATATTAGTTGCCACGTACAACCTCATATTAGGTGCCATGTACAACCTCATTCAAGTCACCTTGTACAACCTCATATTAGTTGCCATGTACAACCTCATATTAGTTGCCATGTACAACCTCATATTAGTTGTCATGTACAACCTCATATTAGTTGCCAAGTACAACCTCATATTAGTTGCCAAGTACAACCTCATATTAGTTGTCATGTACAACCTCATATTAGTTGCCATACACAACCTCATATTAGTTGCCAAACACAACCTCATATTAGTTGCCATGTACAACCTCATATTAGTTGCCATGTACAACCTCATATTAGTTGCCATGTACAACCTCACATTAGTTGCCATGTACAACCTCACATTAGTTGCCATACACAACCTCATATTAGTTGCCATGTACAACCTCATATTAGTTGCCATGTACAACCTCATATTAGTTGCCATACACAACCTCATATTAGTTGCCATGTAGAACCTCATATTAGTTGCCATGTACAACCTCATATTAGTTGCCATGTACAACCTCATATTAGTTGCCATACACAACCTCATATTAGTTGCCATACACAACCTCATATTAGTTGCCATACACAACCTCATATTAGCTGCCATGTACAACCTCATATTAGTTGCCATGTACAACCTCATATTAGTTGCCATACACAACCTCATATTAGTTGCCATGTACAACCTCATATTAGTTGCCATGTACAACCTCATATTAGTTGCCATACACAACCTCATATTAGTTGTCATGTACAACCTCATATTAGTTGCCATGTACAACCTCATATTAGTTGCCATGTACAACCTCATATTAGTTGCCATACACAACCTCATATTAGTTGCCATGTACAACCTCATATTAGTTGCCATACACAACCTCATATTAGTTGCCATACACAACCTCATATTAGTTGCCATGTACAACCTCATATTAGTTGCCATGTACAACCTCATATTAGTTGCCATACACAACCTCATATTAGTTGCCATGTACAACCTCATATTAGTTGCCATGTACAACCTCATATTAGTTGCCATACACAACCTCATATTAGTTGCCATACACAACCTCATATTAGTTGCCATACACAACCTCATATTAGTTGCCATGTACAACCTCATATTAGTTGCCAAGAGTAGTGGTTTTTGATGGTATTGTATGGTTGAGATGTTACCTAGTGTAATGAATGAGGTCAGCTGTGAAGGCTCCTGAGATAAATGTTGATGCGAATTACAGAAGGCCCTTCTTACTACCACTTACGACCTCAAACATATCTTTTTTTTCTCTACTAATATGAATGTAGCTACGTTAAAAGTCTAGGGTACTGAAATGTAATGTGTTGTAGTAGATTACCCACACACACACACAGATATTTAATAAGTCTAATAATAATCATAAAATTTATAACACACTGAACTAACTCAGGCTGTTTTAGTTTTAAATATTAAATCTTTTGTTAAATTTATTTGTTCTGAACCAAATGTTTGTTGGTCAGAACATATGAAATATTATGGAGTTATAAATGGAATGCATAATTATATGACATAATAAAATGGAATGTGTGTACATAAATATTTTAAAAGACTGGTTAATATTAATTATATTAGATTGTCCCAGGAGAACTATTACTGAATGTACTGTTGGGGTGGTATCATCACGCCCAATCTGTGACTACCAAAACATTGTCCATTGACTTATGGGATGAATACATGGTTTATTTTCCCACAATGGTATGTCTTTATTAGATGGTGAATTAGTTGGTGGATTAGTTGGTAAATTAGTTGGTGAATTTCCAGCAGGCCAGAATCTCACGTATCTCGACTGCGTCGATCTTGTACAAGAGTCTGGTGGCCCCTCCTCTCCGTGCTGGAGTACAATATTCGGCTGCTCTGACACAATGTTAGACTGCACTGGTCCACGCTTGTGTATTTCACAACAGCATTTGGCACCTCTTCGGTGCCAAACAGAAACTCACAATTCTGAAATAAAAGTTTTGTGGCATGTGTCAGAACTCTACCTACTGAGCCACTTCTGCACACAACACTACACAACAACACCACACAGACTGGGTCAGATCTCTCTGACCACACAGCACATCTTACCCAGTTGTTTTCACATAGTACTAGTTCCCCAAGACTACATTGCATCTGAGATATGTTCAATAGTTTCCTTCTATTCAATAAGATAGGTGATATGTTCCACTGATCTCAACAATAGATCCGCCTTCCATAGTTTTAGTAGGCGTCCATATATTTTGTTTGTCTCTAGACCCTGAACTTGGGCTGGGGATCTAGAGCGAGCACTTACTTGTCGTAATCATTTTATATGATATGGCAGTATCAATCACTCGAAATATTAAAATGTACAAAAGAAATACTTTCATTCTTACCAGAATTCAGAATTGAGAACACAGTTAAATGCTAGCAAAACTCAGCTGAGCTGCTGGCTATATGATGGCGTCCCACTAAAATTATGTATTATCTTCTGGAAACAACACCACAAGCAATAAACCACTGTGTCTCTGGACAGTCTTGTAACAAATGGCAAAAATGCGCATCTGTGTCCTGCCAATATGATTTCATTCATCCAATCACAGAACTCCCCCTAACTTTCAAATCTACAACCAAAAGTCAAATTTCAGTCAGCTCTCAGTCAAGTATGTACTATTGTCTGTTGGTCCGTCTGTCTCTACTTGTTTTTTCATAAAAAACACGCTTGGTTCTTGGACCAACTCCATGCAATACCCTACACACTTCTGCCTCCGAAGTTATTTTTAGCCACAATTCTCCACCTTTCCCCTCTCTTTAATTACAGCTCGATTTTTGCATTTGCGTGTCTCAAGGCCGAAAATTTGAAACTTTAGTGAAATTTTTAACAGTGCAGTCGCTCGTCTGATATGAACAACACAGTCTTTTGTCAATATCTTCCTTGTTATCTATCCGTCTGTATAATTTAAAGTATATTAGTTCTCTGCTCAAGACGGGCTATCAAACTAGCTAGGTTTTATATTCATAACATTATTATTAAGAAAAAGTTACTTTTTCAAGGTTAGTTTTTTTTTTTTTTTTTTTTGAAATATGTTCGAGAACCTTCTCCACGGCGTTTGCCGCTGAATTCAAATAACAACCAAGTATCGTAAAAGTCCAAGAAATGACTGTTTCTGACAAGAGCTAAAGTCGTTTTTTGTCCATTTCCTTACATTGTGTCAACTAGTGACGTGAATTTTTTTTTCTTTTACTACCAATTGCGTCTTTTAGCCTTGCTATCTTCAAACACGTGTTCAGTCATATTTTTCCTTTTGTGTTCTCCGTTTCTCTCCCGTCTACAAAGGGTAAACCGTTTCGTCTGCACGTCTAACTCGTTAGTTTTAAATGGCGGTAGGAAAGGCGGGCATGGGCGAGCATGTCTCCTAGTATCTTACGCATTATTTTTATCCCTACATTTTATCGTTAAATTTGGAGATATTTTAACGTTGTATCATGGTAAATTCATCACACATCTCCCCACCTGAGAACATGCACTACGGCAAGTTCCAAAACCAGTGATACACATAGATAAAATTACTCCTCACGCCTGCCACTACTCTAATCTTGATCACAGGGGTGCCGACTGAGGAAATCTGCACCGACATTCAATGACCCTGGGATGTATTCGATAATAAACTGATAAGGTTGCAATAATAAAGACCATCTCAACAATCTTGCGTTTTCATGCTTAGCCTGAGATAAGAACACCAGGGGCTGATGATCCGTCTGGACCACAAAAGTCCTACCATACAGATAGATTTGGAACTTTTTTATTGCCCATATTAACGCTAAACATTCTTTTTCGCTTGTGGAATATCCTTGCTCCGCTTTATTCAATTTGCGGCTTGCATAAGCGACTGGGTTCAGTTCCCCATCGGGTGAAGATGACCTTTGCAACAAAGCCGCCCCGAGGCCTACATTACTTGCATCTGTTCTCACCACGAAGTCCTGTGTCAAATCAGGCAATTTGAGAATAGGCTTGCTAGTGAGTTTATCCTTTAACTCTTGAAAAGCTAATTCACATTGCGCAGTCCAAACAATTTTATCTGGATGTCCCTTGCGAGTCAGATCAGTCAGAGGAGCACAAATAGAGTTAAAATTTTTTGATATATTTTTGGTAAAATCCACATAACGACACGAATGATCGCACGTCCTTTTTTGTTTGTGGTCTAGGTGCTCTCTGCAGTTTTTCCAAGTTCTTGGGGTCAGGGGTCATGTTACCCTGATATACAGTGTGTCCCAAGAATTCCAACTCTTTGCATCCAATACAACATTTTGTTGGCCTAGCAGTTAAGTTCGCCTCCCTAAGCCTATCAAATAACATTTTTAGAGAGTTAATGTGTTCTTCAAATGTCTCTGTGGCGACGAGAATATCATCCATGAAATTCGTGATACATGGGTTATTCAAGGGATCCAACAATTTGCGCATCATCCTTGAAAATACACTCGGAGCATTTTTCAATCCGAATGGTAGCATGTTGAATTCATAATGTCCTTCCGAGGTGCTAAAAGCTAAATAAGGTCTCACTTCAGGCTTCACTGGAATCTGGTAATAGCCTTTACTAAGATCCACCTTTGAAAAGTATTTTGCCTTGTTTAATCTGGCAAATAACTGTTTTGTGTCTGGTAATGGATCCACTTGTCCTTCTGTGACAGCATTCAGTTTCCTGTAATCTATGCACAGTCTGTGTTCCCCAGACGGTTTCCTCAACAAAACTACACTGGAGCTAAAAGATGATTCACTGTGTGAAATAATCCCCTCCTTCAACAAATAATCTATTTCTTCTTTCAATGCCTTCTCCTTCGCGAACGGAATAGAATAGGCTCTCATACAGATTGGGTTTGAGTCTACCAGTTTCATGTCATACTGTAGCAAATTTGTATGTCCTGGTTTATCTGTTAATACATCTGTATGTTCCTCCAGAACCTGTTGAACTCTCTCCCTCTGATTTTTAGTCAGGTGCTTACTGACTTTTACCTGTGCGGCTGTTTCACAAGGATGTAATGGGTATTCATGTGAGGTGAGTGGTTCCTTTTGCATTTGAGTTGCGATAGCCAAGGTCAGTAAGGGGGTGCTTTCCTGGAGTGGTCTGTCCAGATACTTCTTTAAAAGGTTTACATGATAAACTTTCTCCTTCCCCTTTTTGTCAATTTTATAATTTGTTCTAGACACCTTCTCTAGAACCGTATATGGACCTTGCCATCCAATTTGTAATTTATTCTGGCTGCCGGGTAGTAGAAGAAGCACCTTCTCTCCCACAGCTAGTTCTCTGTCCTTTGCCTTCCTATTAAAATATGCTGCATGTTTCTTCCTGGCTTGTCTCAAATTATCATTTGCCAGTTTCCATCCAGCTTTCAGACGAGTGGTCAGTTCGTTCACATATTGATACGATGAGGTAACAGTCTCTTCTGCCTTCTCATCTGTCCAGGTCCTTAATAATGCTTCCAATGGACCTTTTATTGGCCTCCCAAATAGCAGAGTTGCGGGAGCCATCCCGGTTGAACTATGTGGTACCTCCCGATACGCAAACAACGCGGCGGGCAGGAATTGATCCCACAGATCCGGTTTTTCGTGTGCCAGCTTCCTCAGGATAGAAATGAGAGTCCCATTGAACCTCTCTACCTGGCCGTTCCCTTGTGGATGGTACGGACTACAATGAAAGTGTCTGGCTTGAAATAGCTTAAAAACTTCTTCCGTTAGTTTCCCCTTGAACTGTGAGCCATTATCAGTCAAGATTTGATGCGGGAATCCTAATCTTGTGAATATTGTAAGTAGTGCCTCTGCTACATGTTTTGAATCAATTGATGGCAGGGCTACCGCCTCTCCCCACATAGAACAAGTGTCCACCAGAGTAAGGATGTAACTGTTCCTCCTCTTGGTCCGAGTGAGAGGTCCCACAATATCCACTGCAACCCTCTCAAAAGGTGTTCCCACTATGGGCATTTCCCCTAGAGTTGCAGGAGCAGTCCAATGCTTTGGAGCTACCCTTTGACATTCTGGACAGGATTTGACATATCTTTTTATATCCTCCGTTATCCCTGGCCAGAAGTAATGACAAGCTATACGCTGTCCTGTGGCGCTGATCCCCATGTGACCACTGAAGGGAATCGCATGCCCGAGTTCCATCACTTTATCCCTATATGAAGTGGGAAGAACCAGCTGGTTGTGACCATTTGTTCCAGTTCCGGCCTTCCTATATAATAATTTGTTCTTCATAAAGTATTCTCCCTTGCTTGGAGGTGTGTGGCATTTGGGCAATTTTTTAAAACATGGCTTGAGTGTCCTATCCTCAGCCTGCGCCTTCCTCATCTCCTCTGGATGAGCATTTATAGGTTCACCTTCTTCCTCCTTTTTCTGTGACCTGGTCTGCACTGTCGCCATGATCACAGGTCTCTCGGGATTCCCCAAGAAGACGTACCTACCCCCCAATATCAGAGGGTAGATTGGTTCATCTATCACTGCTGCTCTGATTTCTCCTTCCACATAGCGAGTTTTCACCGTTATCCTTGCGATGGGAAGTGTCATGAGTGGTATGTCCTTAGACGCACCTTGTATTTCCACTGTTTCTGTGGTATACTGACTTGGGTCCACTAGGCTAGACTTCACAACTGAATCATAATCCAAACCTGTATCATAAAGGCACCTTATGGTGACCCCATTACAAATAACATCCTCACAAACTGGGGGGTGATAAGGTTCCTGCTGTCCATTAGGATTAACCTTTAATCTTTGAGTCCCCGACTTCATTGCAGCAATGTTTGAAGGTTTCCTTCTACAAAATTCGGTGTTATGGTTGTCTTTCTTACACCATTTGCACCATCTTTTTCCTTGGTTTAACGGTTTTCTTTCATTATATTTTTGGTCATTGAACTGTGAGTTTCTGTCACGATAGTCATTTCTTGGCCTATCAAAGTTTGTCCTGCCTTTATTACCCTGTTCTCGGTTATCAAATTTATTAAATTGCTGTGGAGCTTTAAAATTTTCTATGTGCTTCTTTTTAGTGCCACTTACCTCTGCCTGGGCTGCCTGATACCTCTCAGCGACATTTAAAACCTCCCCCAACTTCTCTGCACCTTGTTCCATGAGAAATTTTCTCAAGTCTGGAGCCATGGACTCTCTTAATTGCTCTATCATGATCATTTCTTTAAGATCTTGGGTCTTCCCCAGAGCAGTCCATTTCTCCAAATAGGTTTCCAGTCTGGCAGAGAATTGGTGGTATGTCTCCCCAGACAACAGTTTGGCATTTCTAAATTTCTTACGATAAAATTCACCATTTTTTTCGTATCTCAATAACAAAGCCTGCTTTAACATGTCATAATTGTCTTGGTCTTCTCTACTCATTTTAGCAAAGACTTCATAAGAAGTACCTCTCAGTCCCTGTGATAACTTTAGACTCCACCTCTCTCTCTCTCTAACCCATATGTAGTAGCTAATAACTCAAATCTACTGAGGTACCCCTCGATGTCATCGTCTTTCTCAACAAAATGGTCTAAATGAAACCCCATAGCTGAGTTTGAGACTCCCTGACTAGCTGCAGCATCTGAGGCAAAAGGGCTGGCACCATTTTCAGGAGCATGGCCTTGTAATTCCAGCTCCCTTAGTCGTAATTCGTGCTCCCTTTGCAACCTTCTATCTTCTGCCTCCCTTTCGGCAGTCAATCTTTTTTCTTCTGCTTCCCTTTGCTGTCGTTTTTCTTCTGCCTCCAATGCTTTAGCCTCTTTGTCAGCCTCAATCTGCAGCCTCTTAAGTTCTTTATCAGCCTCAATTTGTAACCTCTTCTCTTCAGCTAACCTCCTATCTTCCCTTTCAATATACTTGTCACATTCAGCAGTTACATACTGAATTAAAACCTGACCATCCATGTCCCATTTCTTCGCCGTTAGCACAGCAGCTGATCTGAATTTTGCCAGGTCAGCCATCACACAAAATAACAATGACCAGGTAAATTCTAATTACTTAATGAATAATGTAATTCTAATTATATAATGACAGGTAATTCTAATTATTTAATTAATTAACTAACTACCACTGGCTGTGAAGATTCACCAACTTTTATTTTCCCCTTTTATTTTAAGGGACACTTTTTAAATTTTTACAATCTGTCCCCACTGGTTTAATTCTCCCACCAGGAGATCCTAATATTTATGATAAACTAATTATCCCTGGACAAGACCCCAATATTTGTAGTGGTTTTTGATGGTATTGTATGGTTGAGATGTTACCTAGTGTAATGAATGAGGTCAGCTGTGAAGGCTCCTGAGATAAATGTTGATGCGAATTACAGAAGGCCCTTCTTACTACCACTTACGACCTCAAACATATCTTTTTTTTCTCTACTAATATGAATGTAGCTACGTTAAAAGTCTAGGGTACTGAAATGTAATGTGTTGTAGTAGATTACCCACACACACACAGATATTTAATAAGTCTAATAATAATAATAAAATTTATAACACACTGAACTAACTCAGGCTGTTTTAGTTTTAAATATTAAATCTTTTGTTAAATTTATTTGTTCTGAACCAAATGTTTGTTGGTCAGAACATATGAAATATTATGGAGTTATAAATGGAATGCATAATTATATGACATAATAAAATGGAATGTGTGTACATAAATATTTTAAAAGACTGGTTAATATTAATTATATTAGATTGTCCCAGGAGAACTATTACTGAATGTACTGTTGGGGTGGTATCATCACGCCCAATCTGTGACTACCAAAACATTGTCCATTGACTTATGGGATGAATACATGGTTTATTTTCCCACAATGGTATGTCTTTATTAGATGGTGAATTAGTTGGTGGATTAGTTGGTGAATTTCCAGCAGGCCAGAATCTCACGTATCTCGACTGCGTCGATCTTGTACAAGAGTCTGGTGGCCCCTCCTCTCCGTTGCTGGAGTACAATATTCGGCTGCTCTGACACAATGTTAGACTGCACTGGTCCACGCTTGTGTATTTCACAACAGCATTTGGCACCTCTTCGGTGCCAAACAGAAACTCACAATTCTGAAATAAAAGTTTTGTGGCATGTGTCAGAACTCTACCTACTGAGCCACTTCTGCACACAACACTACACAACAACACCACACAGACTGGGTCAGATCTCTCTGACCACACAGCACATCTTACCCAGTTGTTTTCACATAGTACTAGTTCCCCAAGACTACATTGCATCTGAGATATGTTCAATAGTTTCCTTCTATTCAATAAGATAGGTGATATGTTCCACTGATCTCAACAATAGATCCGCCTTCCATAGTTTTAGTAGGCGTCCATATATTTTGTTTGTCTCTAGACCCTGAACTTGGGCTGGGGATCTAGAGCGAGCACTTACTTGTCGTAATCATTTTATATGATATGGCAGTATCAATCACTCGAAATATTAAAATGTACAAAAGAAATACTTTCATTCTTACCAGAATTCAGAATTGAGAACACAGTTAAATGCTAGCAAAACTCAGCTGAGCTGCTGGCTATATGATGGCGTCCCACTAAATGTATGTAAATCTTCTGGAAACAACACCACAGGCAATAAACCACTGTGTCTCTGGACAGTCTTGTAACGAATGGCAAAAATGCGCATCTCTGTCCTGCCAATATGATTTCATTCATCCAATCACAGACTCCCCCCTAACTTTCAAATCTACAACCAAAAGTCAAATTTCAGTCAGCTCTCAGTCAAGTATGTATTACTGTCTGTTGGTCCGTCTGTCTCTACTTGTTTTTTCATAAAAACACGCTTGGTTCTTGGACCAACGCCATGCAATACCCTACACACTTCTGCCTCCGAAGTTATTTTTAGCCACAATTCTCCACCTTTCCCCTCTCTTTAATTACAGCTCGATTTTTGCATTTGCGTGTCTCAAGGCCGAAAATTTTGAAACTTTAGTGACATTATTAACAGTGCAGTCGCTCGTCTGATATGAACAACACAGTCTTTTGTCAATATCTTCCTTGTTATCTATCCGTCTGTATAATTTAAAGTATATTAGTTCTCTGCTCAAGACGGGCTATCAAACTAGCTAGGTTTTATATTCATAACATTAATTAAGATTATTATTAAGGTGTTTGCCGCTGAAAAATAAAACAACCAAGTATCGTTAAAAGTCTTTTTCAAGGTAAAGTCGTTTTTTGTCCATTTCCTTACATTGTTAACTAGTTTTTTTTTTTTTTTTTTTTACCAAATTGCGTGTTCGAGTTCAATATTTTTCCTTTTGTGTTCTTCTCTCCACAAAGGGTGTTTGCTGCACGTCTGTTAATTTTTTTAAATAAGGAAAACGGGCATGGGCGAGCATGTCTCCTATCGTAAAATTATTTTCCTTACATTTTATCGTTAAATTTGGAGACGTTGTTTCATGACATCACACCAAGAGCTAATTAGTCGTACAAACCTCATATTAGTGTCAAACCTCATTTTGCCTTACATTATTAGTCCATACTAGTGACAACCTCATATTAGTGTATTCTTTCCTTGTCTTTCCTCAAAGTGCAAATACTTTAAATGTTTTTAAAAAAAAACAAGCAAAAAAAATTCACTGGCCATAGAAACTTCTCAAGGATGGAGCTAATCTTGTCACAATGATTAATAATAGAAGAACACATTTAAGAAACCTGTTGATAGCATTAAAAGGCAGTCCTTGTTCTGGAATCCCCAAGGAAAGAGAGGCAGAGATAGACCAAAAAACACACGGAGAAGAGAACTGGAGAGAGAAAAGAAAATGATGAAGAAGATGTGGAAAGAACTTGAGCTGATGTCATGTGACAGGAAGGCTTGGCATGTGTTTGTTGAAGACCTATACTCCCTGGGGAACTAAACGGTATTGATTGTTTAAATGGATGAACAAGAGAAAAGGAGCAGCTACATCCAGTTTGACAGTTTGCTGTAAGAAGATGTAATCTGGTTCACACAAACATTACCTGTTTAAAATGTCTAGTATGAAAGTAAACATTTCCCGCATTAAAATAGGCTAGTGAGTAGCTTGGATCCAGTTTGATGGCTCTTTGGTAATCCTGCATTGCCATAACTCTGTCTCCCATGAACTGTTAAGGTTGAGAAAAGAACAATCAAAAGACACATAGCCCCTAGTTAAAAAATTTTTGAACTAGTTTCTAGCTGTGGGTGAAGATACAATTCTAAAAAAGAATAAAATGTATTCTCATTTGTTAATGACTATATATATATTCAAAGAAGACTGTCAATTTTTTTTTAAGTGTACATTTAGTTTTTTTTGTTTTTGTTTTAAAGTAAGTCAAAATTAGAACATAATTACTAAATCTAATGTTAATTATTTTGGCTTGCTTGTGCAAAGAATGGTGTGCAGTTTATGGATAGCCAGCCTAAAACTCTAGAACTGATGTAAAACTTGCAAGTAACAAACTTATACAGTATCAAAGACACAAAAAACCTAAGCCTCTGTTACAAAGGCCTTTATGAAGGAAAATAAAAACGTTAACGCTAAACAAGAGGAAAATAAAGGAAATTCAATGAGTACAAATGATGAAATGAAATTAAGCAATGAATTGAGGGAAAATGGATATTGAAAAAAAAATAGACTGAAAGAAATACAACAACAAAAACTGACAAACAAATGCATGAATGCAAGACTGAATAAACACCCGTGTGTTACCGGAGCCCGAAAGGGGAGCAAAGAATAGTAACACTGTCCCCTGCCAAGCATGTCGTAGAAGGCGACTAAGGAGGGTTGGGCATGGGGCCGGTTACCCCATCCTGTAAAAAAAAATTTAAACCACAAAAAACTTCAACAAATATGGACAGGTCAAATAAAGAAAATAAAACACAGCCATCCAAGACAGGGGAAGGTCCTCTCGCGGGGAGGCGTATGATGCAACACAGAGAAAGCCGAAAGGAGTCTGTGTTGCTGACTAACCTTCTTTCTTCTAGGAGAACTTCCAGATTTGGCACCTGGAATGTTCGGACATTGAACGAACAAGGGAAAGTGGCACAAGTAGCAGCAGAAATGAGGGAATACAAAATCGAGGTTCTGGGAATGTGTGAAACAAAGTGGAAGGGGGTAGACAGGAAGAAACTCATCACAGGTGAATTGGTGCTGTCCTCAGGACACGAAGACGAAAGTTCACACCACCGTGAAGGGGTAGCTCTTATGTTATCTAAAGAAGCACAGAAAGCACTCATTGAATGGGAAGCTGTGGGACCCATAATAATAACAGCTATTTCAAGAAACAAGAGACAAATTTGCGGTCACAGTATCCAACAAATTCCAAGTGCTCCAACAGTTGGAAGATGTAGAGAATACAGAAGACTATTGGCAGCAGGTCAAAACGGTATGGAAGGAGACATGTGAAGAAATACTGGGGAAAAGGGAAAGACAACAAAAAGCATGGATAACAACAGAAACCATCAATAAGATAAAAGATAGAAAAAACAAGAAAGCAGAGTTTTTTTTTTTGGCAAAACCAGAAGTTCCAAAGCCAAGGCTCAAGAAGTGTACACAGAAGCAAACAAAGAAGTAAAAAGAAGTATCAAAAGAGACAAGAGGAAGTATATTGAGGAGTTGGCAAGAGAGGCAGAAGATGCTGCAGCCAAAGGAAATATGAGAGAACTGTATAGCAGCACAAAGAAGCTAACAGGGAAATACAAGCAAACAAGTTACCTCATAAAAGATAAGAATGGGAAACTGCTCAGTAATATACAAGAGCAAATGAAGAGGTGGACAGAATATTTTGGGGACCTTCTCAATAGACCAGCTCCACAAAACCCGCCGGACATCCAGCCAGCAGAAGAAGAGCTACAAATTAACGGTGAAAGACCAACGAAAGAAGAAATAAAGAAAGCCATAAAGCTTCTAAGAGATGGAAAAGCGTCTGGACCTGATGGCATTCCAGCAGAGGCCATCAAAGCAGATATCGACACGGCTACAGAGATGTTATATAAATTACTTGGTAAAGTCTGGGAAAAAGAAGAGATACCAGCAGAATGGAAGGAAGGATATCTGGTTAAGTTGCCTAAGAAGGGAAATCTACAAGAGTGCACAAATTATAGAGGAATAATGTTACTATCAGTGCCAGGAAAGGTATTGAACAGGATTATCCTTGAGAGATTAAAGGAGTCCATAGACAAGAAATTGAGAGATGAACAAGCAGGTTTCCGACAAAACAGATCATGTACAGACCAGATAGCCACTTTGAGAATAATAGTTGAACAAAGTCTGGAATGGAATTCACCACTATACATCGGATTTGTGGACTACGAAAAAGCATTTGACAGTGTGGACAGAGAATCACTTTGGAAATTGATGAGGCATTATGGAGTTCCCCTGAAGATCATTAATTTAATAAAGAAAACCTATGAAGACATGACGTGCAGAGTTCTTCATGAAGGACAGCTTACAGAACCATTTGGGATAAAACAGGAGTGCGACAGGGATGCCTCTTGTCTCCATTTCTTTTCTTGCTGGCAATAGATTTGGGTTATGAGATCATCGACAACACACAACAGAAATGGAATCCAGTGGACTCTGACTAAGCAGTTGGATGATCTGGATTTTGCTGATGATTTGGCTCTCCTGTCCCATAACCGTAATCAGATGCAGGACAAATTGAAAACACTCATGAGAGGTCACAGCAATTGGGTCTGAAAATACACAGGGAAAAGACAAAAATAATGCGAATAAATGCAGGTAATGAAAACAGGGTTGAACTTGAAGAAACACCAATACAAGATGTAGAATCATACACATATCTTGGCAGTAATATAGATAAAGTTGGAGGGACAGACAGCGATATCAAAATAAGAATACAAAAGGCAAGAGGAGCTTTCATTGCATTGGGAAATATATGGAGATCAAGAGAAATAGGATCCAACACGAAAATAAGAATCTTCAACTCAAATGTGAAGTCAGTCCTATTGTATGGCTCGGGGACATGGAGAACAACAAAGACAACAACCAAAAAGCTACAGACTTTCATAAATGGGTGCTTGCGTAGAATAGAGGGATTAAAATGGTATGACAAGGTTACCAATGTGGAACTGATGACAAGAACTGGACAAGTGCCAGTGGAACAAGAGATGAGAAGAAGACGATGGCGATGGATAGGACACACACTGAGGAAACCTGTTGATAGCATTACAAGGCAGTCCTTGTTCTGGAACCCCCAGGGCAAGAGAGGCAGAGGAAGACCAAGAAGTACATGGAGAAGAGAGTTGGAAACAGAGGTGAAAATGATGAGGAGAACATGGAAAGAACTTGAGATGATGGCACGTGACAGGAGGACTTGGCATGTGTTTGTTGAAGGCCTATGCTCCTTTGGGAGTGGAGGGTTATGAATGAATGAAGACTGAATAAAAGAATTAACAATCTGTTTAGTAATTAAACATATAGCTCAAGTGTCTTGATAAAGAAAAAGAATAGTGTTAAATAAGTTTTTTAAGCATGCCAGATGTAGGAAATTTTAAAATTTCCAGTTCTAAAAGAATGCAAACAAAAACAAAAAAACTTTGTATCTCCAGGGGAAAAAAAACATGAAGCTTTTTATAAAAATGTATTTCCAAATTATAAACTAAAATGACAAAATATATCCACAAAAATATAAATTAAAACACCACATACATTCTCAATACAAGTGACATTTATTTTTTCAATAAATGTTAGTGAAAAGTGAAATTGTATATATTCTGTATGTGATGAGTGAGAAATGAGGCTGTAGACAATCAATACATGATCAGTCACAACTAAAATGGTAGACATTCTACACATTGAAAATGAGAAGTGACCCCATCATCAGCGAGAAGTGAGTCTGTAGATATTTTATGTAGGTCATCAGTGACATTTGTCCTTTCCATCACAGATAGAAGGATTGAAATGGAGCAACAAGGTCAGCAATGTGGATTGATGACAAAAACCAGACAAGTGTTAGTAAAACAAGAGATGAGAAAAAGATGCTGGTGATGGATAGGATACACAATGAGGAAACCTGTGGATAGCATTACAAGGCAGTTCTTGTTCTGAACACCCAGGGTAGGAAAGGCACAGGTAGACCAAAAAAACACATGGAGAAGAGAACTGGAGACAGAAGTGATAATGATAAGGAAAATGTGGAAAGAACTTGAGCTGATGGCACGTGACTGGAGGACTTGGCTTGTGACTGGAGGACTTGGTATGTGACTGGAGGACTTGGTATGTGACTGGAGGACTTGGTATGTGACTGGAGGACTTGGCATGTGACTGGAGGACTTGGCATGTGACTGGAGGACGTGGCACATGAATGGAGGACGTGGCATGTGACTGGAGGACTTGGCATGTGACTGGAGGACTTGGCATGTGACTGGAGGACTTGGCACATGACTGGAGGACTTGGCAAGCATTTGTTGAAGGCCTTTGCTCCTTGGGGAGCTAAATGATACTGATTGATTTATCAGTGACTAGAGAGACTGCAGATATTTTACAGATGTCATCAGTGAGACTATATATTTTATATACGTCATGTGTGCGAAATGAAACTACATATTTTTACATATGTCATCAGTGAGAAATGAGATTAGTTATTTTACATATGAAGCCAGCGATACGTGAGACTAGATATTTTATTTATGTTTTAAGCAAGTAGTGACAGTGTATATATATATATTTTGTGTGTCAACAGTGAGAAGTGATAATAGTATATATTTTATATCTGTAATCATTTAGAGGTGACACTATATGTTATGAAACTGATCAAAGTAATTGAAAGTACACAAGGGAAGGGAAGAAAGTATGACACTGATGTTCTACCTGGCTGATAACACCTCTGTTAGTCAACAGCTCAGCCGTTGGCCCATACTTAATTGACTGACTGATATCTTGGAATGCCCCAAAAGTGTAACTCATCTGGAGATTAACTATGGCTCTACCTTCCAGTGCAGGTTTATAGCCTGAAGGAATAAATGTCATTGGCAAAGACAAAATATTATTGTGCAAACCCAGGAATAAACTGACACAAAGATGAGCTTAATGTAATAAGCATTTTACTAAAAATGGAAACTGCTTGTGACTGTCCAGTAAATAAAACCTGGCACATAAACACTAATTGTTGCTGCCCTACAAGATGCCACCAGGCGTGATGGCCACTGACTGCTTTGAGTGAATGAATGAATACATGAATGAACGAGTGAGTGAATGAATGAATGAAATAATTAATTAATGAAGCAACTAATTATGGCTTCAAAGTATTTTTAAACAGAGATCATCATTTCATACTTGGTTTGACTTCAATAACAGAAGTGAAATGCTTCCAGGCTTGCATTAGCTTGCCAGACACTTGAGCTGCATATGCCAAGTTGACACGTGCTGGCAAACACATTGGGTCCAGGTGCAGCCCGCGCTGGTAATCCCGTCTAGCAAATTCCATCCCACGTTTGTTTCCATAATCCATTAAGGCATTTCCCCTGGCAATGAACCCATCAAGGAAGAAAGGCTTGAGCTGCAAACATCTGGTAAAAGCTGCCACTGCCTGTTTTAAGCGATTCAATCTGAAATAATGGTTTAAAAAAAACCAGAACAGACTGCAGAAACTGAAACTTTGAAATGGACAAAAAAACAAACAAAAAAAAGAGCAAATACTCACTGACCAAACTTGACGGAAGCAGTAACAATTTATGAAACATGATCAAGTCCCGCTATCCCTAATTACAACATCATTATCCCAATCTCAGTTATCTCCCTTTTTGACATTCCTACCACAATGGCAAGCCTGAGGGAGCATTAGTCCTATTTAAGGCTGTACAAAGTTAATCATCATCATTTTCTCTGCACTTCTTATGGAGCATGGTGCCACCACCTGTAGCTGGTCCCCTTACAGGAAGCCTAGACCAAGCATTCACATGCTTCCTGCAGCAGTGGTTTCAGTGATAATTTGTTTTACATGGTGACAATGCCAGCCGCATGCACAACCTAATACAGGCATACCTCGGAGATATTGCAGGTTCGGTTCCAGACCACCACAATAAAGCGAATATCGCAATAAAGCCGGTCACAACCATTTTTTGGGGCTTCCCAGTGCACATAAAAGCCTAAAACCATGTTTACACTATGTCTATTAAGTGCGCAATAGCTCTAGGTCTAAAAAGAACAATGTACTATAAAATTAAAATACTTTATTGCTTTAAAAAAAAAGGTTAATCTTCATCATCTGAGCCTTCAGCGAATTGTAGTCTTTTTTCTGGTGGAGAGTCAAAATCTATCGGAAGAAGAAGGCACGTTCTAATAAATAAACTTGAATAATTTGAAGAAAAGCGCAATTTCTGCAAAGCGCAATAAAGCGAAGTGCAATAAAGCGAGGTATGCCTGTATTAGTAGTATTTTACAAAATACTGAGAGTGCAACAGTTCTATTCTTCCTTTGTTTTTTCCAAAACCCCCTGTGAAGCGTGGGGTGAAAAGGCCATATGTCAACTGTTAAACTAGAGAGTAATCCTCCCTCAAGGGTAGAGAGGAATGGGAAGAGAGTCTGTCGCAAAGAAGCTTAAGGGCTCTTAAAACAGAAAAGGAGCAATTGCGTAAACTCTGCTGCATAAAGAGTAAGGGATATCATATCCACTATGCCTTTAAAAATAATTCACACATAGCTGCTGTTTCTCCTTCTCCCCCATACACCATGCCAGCTGGTGTTGACAATCATGTCTTTCTCCAACTTCCAGTCTCCAATGCTGTTTATTAATCCTGTTGTTAACTTTTTTCTATGCCATGATGTTTACACATGCTATGATGTTTTCTATGCTTTGATGTTTACATATGCTATGATGTTTACATATGCTATGATGTTTACATATATAATGATGTTTACATATGCTATGATGTTTACATATGCTATGATGTTTACACATGCTATGATGTTTACATATGCTATGATGTTTACATATGCTATGATGTTTACATATGCTATGATCTTTTCTATGCTATGATGTTTACATATGCTATGATGTTTACATATGCTATGATGTTTACATATGCTATGATGTTTACATATGCTATGATGTTTTCTATGCTAAAATGTTTACATATTCTATGTTTTCTATGCTATGATGTTTACATATGCTATGATGTTTTCTATGCTGTAATACTGGTCAGTATCTTCTCTTGTTGTCATCATCCTTCAATATTTCCTGCTGTGACAATATCTTTTAGCTCTCCTCTTCTCAAAATGTGCCCAAAGAGGGTGGACTACTTCCAAGCGATATGAGTAATAAGATTCCACTGCTCACTGGCTTCTTTCAGAACATCCTTATTTCTCTTGTTCGGAAATGTCCTGGGTTCGATTCTCCGGTAAGCCACTCACTTCTGTTGTTTTTCTGTTGTCTAGTTTTCTACTTCTTTATTTCTCAAGAGTGCCTGAAACATACCTTTATGTGTGTAATATTTACTTACTCTTGTTAGCTGTACACTGTATTCTTAACATTTTTTTATGTAAAACCACAGCCCTGAGGTCTCCATGGAGTTCACTCGTACATTTTGTTTAACCTCACAAGCAGGTATCTTATTTAAAGGTTTTTATCCACCTCTTATTTTTTTTTCATTGACAACATGACACTGTAATCACTTCGGTACTCACTTGTGCAGACAAAGACCAAGAGTATGGAGAACTGTATGGTCACCAGGGCAGATCCTTGAAGCAGCTTGAAAGTCAAACAGAGCATTGGTGTAATCCTGCCTTTCAAAGTACAAGAGCCCTCTGTTTATCAATACCTTTAAAATAAACACAACATGCACATACAACATCAAGGTTGTAAACATGTTCAGTCACGAGTTATACTTTTAAAGATGCATGGAGGCATATCTGGAGTAATCCTTATATGACCACCAGCTATGCCCAATGCTGCAATATATGTACGTGGAAGTGAACCTATGTCTGTAAGGCTAATTACATCCTCATTGACTCTTGACATCATCCACATATTTCCAGGGATTCCCCCTGTGGTGAAACTTGTTGAGAACCCAGCATTGCACAATAAGCTTGGAGAAGTCACTTGAGCCCCAGGCATAATTCTTTGGCTTTGACTTGGTTCACTGCATGCAGAAGGATCTCACTATGGACCCAGTGATAGGCAAGGGAAGCTGAGATATGGCTCTGTGCAGGACGTGACAATTCCTTGGGAGAGCCCAGAACCAGGGTACAGTATTTTAGCTCTGCATAGTTGGAGAGCCCCCTTGGATGGCAGGAAATGCACAGTATGTCCCACACTTCTTACTCCTAGCTTGGGACCAGATATGACGATCCTTTAAATGCAAACCAAGCTGGAGAAACTGGAGCTCATGACTTCAACTTAACACGTTTTGGAATGGCAGATAAACCACAGGAAAATCCTAGATCTACAGTGTAGATAATACCAAGGAGTCTTCAACTTGGTATTGGCTGCTAAAGAGCGAGAAGCTCAGCAGCTCTAGTTAAACAACAACAACAATAAATACTTTTAAAGAATCATCACTTTTTCTTTACTCCTTATGGAGAATGGAACTACTTCTGCAGATAGCCCCTTTCAAGAAAATTAATCCTAAGCACAAACTCTGGCAGCGGTGGTTTCTGTAACAATATATTTTACATGACGAGGCTGCCAGTCTCATGCACAAACTTATATTAGTGTTTTCATGAATAATTTTTTTTTTTTTTCAGTGATAAAACTTTTTATTTGAATTAACAAAATTACTGTAATTTACAGAATGATTCCAACTAATAGAATACTTTTCACTGACATCCCTTCATCTTTTAAGTAGAACTACTTTCTTGCCTTCGTGAAATTTTGTTATGATCAAATTTCAGCACAGTGTTACCAGAAAGGAAAAACAGCATCACATCAGTTGTTTATTTAATGAGAGAATCGTAAATATATAGACAGGGAGTGAGAAAGAGATATAATGTATACATGGATATGCATGTGTGTGTGAGTATATCCATGAAGTAATGAAATGCAAAGTAAAATGTGTAGATGTGTAATGTACTGTTATGATGCACATAGTAGTCAGTTGTAAAGCATCAAGTAATCGTGTAAATGGGTAATGTACTGTTATGACACACAGAGTAATCATTTGTAAAGCATCAAGTAATCTCAGTAGTAATGATGCAGATATAAGCACTGTTCAGCTGTGATTTGAGAGAATCGTAAATATATAGAGAGGGAGTGAGAAAGAGATATAATGTATACATGGATATGCATGTGTGTGTGAGTATATCCATGAAGTAATGAAATGCAAAGTAAAATGTGTAGATGTGTAATGTACTGTTATGATGCACATAGTAGTCAGTTGTAAAGCATCAAGTAATCGTGTAAATGGGTAATGTACTGTTATGACGTACAGAGTAATCATTTGTAAAGCATCAAGTAATCTCAGTAGTAATGATGCAGATATAAGCAGCTGTTCAGCTGTGATTTGTAAAGTGTTATGTACTAAAGTATGGTCAGATCTGGACACAATCATTATTTTTACCTTGAACTCTAGCATGTCTCCAAGCAGCAAAACTATGCTGTAATCAGCCAGAGCTTTATCAAACTGCCCAATCTCATGATAGCAAACAGCTCGATTAAAATAAGGCAAGGGGCACTGAGTATCAATGGACGAGGCTTTGGTGAGATCTAGGATAGCTAGCTCATAAGCCTTGATGTGATATTTGAGGGATCCCCTGGTTCAAAGAAAGCAGAATGGAATACTACAGGAAAATGATACCGATATTAAGGAAATTAAATTTAAGAGAATAACGTTTTACATTTAAATAAATAAACTATCGATGAATACAGCTGTTGTGTGCTTACCGTCTGGTTTTCTGCACAACATGAACAAGTTGGTCTTTTGTTCTGACATACCAGTTGTCATCACTACTCAAACAATCAAATATGAATTTGGAAACTAAATGACAATTGATAAATAGTATTTTCTTACCAACTCTTTGCTATCAGTGTCAAACATGGTCACTGACCAGAGCAATGGAGAAGAAAATCACATCATGATAGATAAAATGGTTAACTCTTTGACTCCAGGAACAACGCTCAGAGCATTGGTCAGATGTGACACCTGTGCCAAAACAACGCTGTGAGCATTGTTTTTAATTTATCATGAATACACCCCACAAAATCATCCGTTTAATGCAGCTCAGATTTTAAAACACATAAAATGACTTCTGTTACTATTTAAAATACTAATTTGAGTGTAGTTAAGCAGTGCAGGTGTGTGTTTTTATGATATTATTACAATTTGTGTGCTGATTCACGTATTTGTGTTTTTTGCTGTTGCTGCTACAGAAATATGTCAAGCTATATATATATATACAATTTCTAAGCCTCCTAGGCAACTAACTGTGACAAACTACTTAGAAATATTGTTGACACTGACGATGATTGTTTGGTAGTCACAGATTGTTGCCAAAAAACAAAAATTGCCTACGCAATGTCAGGCCTAGACACAATAGATTTTTAGCTGATGAGTGAGTTGGTGATTCTCCTAGCATAAAACGTAGTTGTAATACCATGTTATTCTTTGGTATTGTTTGCTGTTGATGGTAATGTCCAGTCTCGGAACCACATTCTTTATTTTACTGAATATGTGTTGATGTCAAGATTCGCATTATATTACAATGTTGGTTTCTGTTATTTATGTATTCATATTAACATCCGTTACACATTCTTTTTTGAAAAAAAAAATGTGTGCAAACATTTCCAACGAAATGTTTCATGTGATAAAGAAATAAGTATGTGTATTGGCTCAGTGTGAGTATATATGTCCAACTGTATCTGTATCGGCCATGGGGAGGTTGTCACTGTACGGCCATGTAACGAGTGGTGTAAAGTGCTGGTGGTTCTGCGGAATCCCTTGTTTTAGCTTGAGTTTGGTTGTGATTCACGTTCGGCCTTGGCGCTTGTTGGTTTTGTGGGGCACCAAGTCTGGAGTTACTGCATTGTCTGTTGAAAGCATGGGAATTCTCTGTTCTGTTGTATTCTGTGGGATTTCTCTTATGTCCACTCTGTTTCGCCTCAGGAGGTTGCTGCTTGCTGTCTGGTCTTAAAGTATAGCTCACTGGGTTCAGGGGTTTCTGGAAATGATTGTTGCTTTTGACCATGTGTCATTGTTGTGGTTGTAGGTAGTCACATGCTGACCAGGATATAATGGTGGTAAGTCTTTAGCACATTTGTCATAGTTGGATTTCTGAACTTGCTGACGATGCTGAAGTTGATCATATGTGCTGTCTCTATGTTGTGGACGGAAGTGGACCTTAGATGGTAGGAGGTCTTTAATTCTTCTATCAAACATAAGTTCTGCTGGACTGTCGATCTTACTGTCTACCGGTGTTGTTCTCCATCTCAAGAGTGCTAGGTGTACATCCTCTGTTCTTGTTTTTCACTTCATGATTGACTTGATAGTTTGTATCTGTCTCTCAATGAAACCATTAGATTTAGGGTATCTAGGTGATGATCTTGTTGTGTGTTTGATCTTCCAGTCCTTAGTGAAGTTTCTGTATGCTTGACCTGAGAAATGTGGACCGTTGTCTGATCTAATTTCATCTGGGATGCCAAACATGCTGCAATACTTCTTTGTAATGTCTGCAATAACAGCTGATGGTGAGGGTTGTGGAAGTTTCTCAATGATGGGAAATTTGCTGTAGTAATCAGCAATAATAAGATAGTCATTATTGTCGATTGAGAAAATATCAGTTCCTATAATGCTCCAAGGGCTCAATGGTATGTCTGATGGTATGAGAGGTTCTCTGCACTGCCTATTTGCATGTTCTTGGCAAATTGAACAGTTTTTTACATAGTGTTTCTATGTCCTTGTTTATCTGTGGCCAGTAAACATCTTTCTTTGCTCTCAGTTGTGTCTTCACAATACCAAGGTGACTATTATGGAGCTGTTTAAGGATGATATCGCGTTGTGTTTCTGGTACAACAATGCGATCTCCTTTAAGGATCAGACCATCTTCGATGCTTAACTCGTCCCTCATCGAGTAGTATGGACGGATGTGTGTTGGAACTTCCCTGATAGAGCTTGGCCATCCATGGTATATCAGTTCTTTGAGAGAGTTAAGGATAGGATCTCTCATTGTGTCTTCTCTGATGTGTTCAAGCCGATTATCGCTAAACTTGACAAAATCAACTTTGATGTTTGGGGTAAGATCTGCTGTCTTGTTGGGGTTTGGTAGTCTGCTGAGAGCATCTGCAAGACCTATATCCTCTCCTGGGATATACTGAATATTAAAATCATAACCTTGTGTTTCCAATAACAGAGCTTGTAGTCGTGGTGGTGCTGAAGCTATTGGTTTTTTATGAATCATCTCAAGTGGCTTGTGATCTGAGAGAATTGTAAATGGGCGGTTGAAAAGAAATGTGTGGAAGCGTTTGATTCCAAAACGTACAGCTAGCATTTCTCTTTCAATGTTTGCAAGTTTCTTTTCGCCAGAACTTAATGATTTGCTTGCGTAAGCTACAGGACGAAGTTCTTTGGCATAGTGTCCTTCAGGATTTTTGTCTGGTTGCAAAAGTGCTGCTCCTAGGCCTTTCAGACTGGAATCAACCATGAGAAAAGTGGGTGCTTGCATGTCATAGTATTTCAAGCATGCATCAGATGATATGAGGGTCTTCAAGTGGTTGAATATGTGTTGGTAGTCTTCTGACCATTCATACGGAGTTTCATTCTGTAGTAGAGATCGCAAAGGTTCTGCAGCAGCTGACAAATTTGGTATGAATTGTGCTAGGAAATTGACAGCACCTAAGAATTGTTGCAGTTCCTTCTTTGTAGCTGGTGTTGGCATGTCATGAATATCTTCAACCTTTTTAGGGTCTGGTTTTACACCATTCTGGGTGTACAGCAATCCAAAAAATTGTATCTCCGTTGCCTTAATTGTACACTTTTTTTTGCTGTTGAATGTTAGCCCATTGGCCTGTGCTACATGCATCAAGTTAATCAAGTTACGGTCGTGTTCTTGTTCTGACCTGCCGCAGACTACAATGTCATCCGCAATAGCCACTGTACCAGAACATTGCTCAACAATGTTGTCAATCTTCTGTTGAAAGATGTCTTGTGATACATTCAAACCAAATGGGAGTCTCTTGAAACAATATCTGCCGAATGGTGTTCGAAAAGTTGTAAGGAGTTGACTTTCCTCTGCTATCTCAACACTCCAGTATCCGTGTACAGCATCTAGTTTAGAAAAATATTTGGCATTGTGGAATCTGTGAGTTATCTCTTCCACTGTATGCATTTTGTGTGGACAGCGCTTTAGACTGTTGTTTAAGTGTTTTGGGTCAAGGCAAACCCGAAGAGAACCATCCTGCTTCAGAACGGTTTGTGATACTACTACACCAATCAGAATGCTCTTCAACCTTTCTAATAACATCATTCTGCACCATCTTTTCTAGTTCTGTGGCAAGTTTCTGTTTAACATGTATAGGATACTTTCTAGGTGGGTCTATCTTTGGCTCAGCGTTGTCTTTTAAAAAGAATCTTGCCTTTCCTGGAAGTTTGCCTATTCTGTCGAACTGTTCTGGGAATCGCTGTTTAAGGTCATCTACTCCAGTGACGTGTAGAGTAAGATGTTCTTTTTTGTCAGCTTTAATGTTGTTAATAGTTACCACACTCAGCTTTTCGCACATTGGTAAACCCAAAATTGCAGGTCCTTCAACATCTACCAAGTAAAATGTTGACGATGTCCATTCAGAGTCTCTGTAAATAAACATTCATAGTTATACTTGCTCCGAAACAGTCCTATACTTGTTCCATTGTAAGCTCTTAGCTTTGTCCTGCCACTCCTACTTTTTACATCCCTTGTGGGAAATCCTTGCTCATCCACCTTGTCAGGCATGATCTGTCTGAATATTCTTAAGGGTAGAGTGTTACCTTGGGCACCTGTGACTATCTTGAACCGAATATATCTTTCTTTGTGCCTTTTAATTCCTGGTATTCGGAATTGTACTTTGCAGAAAGCCTGCGTTCTCTTTGGTTCATTACTGAAAGTTAGTATCTTCACAGTATCAAATGTGGAAGGATCACTTTCTTCACTGGAGTCAAGGTCCTCAGTCATCATAAAGTGTGTTTGTTTTGATGACTCTCTCCTGTGAAGGTTGTGTTGAGCACTGTCTTGTTTCCTCTTGAAACATAATTTTATCCAGTGGCCCCTCTTTCTGCAGTAATGACATGTAGAGTCTTTAGCTGGACAGTGGTTTTGTATGTGGTTTAGGCCACAACATTTACACATTAGCACCTCTGCTTTTTGTTGTGTTTTTAACATTGTTGCTTCGAACCAGGTTTGGCTTTTGGTTTTGGTTAATCAGGATGGTTCTCACATGGGAAATTTTACTGAAACCCACCTGGTTCTTTATTATCTGTATAATCATTTGCGAGAATTATTTTCCAAGATGGGGGGAGGGGGTGTGGGGCCCTTCGTGTGTCCATGCGTTCAGTCCAAAGTTAGTTGCTCATTCTAGATTGGGTGACTTGTTCATGCTTCTGGGCTTCAAGTATCCTGTATTTATTCGAACTGCAGGAATTGGTGTAGCTGTAACATGCCATCAGCCTTTCCTTAGTTCACCTCTTCTTAGACTGCATTTTTTAAAGTATACAGTGTTAGTATTCTTGTTGCTTTCCCCTCCTTGATGGGGAAACCTGGTAGCAGCACATTGAGTTTTGAAAATACTGTTGCATTATTGGAGTGGTCTTCAATGTGGGAAGTGGTGAACCTCCTCAGTGAAACAAATAATTACAGAAACTAACCAACCACTTTCGAGAACACGAGGTAAAGCATTAATATGCAGTCGTTCTTTTCAAAGTTCGACCAATATGGACAATGGTGGCTCCAGGCTCGCCTAAAGAATGTACAAAGGCATGACAGAAGGTATGAAGAATACTGGATGTAAGAGTTCTGTGGCAAAACTTTCCAGTTTGTAGGGGTCACATTCTTTATATGCTAGATCATATTTGAGCTTAGGTGGAAGTCCTGGTCCAGACCAGCCTGGTCACTTGTATAAAGATCTAGGAGTAGCGCCAGAACAAGGAATCCTTTCTCACTTTTGTCATCATGTGCAAAGTAAAAAAGAATTCTCATTTGCATTTGTCAGTTTGCGAAGTTCCGGCACAATATCATCGGGATTTCATACTCGATAGGGGTACTCCGCGCGTGGCTTTCATAAATGGATGCTTGCATGGAATATAAGGATTGAAGTGGTATGACAAGATGACTAACGCTGAACTAATGACAAGAACTAGACAAGCCGTACTTGTCAACCTGTATGAGATTCCTGTACAATGTACAGGAAATTGATACTTTTAGCTGTGTACACCATACAATGTCGTCTTTGTTGGATTTTCTTGGAAAATAAAACAACCTAAAATATTTGCTAATCAATGTTTTTTTATTAATTAAATCCATTCTTTTAAATCCTGAGATTTCTTGGCGCCTATTTTTAAAACGAGATCTCTCCCAATAACCAATCATATCATTTTATACCTTACAATTTTGCCAGTAAGTCTGAATTCTCTCTCAAACATGTTTGGACTCTCGGCGAGACAAGATGCATTTTTATTAAATCTATTATTCTTCTTAGTTGGCAACTTGTGTTGTTCACAGCTGGGTATGTTGCATCATTGCTTTGGTCAGAGCAAAACATGGCATTCTGTGGTACAATTGAGACCTTATGTTAACATAGGTGTAAATATACACCTCACATAACATCTGAAAAGTTGTACAGTGCTAACAATGGAAATTATTTGAAGTTTGTAGAATATCTAGCCCTTTTTGATCCTATCATAAATGAACATTTGCGCAAAGTTCAGTAGTTCACTACCTAGGAAATGATATCCAAAATTAGCTTAACCAGTTTCTAGCAGGTGCTATGAAGCAGAAAATGTTTGCACATGCAAACTCAACCAAATACTACTAAATTATTCTGGACTGCACAACTGAAGTTAGTCATACTGAACTAATGACAATGATTGTACAAAACCATCAGATAATGAGATGTCTGAGCTTGAGGTTATCATAAGAGAACATTTCTTGGAATTTGTTCCTCTAAAGGAGACTATAGGTGTCTTTATAACAGAAACTCTTCTTGGACAGCTCTTGACCAGTGCAGACCTACTGCAAAGTAATTAGATGCAGTGGTGGCTCCACGCTCCATAGCGAGTGAAAAGGCAAATGAATGAATGGAACAAATGAAGGTCAAGACACCAAAATCAATCTACTAGTTAATACAGGCTAGTTAATAAACAAGGAAAATTATTGGTTTATATAAATGGGGTCAGTACAAAAGTTTATGCACTAATTTACAGACCAGGATGCATTCACCAAGGTCAGTATGCTGTACGCTAGTATTTAAAGACTAGGATCAATTCACGAGTTTATACATAAGCCAGTATAGCGCATTAATTTATATATAAGAAAGTAAAAACACTATTTTATGAATAGTATTGTGCACTACTTAATTATTATACAATCTCTCACTATTTGCTACACTCCCATAGCCAGAAGTCACACGCCACCATTAAATTTACTAATCATAACTATCTACTTTATTCATTAATAGATTCCTATATACACACACTGGGATCCTCACCAGTGCCACGGAGTTTGTGCACTGTGCTGAGATCCTCCTTGTGTGATGTAAGGCAGGAGATCAGAGCACTGATGGAGTTGTCCATGTGCAATGAAGATAGTCCTTAAAACCAAACCAATCCAAACCAAACCAATCCAAACCAAACCAAACCAAACCAATCCAAACCAAACCTACATAAAAACTTAATATTTGACACAGATTCAATTGTCTTCATTGATTCGCTGAGCAATGACTGGCAGAGTGGTTAGAATGCTTGCTTCTATATTCAGAGTTACCAGGTTTTACACCAGGTAGCACCATGCTCTAGCTTATCCAGCTGTAAATGGGTACCTGATTTTGTTGTTGAGTAAGGGACGGCAAAGGCAGTGTGGAAGGTAACCAGTTACCCCCACCTCATAAAGCTGAGATCTAGTATAGTGAAGTCTCTAACACTTCTTTCCTCTCCAGCAGTGTCTGCTGTTGGTCTATCTTAAAATTTACTATGTATAGCAACAAAATGCTACTTCTGTAAATCCATTCTCATCTGCAACTGACAACAGGTGGCCGCAAATCATTATGCAAATTATAACAGACTGACAGAAGATGCTAATGATAAACTTATAAAAACCTAAAGCAACAGGATAAATCCCTCATTATCTGAGTTCCACTCATTACCTGGAACATCTTGGGGTCCAGAGCCAGTGCCCTATTGAAGTCCAGAGTTCCTTTAAATTGTCTTAACTTTACAGATGCCAGACCACGTTGGTAGTAAGCCTGAAAAGACATTTTCCAGTCATAATGAGAGAGAACTTTAGAAAAAAAAAAAATAATTCACACACATTTTCAGATAATATTTTCTCAAATGAACAAATATTAAGATCCAAACCAATAACACATAGATGCAGAATAGAAGGATTGCTGTTGTTATTTAACTAGGGCTGCTGAGCTTCTCACTCTTTTGCAGCCAATACCAAGTTGAAGACTCCTTGGTATCATCTACACTGTAGATCTAGGCTTTTCCTGTGGCTTTTCTGCCAAGCTTAGTGTGCAATGCTGGGTTCTCAGCAAGTTTCCCCACAGAATCCCTGGAAGTGTGTGGATGATTTCAAGAGTCAATAAGGATGTAATTAGCCTCACAGACAGAGGTTCACTTCCACGTACATATATTGTAGCATTGTGCATTGCTGGTGATCATATAAAGATGACTCTAGTTAGGCCTCCATGCATAAATAGAAGGATTAAAATGGTACGAAAAGGTCACCCATGTGGAACTGATAGAAAGAACCACACAAATACTAGTGGATTAAGAGGAGAGGAAAAGTTGTTGGCCTTGAATTGGACACACTGTGAGGAAACCAAATGATAGCATTACAAGACAGTCCTTGTTCTAGAATCCTCAGGAATGAGAAATAGAGGAAGATTTAAACCATATAAAGAAGGTCAATGCAGACAAACACAAAAGGGATAAAGAAGTAATGGAAAGGTCTTAAATGGATGGTTCAGAACAGGAAGCCTTGGCATGCACTTATGGAAGGCCTATGCTCTACAAGGAACTGTTGTCTAATAAAATTAATAAAGCGTAAATGAAAAATATCAAATTTTATGTAAACTCTTTATCTGTTGTATTGTACAGAAATATGAACAAATAACAAGCAACCAGATGAAAGAATTAAGACCCTTGTGATATGGATATGTTCTGTGTAGTTCTCATAGTTCTCTATAGAGAAAAAGAAAGAATGGGACTTTTGCACCCTTGGGCATGTTGTATAAGGCAACTAATATAAGGTTTTCATGTTGGAACTGGCATCCTCATCATGTAGAACAGGTTGCCACAGAAACCATCACTGCAAGTGCATGTGACTGCTAGGTACAGGCTTCTTGCAAGAGGGTCAGCTGCACTGGTGACTGCAAGCTCCAAAAGGAGCGCAAAGGAAAATGATGATTTGGATTTTCTTAGGAATAGGATGTCATGGATGGCACAGGCAGAGACCAAAGATCAAGCAGGTGACCACAGCTGAAAATATACTCAAAGGAGAAGAGTGGAGTAAGTCAGATGAGAACTGGATTAACTACCAGCAAGTCATCATCAGCCGGAGGGAGACTGAGCACCTATGGGTTTGCCCAGAGTGCAATTATGTCAATTCTGATCAACAATAACAATCCAGTTTTTGGTCTCTTTTTATAGCGGATACTTGGTTTTGTCATTATTGTTTTCTTGTTCACTTCTCAGGAGATCTGGAAACATCACTGCTGATGGCCCCTTGCAGGAGGCCTACACCAAGCAGGCGTTCAGCAGTTATTTTAGTGGTGCCACCGTTACAACTAATTTGTTGTTCTTATCTTTAATTTGTTGTTCTTATCTTTAATTTGTTGTTCTTATTTTTAGTTTGTTGTTCTTATCTTTAATTTGTTGTTCTTATCTTTAATTTGTTGTTCTTATCTTTAATTTGTTGTTCTTATCTTTAATTTGTTGAATAGGTGGCATCTTAATCTGATGTGGCCTGTGCAGGTTCTGAAGATTATTACTTGTTTATTTCCGTTCATCTGGTAATATGCATCATTTATCTAGTAGCCTGGATACTCTGCTTCCTACTTGTTCATGTATCTGCTCCAGATAAAGTCTTGACCTCTTCATAAGTTATGATTGTATCCAGGAGAGGCAGCTTTCCATCTTCCTTTGCCAATAAAGTCTGTCTCGATGAGATCCACTATTACAACTCTTTTGAATTGCTGACATGTGAGTTTCTAAGCAGTGAGATCAGTTCATTGCCCCTTCACTCAAAGAATTTCATTGCTACTTATCTCTTCCTGCCACAGAAGGATATAAATATAAATAAACATTGACAATGAAGAACTAAGATTGATAACTGTGTTCACACATACATCAGCACAAGATGGATTAAATTTTATAGCCAGGTTGAACTGCTGGTGAGCTTCGTTGTAGTTTTTCAGTTCCATGTAGCACAAGCCAGTCAGGTAATAGGCATCAGCTGTCTCAGGTGGCCAGGACTCATTTTTCTGCAAGGGTTTCTGCCAACAGGAAAAAAAAAAACATAAATATATGGTTCTTGTAAATTGCCACAAGAATGTATAGATGGAAGAGTCTGTGTCAAGTACAACCTAAGACAAATGAACAGAATAGTTCCTGACAAGTACCATACACAAATGGATGTCGAGTACTACAAAAAAAGGACACGTATAGCTCTTGTCAAATACAAAACAAACAAAAAGACAATAGATAGCATAGCTCCTGTCAAATAAAACACAAATGGACAAACACTGCTTCCATGAAGTAGCAATAGCAGAAAATATCATGACATTAGCAGGAAAGTTTTAAAAAAAGTATTTACATGTAAGTCCTAGACTCAAGAAGGCTTTAGACAGAGTCCATCATGATAAACTAATTGAATGCCTTGAAGAAATAGATCTTGATGGAAAAAACAGACTGTGACACTCAGATGTGGCAAGAATTTACAACAAATTGCGAGAACTAGTGAAAAAGCTGTGAAGATAGACTTTATACTGAATGACAAAAAAACAAAAGATATGATGGCTTTTAATTTGTTTTGGTGTTAATATTCATGTCATATTGGTGAATATATTTTTGGCCATTCTTATTCTCTTCTTGCTGTTTTTCACTTCCATCATTCTCTCTTACTATGTGTCCAAGATACTAGAAACTGTTAACTTGTTCCTGATTCTTTATGTAAATGTTCATTGTTGGCATCTCATCTGTTTTGTTAATTATCATATTTTTTTGGTTTATTAGAAGTAACATAAAATCTAAGTTCATAGCTTTAGCTGCTTAATTGTTTAAAATACAAGCAAAGAGACAGCACATGACCTTATATCATTCCTCTTTTTAATGTCAATATACTGAATCAGCATCCTAACTGGCACTGAATCAGCATCCTACTGGCACTGAATCAGCATCCTACTGGCAGAGTAATTACAGCAATTGCCTCTTGCTGCAAAGTTAATTACACATCTTTTAGTGCTGATGAAATTAGAGATACTTTATCTTCTGGTGCCACAACTTTTGTAAATCAAACAACGGTTATCCAATGAAGGAAGTACATGATTACAACCAAGATTAGATGTAAACAAATTATTTTAGAAATTAGACAGCGCTGTCCTTTGCTGCTTGGTAACAGTTGTCCCATCGGATGATTGCCATTCTCGTTCAATTACTGTGGTGCGCATTTATCCAAGTTTCATCTAAATCTGAAAGATGCTCAGAAAACTGAATAAAGTCAATCACAAGCAAACAAAAAATGAGAATAGTTGTTCTTATCTCACCCTCCTTTCCCCTGCGGATCAATTCTCTGGTCAAAATTATCCACCACTCTTGGCCTATCAAGATGTCGCTAAGTACCATGCCTAGTGGGGTTTTGAAATAGATGATATGTCTCTCCACAAAATACTTCCTATTTGTGATTTGCTCTAGTATAATTTATCAATTCTGTTTGTAGACACACACCTCTTGGACCTTTTTCCATGCTATGTCCAAACAAATAGGTCGTATAAATTTACTGTAACATTTCAATATTGTGTTTGTGATGTGTGTTAGGCAAGTACATTTTGAATTAATATCGCAAAGAAACAAAATAGAAACCAATGGCCGCATATGTTTTCAGGCACTCATAAGAAATAAAGAAGTAGAACACTAGACAACAGAAATACAACAGACGGGAGTTGTTGTTTTTCTGTTGTCCAAGTGTTCTACTTCTTTATTTCTTACGAGTGCCTGAAAACATACCTTTATGTTTGTCTAATATTAATTTACTGTTTACAGGCCTCGGGTTTCCCTTCCTTATGTGTTATTTATGTCAAACTGTCCAGTGTCTGCTCTCTTTGTCTTCCTCTGTCTTTTTTCCTTCAATCTTACCTGTTGTTATGATATATTCCAGCTTTCCTCTTCTCATAACATGCCCAAAAAAAGTGGATTGCCTCATTTTAACTTGTGAAATAAGTTTCCTTTGCGCATTGGCCTTTTTCAGGACATCATCATTACTCTTTTTGGCTGTCCATGGTATTTTTAACATTCTTCTGTAAAACCACATCTCTGTGGCCTCTAGTGCTTTCTTCTTGTTTACTAACTGTCCATGACTCACTCCCATTCGTTTGGACTGGTTCTATATTGGTTCTCCCCTACACAAACACACAAATTAGAATGCTCAACACTGCTTCTGAGAAGAATTAAAGCTATATAAAAATAATTAGGGAATAAACTAAAGATCATGCCATACCATTTTGTCCAGTGCTTGCTTGAAACTGGTCACAGCATCCTGGAACTGTTTTGCCTTCATGTGCGTCTTTCCCAGAAGCATGAAATATGGGGCAATTGGTTTTGTTCGAGTTGCCTGGTCCAGGACTTCGACAGCCTGGTCAAGGGACAAATTGTTTACATGTCAGTGCATGGACATCAGCAAATAGGTTGGCGCATCAGTACACCCAGACATGGGCTAATTGTTCACTGCATTAATATATCACGTTAATAAAAAAAAAAAAGGCAGACCAAGTGACGTATTAGAGATCTCACAAGACTAAGGTCTCTGCCTTATAAGGTGGGTTGACCAATTCCCTTTCTCACTGCCTTTGCTTTCCCTAACTCAAAAGCAGGGTCATGTACCCATTTACAGTTTTGTAAACTGCAGTGTGATGTTAATGTGTTTCCAGCCTATGGAAACTTTGCCTCCAGAAGCAAGTGCTGTAATCACATTACCATTTGAGACTCATGAACATAATAGAGACATCATTTAGCCCATCAGCAAATGAAAATTTTGTATACATTAATACATCAAAAGCCACGTGTGGATCCCGGAGATCTCTGAGGAGACACAGAAAGAATGGGAGTACTTCTGCCTCAAGTATGAGGTGAAAGGTGACTTATATGAGGTTGTGATTAGAGCTGGCAACCTCATCATGTAAAAGAAATTGTTACAGAAATCACCACTGCCAGTGCATGTGAATGCTTTTGTGCAGGCTTCAAACAATGGAATCATATGCAGTAGTGCCTCCATGTCAAGCAACCAAAGGAGATGTTGATGACAATGAATACATTAAAAATGAAAATTATGAACAAATACACAATTCCACCACTGAAGATTTGTGTGGAATCTGGAGCCTGAACTAGCTCAAGAATGATACACCACATCCACTACCTATCCAACAAGTACAATGTTATATTTGTTACCACTTAGTACAGGACAAACTCAGTCTTTTGAAAACTTACACTTACACACTTTTGAAAACATGAGGACTTGGCATGAGTTTTTTTAGGATGGCTTGTGACCAGTGATTCTGAGTGGGTTTTACTCCAGCTGGTTGCATTTTAAAATGTCTCATCTTAAGAATATCTTCTTCTGTTTTTCTTCCTCGTTTGCCTTCAGACTTCTACATTAATGACTTTAATAAAGGCAGTAGTCAGCTCAATATTCCTGATATCTCCAAACAGTTTTTTGTGGAGAGAAGTAAGTTGTTGTCATATGCCGCTCCGTTTACTGCTGCATGTTGGGCAGGACTGCAGCAGATGTTCAGCTGTCATTGGGTTGATACCACAGGTGCAGAGATCTGTTGCACCAATCCTGTACTTGTGGTACAGATGGTACCTCAATCGCTAGATGGTACCTCAATCTGTTGTGTCAAGTGCGTTGCCAGAAAATGATGACCTGGTCTTACCTACATAGCTGATGATAGGCATAATTTTTTTTACATGGCTTGGGTGTTCTCTTTCCCATTTGGATTTGAATGTGGCTTTTAGTTGTTCTGCCATTTCATAAGTTGTCCCTATATCATTTTGCTATAGCGTTCCTCCCTACTTAGTAATTTTGTTTGCCTCCTTGTTGCCTGGAATGGGTTGGTATCCATTGGGTTGTGCGCCTGTTGAAGCATTTGGCCTGGCTTTCAAGTTAGTTCGATGTGAAAGGTAAGATAGGAGACTTAATCTTTATAAACACATAGTATCCGTCTATCAGATATACAGAAAAAGGTCACTGCAAAATAAAACAGCAGGAAGTTTGGAAAGAGTACGGTGCTGTCCTATAGCTGAACCTGAAAGGAAACTAACATAAAAAAACCCACCTGGGTCTCACATAGAAATTTACAGTTATAAAACAACAAATTCTACTATAAATTGTCACCACCAACAGCAATACCCTGCAAATAACAATTGGTATTTTAGTATAACATAAAACTGAAAATAAAGTGACACTAAATACCCTAATTATAACTGACAATTAGGTTAAACAGGGTAGACTAAGATGGGGAATGAGTGGAAGCAAAAGATCATCTGATGATCTCCTCTCATTTCCTTTCAACATTAAAATTTAAAAAAAAAAAAAAACCAGACAGATATATATATATATATATATATCTAAAGCAAATCCAAGGGTAGATACACGTAGACATCTTGTATGCAGCATATGTACCAAAATATGTATAAACATTTTTTAAAAGCCAAGGACCCTGACTACATACAGAAGTTTCCAATAACAACCAATACCTGAAAGTCAAAAAGATGCCAGGAAGTAAATGCCATCTTTGATACCAAAAGGAGGCACCAGAAAAATATCTATGTGGCAAAAAAAAAAAAAATACTAAGAAAATGTATAGGATAATTAAGAAATGGATATAAAAGTACTGGACAGGCAGGAAAAGAGAGAAGTATATAAAAAAAAAAAACCCAGTAAAATGAAGGCAGGCTGTGTCTGATGATACATGCCCACTCACTCAAAGGACTGAAACTGACGCAATGTGACACAAGGGAGAGCATGAGGAAATGCATAAAGCTGGGTTGTCTCCAGATTTCATCGCTAGTGGTGGTTATTAATATGTTGGATATGTCTCTAAACTAGTGAGTAATCATCATCATCCTCATGGAGCCACCACCGTAGCTGTTCCCCATGCAGGAAGCCTGCACAAAGCATTATCATCCTCTTGCAGAGGTGGTTCCTGTAGCAATTTCTGTTACATGATGAGGTTGCCAGTCTCATACACAACCTCATATTAGTGGCTCATACAATATGCCCTGATGGAGCAGTATTTGTACTTTTTGTTTCATAAGAGACCCCCATGAACTACAGACGGTAAGGTGTAATAAAAAGTTACAGGTAGTCAAATAGCATATACGGTCTCAGGGGATTGAAATGTTACAGACTTCACTACACCCAGTTCAGCATCCAGAGGTGGGATGACCAGTTCCCTTCCTTGCTGCCTTTTTCACCCCTAACTCAAGAGCAAATTCAAGTGCCCATATACAGCAGGGTAGACTGGAGCATGTCGATACCTTGAATCAAACCCGGCACCTTTGCCACAAGAGATCAGCACTCTAACCACTCTGTCAATCGGACATTCAAGGAGTAATACAAAGGATAATTTTATTATCTGATGAGGTGTAAATGAGTGGTTAACCAGGCATTTGGGTAACTGCTGGTAGCTTTACTTATATCAATGAATTCACACACACATATGCACACACACACACAAAGAGAAAGAAGCATAGACAGGAATGGAAGAGGCTGAAAACTTACAATAATTAATCCAAATCATGATAAAAATTGCTACAACAGGATATGATATTAGATGATGAAGTGGTTTCATAGAGGAATTGAAAAAAAAAAAGCTGAAGATTATACTTTTCAGTAGTAGAGAGAGGACATCAAAGAAATGTTTGTTGTTGGCAACACTGTAGAAGTTTTCTGCTCACCTTGTCATAATTTTTCAGGAAGGACTGCACCACTGCCTGCTGGGTAGGTAATCCTCCAAAAGTGCTGGCTGGATTGTCCATGCCAATTTCCGAGGCATGGTGCACACAGAAAGCTGCAAGGTCAAGGCTGCCAAGTTCCAATAAAAGTTGACCCTGGTGAAAAAAGATAATCTGACAGTTAACAGAACTGCCACACATCCACCATTTCCTAAGTACAGAAATCTAGAGAAGGAAACTCATCAGAATAACTACTACAGATTTACAAGTAACACAAATGACAGCTACTTTCACATTTGATGTAGTTTGAAGGACCTGCATCTTCAATGCAAGAAGGTAGCTAAACATTTAACTCCAGAATTCTACTGTAAATTCTTCAGAGGGGCTCATATTACATTAAATAATATCATCATTCTCTGCTTTTTCACTCCTTATGGAGCATGAATCAACTAATATAGATGGCCTCCTTGGGTTTTCTACCCAAGTCAAATCACAAGCTCATGCAGACGTGGTTTCTACAGCAATCTATTTTACATTATCAGGCTGCCAGTTCCATGCACAACCTCATATTAGTCTTTTTTACAACATGCCTAAGAAAGGAAATGAGGATGTCCTGAAAGAGGCCAATGCACAAAGAAAACTTATTTCACAAGTTAAAGCAATCCACTTATTTTGGCAGGAAGGCTGGAATATATTTTAACAACAAGTAAGATTGAAGGAAAAAGAGGAAGACACAGAGAGCAAATACTGGACTTGTGGCATGGAAGGAGGTGAACAACAGAACTGATAAATTGTACTGGAGACAGGAAGTTGTGGAGAGACATGATCTCCTACACCACTAGGCAAGGTACTTGAAGAAGAATAAGAAAGGAGCTGTTCACAGGTTCAATATATCGTGGTTGTGTGGGCGCTCTCTCTTCCAAACCTCTACACCTCACGGTAGAAGGGGAACGACTAAGTAAGTAAGTGTGGGTGTCATCAGAATGAACTTGGCCAATGAAGTACTTTTTTAAGTGCTAAATTGGCTATGCATCCATCTATTCATGATTTACTTTCACAGCAAGGCAATGGCACTATTTGGTTGGTCCCTTGTTTGATTCCCAGTAAGCTTATCACTTTTATTTCTTTCCTGCTATCTGATGTCTTCCTTTCTGTTCAACGAGTGCCTGTTTATTACCTACATTTGTTTATTTATTTATTTACTAAGAAAACAGGAGTCTTTCTCTTTAATTGTGTCCTCAAAAGCCCTCAAGAACTACATTACATTAAACATACTATTAACAAATTTTGTATACTTTACCCTGTACATATAGTAATGATGCACATCAGGTCTCAAGTGGATGGCCCTTGTAAAATCCTTCAGTGCTTTCTTCATCTGAAAAAGTTGATCATTGAGTCATCATTTATAAACTACTGAAAAAGTTGATCATTGAGTCATCATTTATAAACTACTGAAAAAGTTGATCATTGAATCATCATTTATAAATTACTGAAAAAGTTGATCATTGAGTCATCATTTATAAACTACTATAAAACTTGTTGTTCGCTGATGATGCTGCAGTCGTCACTCAAAGCCAACAGGGGCTTCAGAGCTTGATGAATCGCTTCACTAAAGCATGCAAGGACTTTGGCCTCACAATAAGTCTAAAGAAAACGAATGTGCTGAGTCAGGATGTGGGTGCTGCACCAGTTATCACTATCGATAACTATGAATTGGCAGTGGTGCACCACTTCACATACCTAGGGTCTACCATCAATGACAAACTCTCACTGGATACAGAAATCGACAGCCGCATTGGCAAAGCTGCAGCTACCTTTGCCCGCCTCACATCGCGTGTTTGGGGAAACTCTAAACTCACAATGAAGACCAAAGCTGCGGTATATAATGCCTGCGTCACCAGCACACTCCTATATGGCAGCGAGACCTGGACGACCTATGCTAAGCAAGAAAGAAGGCTCAATATCTTCCATTTGCGGTGTCTACGTCGCATCCTCGGCATCTCGTGGAAAGATAAAGTGACAAATGTCGAGGTGTTGTCACGTGCTGGCCTTCAAAGTATGTATACGCTGCTTAGACAGCGCAGACTTCGCTGGCTTGGCCATGTTCGCCGCATGGAAGATGGTCGCATCCCAAAAGATATCTTCTACGGACAATTAGCAGATGGCAAGAGAACAGTTGGGCGACCACAGCTGAGGTTCAAAGATGTGTGCAAGAGAGATATGAGGGCACTGGACATGGATCCAGCAACATGGGAGGATGAAGCTGCCGATCGCACTAAGTGGCGATGCTATTTACGGCACCACCTCAGATTGGGCGAAGAGAGGCTCACACAAGAAGCAGAGGTGAGGAGAAAACGTCGAAAGGAGCACCAGGAAAATAAGCAGCTGAGGGCTGCCACCTCAGGGGCGCATTCCCATAGTCAGTTATGACTGAAGGGGCTATTATTATTATTATTATTATAAAACTTAATATACAATCATCATCATCCCCCTTCAATTCTCTAAATAAAAGAAAGAGGAATGCAGTAAGATAGTTTGGTAAATAGCCAGTCAGTCAGTAGCCCCCTTCAGTCATAACTGACTATGGGAATGTGACCTTGAGGTGATAGCCCTCAGCTGCTTTTTTCTCTGGTGTTCCTTTCAGCATGTTCTTTTCTCTTCTGCTTGTTATGAGAGCATCCTTTCCCTCAATCTGAGGTGGCATCATAGGGAGCACCATCACTTGGTGTGATCGGCAGCTTCATCCTCCCAGGTTGCTGGATTTATGTCGGTGGAAAATAACTGTGGAGTCAAAGAGTTAAACCTATAGCTCCCTAAAGAGCATAGACCTCCAACTAATTCATGTCAAGCCTTCTGGTCTTGTGCCATCCATTAAAGGTCTTTCTATATCTTCTTTATTCCTTTTATGTATTTTTCCAATTCTCTTCCCCTTGTTTTTTTAATCTCTGTTAAGGATAGATCTGGGGATAAAATAATGTAGCATGTTACTACACGCTAGCATATGTCCATTTTATGTGAGGAATTGTGTTCGTCTGTAGTCAAACTACTTTTTGCACGAAGCGTTCACCCGTGGTGAGCGAAGCGCTCACCCGTGGTGAGCGACAGTCACTAGTGATGTAGTTTGTCACATGTCGTGGGTTCAGTGTGTTAATTATTTGGGCCGTTCATATTCGTTCACTGGTTTAAAGTGGACGTGATTTCTTCTAAGCTCCAGGATTTTATGGAGAGTGTGTTTTTTCCTAACTGGGACATAAAATGTATTTATTCAAAGGCCGCCACCTTGTTAAGAATGTTCTAGATGGGGAAGAGACTTATTGAGAAGTCTTGCACAACCCCCTTTTGATATTTTCGTAAGGAGTATCTTAAAGATATTGAGGTAACTGAATTTAGGTCGCCATCATCAGTTTGTTCGCCACATTACTTGGGTACAGGGAATATTGCCCTACCTATTAGTACACGGCCAAGATTGATAACAGATTTAAGGATATCTCTCAATATATGTACTTTTTACTATTAACAATGGAGATGAAGAAAAGCCTATTGATTGAGGCTCGCTATTGACTGACGTGACTGCTTATCGCATTAACATGTTTTTCCTGCCATATACTATTCTATGTATATATCTTGATTGATGTCTCCTTGTGATGAACGTACAATAAATGTCAACCATGTTTTCCCGTGGACCTGTTCACCTGCCGGCTTGTGTTGTATATGCTGACCATAATGTCCTGTATGAAAGCCTGCAATCATTCACGTATCCTGCATGATCCTCTATATTTATCCCATCGTAACAATCTCCTTTCACCTCTCTTATCCTGGGGATTCCAAAACAAGGAAGCCTTGTAATGTTATCAGCAGGTTTCCTCAGTGAGTGTCCTATCTAAAACCAACGTTGACTTCTTACCTATGAACAAGATATTCAGGTATAAATACACCAAGCTCAAACATAAAATGGTATTCACTTATAAATACACTATATCTGAACTAAATGAAGTGTTCACCTATAAATACGCTTGTTCAACTGATACAAAATATTCAGTTTTAAAAAGCACTATTTTAATCTAGGCCAGGTATTCAGGTATAAATGCACTTAGTTCACACAAAATATGAACATGTGCTCAGTGGTAATAGAAGTTCCATAAATTAGTCTTCTTCTGTGTTCAATTTGTAGTCGTGTTAAATCTGCAGGCCTGTCGTTAGGACGAAGTCCAGTCTTTTCCAGGTCAGTGTGGCAGCCCCATAGCTTCTGCATCAGCCTGGCACCCTCTGGCCAGGTCAGGTGTCATGGGTCATCATGGGCTGGGCAGTTTTGGAGAATGTGTTCAGGGGTCTGGATTCCAGTTCCACATGGACATTCATTCGTGTGAGATATCCTGAGGCGATAGATGTGGCCCAGTAAACTGCAGTGGCCAGTTCTCAGGTGGAAAATTATAGTCTGCTGCTGTCTATGAAGCTGATGGATTGGGTCATATCTGTTGCCTTCCTTCTTCCACTGGTAGTTGTACTTGTTGTGGATGATGGTTTTAGCTTCTCAATAGGGTAATTGGTGGCTGAACTGTTCCATTTTATTGCCACTTCTAGATAAAGCATTGGCTCTTTCATTTCCAGTGATTACACGATGGAAGGGTAACCCCTGAAGGGCAATGGTTGATGACCTTTAGATAATGTTAAGCTCAGATCTGATCTCATGCAGCATGTTTTCATTTCTGGTATTCTGTATTGATTCCAGTAGTGATCTACAATCAGTAAAGATTACCATCTTAGCTGGTGGCTGTTGTTCTGATCTAGTGAGGATTCTCAAAGCTTGCAGTAGTGCCATAGCTTCTGTCCTGAAATTGGAGGAGATCTTTCCAGTTGGGAAGGCCTTACGGATGATCCTTCCATTTATGAATCTGATAAAGATGCCTCCTCCTCTATTCTTTACTGCCCCATCTGCAGATCCATCTGGGTATATGTGTGTCCATTCCTTGTGGTTGCACTTTTCTTCAAATATCTCCTGAGCCAAAGTTTTTAGTTGTGAGATGATCTGGTGGCCTTTCTTTCTTACTTCAGGGACTTATGTGATGATAGATATATTGTGATGGCAGTAGTTTGGCTCCTCATAATCAATTAACATTTCTATTTTGGTAGGTTGTCTTGGTGAGGAGGTCTTTGTGACATTGATGCATATGTTTTGAGATGTTTAAGAGGCTGGTTCTCTTCAGCCTGTTTTTTTTTTTGGTCGAGCCATAGAGTTTGGCATGCACAGGATGATTTGGCATGCATAATACCTTCTCACTGTTAGCAAACACCTTTTCCTTGCATCTGTCATCAAGGGGATGGATGTTGGTGTATCTCTCCATTGCCTGGATTGGAATGGTCTTCAACCCTTCAGTGATTAGTCTAAGGCCTGCATTTTGCATTTTTGCTAGATGTTTTATGTTTATTTTTGATGTTGTGGCCCAGGCTCTCATGCCATATTCAAGTACTGGCCTGCCTGTGCCAGTATAGACTGTTTTAAGTATGCTGTTATTTGCCCCCCAACTTGTGCTGGCCAGTTTCTTTATAAGGTAGAGCTTCCTTGTTGCTCTCTGTTTTATTGATTTTAGGTGTGGCTTCCAGGTGAGTCAGTTATCTAGCTTGACTCCAAGGTTAGTTGGTTTTCCTCATATGGAAGTTCACTTTCATTTATTTGCAATTGGACCATTTCTTGGAGATTTGAGAGTGAGAAGCAGGTTGCTACTGTCTTGGAGAGATTTATCTGTACTCCCCAGTCCTATGCCCATTTGCTAATGGCATTTAGTACTGCCTGGATCCTGAACTTTGCAGTAGGCAAGTGTTCTGCAGCACACCAGGCAGCAAAATTGTTGGCATGGAGAGCCCTGGAGATATTCCTCAACAGTTTCTCTGCAACATCATTAATATAAATGATGAAGAGTATGGGGCAGATAAATCCACCAAGTGGCACACCTTGTTGAAGAGTGATGTGATGGCTTAATGTTCCATCAAGTTTTACTCTTGCTGTGCTGCATCAGAAGAAGTCTCGTATCCAGCTGAACATTCTCCCTTTAATTTTGACATCGAGCAACTTAAGAAGTCCTTCTTTCCTTACCTTACAAATCTTTTGTCAGATCCACAAAAACAGCCAGTACATTTGTCTTCTCTTGAAAGGCATTTTCTACTTTCTGGGCTAGATATACTAGCTTGTCTTTGGTGCTGGAGTTATTTTCTGAAAGCTGACTGTGTGTTATCAAGCAGATGGGTTTTTTTCAAGATGTTTCAGTAATCTTGTGTTCACTAATCTTTCCATAAACTTGCCCAGATAGCTCAGTAGACTAACTGGTTTATAGCTGGACTTACTTGTTTTTCTTCTTTTGTTTCTTTCTGATTGGAATGATGATTGCTTCTCACCATCAACTTGGAAATTTGCCAGTACTCAGTCTTGCCTTTTTCATCCAGTATTTCTGAACATTCAGTCCTATTGTACTGCTCTGTAACATGGAGAGCAACAAACACAACAACCAAGAAGTTACAGATTTTCATAAATGGGTGCTTGCCTATAAAAGAAGGACTGAAATCGTACGGCGAGGTCACTAATGTGGAACTGGTGATACAAACCAGAATTGTAGCGGTGGCATAAGAGATGAGAAGAAGACACTGGCGATGGATTGGACACACATTGAGAAAAATTGTTAATAGCATTACCAGGCAGTCCTTGTTCTGGAATCCTCAGGGCACGAGAAGTAGAGGAAAGTGAAAGAACACACAGAGAACAGAGCTGGAGACAGAAATAAAAATGATGATGAAGACATGAAAAGACCTTGACCTGGTGTCATGTGACAGGAGGACTTGTCATGTGACAGGAGTACTTGGCGTGTGTCAAGCTCCCTTGGAAGCTAAAAGGTAATGATTGATTGACTGACTTCTGAATATAAACTCATGGAAAAAAGTAAGTGTGCAGCACTCAACAGGGCACTGTGCGTGTGTTCTTGGGTGAACTCAAATGCAAGTTGGCACACATTTCTGTGTGTGTTGTTCACTTACCCGTGCAATTACAATTGGATCACACTATTCATGGGGAGATAATCACGGTGCAAGATAAATCACGTGAAAAGTGCCGTAGGGGAGAATTTATCACAGATAAAAGGAAGGTAAGTGTGTAGCTCTATTCACAAGCATGTGAAAACGTAATCGTTGAAATAGAGAGTACCAAGAGTCCAACAGAAACATCTTTTTTGACAATGCCAAAATTGAACCAACAACAGCGAGCAATAGCTATAGGGATGTTAGCTGCTGGAGCGACTATATTAGCTGTATCACAACATTTCAATGTTCACAGGAACACTATATCACGCATTCAAGTTCGTAAGCTCGTTTCCACCGAACTGGATCCACTGCTGATCGCCATAGAAGTGGCCGACCACAAGTTACCACCCCTGCACAAGACCGTTACTGATGCACTTGCGTAACAGGTTTATTCAGGCAACATGGACTGCCAGGAAAATTCCAGGTTTAAGACCCATGTCGTGCAGAACAGTGCGGAAGAGGTGGACATACACGGTACTGAAATCAAGATTTCATTTTTTCGTGGGGATGCCACACTGACTTTAGTTTTTATCTTTCTTTCATGACACTTTCACTAAAATCAAAGTGATCACTTGGTCTTTTATTCAATATTCAACTACATTGTGTGCCAACTTTTATTTCATTTTATCCATGAAATCACGCACAGTGCCCTATAAAGTGTTGCACACTTACTTTTTTCCATGAGTATATGTTACAAAAATTTCCATTATTATATAACCACAAAACTGATGATAATCCATGGAGCACAGTAACATGCACCTCATTGGGTGTTATCTGGTTATACAATTTCAATCTTTCAAATCTGTGTAAGCACCCACTGATGAAAGTCTGTAATTGACATCAATATGGATGATCTATGTTTATTGCATGTACAAGGGTTTGAGTCTGTCATACTTCATGTATCCTGTGATATGCTTCAGCCCGGCACACATAAGCTTTAACATAAGTGGGGTCTACACTGATGGCAAGAGTGAATTTCTGTATTGCCCTGAAATTTTGAAAAAAATATGACATGGTTGATTATTAACATTCTGCTAACAGGATCACAAATATTTTCTTCTCTCATAGTTTTCTTGGTATGTCTGCAACGCACAAACACTGAGGGAAGTAACTGAATACAGGAGAAATGGTGGTTGCATCAGGACATGAGATAGAAATCTTACTTACTTAGTCGTTCCCCTTCTACCGTGAGGTGTAGAGGTTTGGAAGAGAGAGCGCCAGACTATCCTATCGGCTGTCTTCCTCCTGGCCTGGTTCCATTCTAGTCCTCGATCCTTCAAAGATTGTCTAATGTTGTCCTCCCAGCGGACTCTGGGTCGTCCTCGGGGTCTGGATCCTTGGCTCTTTGTTTTCCATGCTTGTCGTGGTATCCGATCTTCTCCCATTCTGCAGACATGGCCAAACCATCTTAATTGGGACTGTTCTACTTGGGTCTGCAGGGGGTAGGATTTAAGGCCTTGACGTATCGTCTGGTTGCGTACCATGTCTCTTCTTGTTACTTCAACCACCTTCCTCAGATACCTCATTTCTGATAGAAATCACACACCACAATTCCTTGCCATCATTTTGTTACGGTTACTTGCTAGTAAAGTACAGACTTTTAACACCTTTTAAAGCTAAAGTGCACTGTAAAAGCTAGCTATGTTTTACCAATTTTCATTCAAGTTATTCAGGTATAACCAAAGGACATTGTGAGCAAGGAAGTGTCTTGCAATGTCAAAAACATAGTCACAGTTTATGCCATATTATGTTTTTACATGTGTTCTTGCATTTTTTCACTGATCAGCAATTGTCATTATGGCATTTCTGATGACATAGTCCCTACAGAAGTCTTTGATTGATGTCTGATTAATTTTCAGTTTATTTAATTAGTTTGTCAAATATTTCCTTAACGATAACTCCTAACATGGCTGTACTATCAACAGATTTGCCAGGATTCTTTTTGTCAAGAACTATATTATGGGTGTGGCGTGTGTAGATGACAAACAACGCTAGGGGTACGAAGTAACACGACGCCACTTGTACAGTTCCATGACATTTATTCACATGATTCCACAAGTCCTGAATATCAATTACATCGTCAAGCACACTGACATTATACTCAGTACATCATCAAGCACACTGACATTATACTCAGGCTAACATTGCCTGTAGGAAATAACTAGCTACAGTATTCACAGAATGGCTCCACTGACGTACAAAGACAGTACATAAAATGTCCTTAAGTGCTGCATAGACCCCTCACACCTAAAAAACACCATCCATGTGCCAGGTGTGAATCACTTATTCCAGTGATTGGCTGCATGAAACATCGCCATACATATTCTCTAAGAATTTCTTTCAGGCGGAACAATCAACTTCGCCTTACTCCACAATAGCTCCAAGGTGGGACTAACTCATCGCCTTAACATGTTCTCCACGAACATTACCAAAGTTCTTCCAGGAACACTCCTAGGGTGGGAAACGAGTCGCCTATAACATAATCACCATATCTACTTCATGAACACTAACAAAGTTCCTCCAGGAACATCCTAGGTGGGAAACGCATTGCCTATACAACAATAGGTATTACCTATAACATCATCACTATGTCAATCACAACTGTGGTTTCACACTGTCACACAATACGAGCATAGAGCTCAACCACAAATCACAGACTCGAGCGCACAGCTCGGCTATCAAACACAGACTGTCCTTGTCACATTCGTGTACTCTCTCAGCCACCCAGACTTGTTCACCAAACACTCTTTCTCCATGCGCACGCACAAGTCAGAACATGCTGACATGAAGTCAGACATGAACTCAATCTCTGAGTTAAACTTAACAAATATTGACAACCTCAATGCAGATGGAGTTTTCCACAGAAGAATTGGGCCTTTCAAAAATTCATTCATATTTGGAATATTACCACTGTATCCCGCGTCTAATCTTTCCATCTCAGCATTGAATTCAACATCTATCTTAGAATCAGCATCGTATTCATCCTGAATTTTTTTAGCACTAACCTTGAATTCCTTTTCTAATCTGTGCTTAACAGAATTGTATTTATCTTCTAATCTTTGCCTCTATTCATCAAAGGCTCCTTCTTCTTGTATCATTCATATTTGGAATATTACCACTGTATCCCGCGTCTAATCTTTCCATCTCAGCATTGAATTCAACATTTAGAATTAGCATCGTATTCATCCTGAATTTTTTTAGCACTAACCTTGAATTCCTTTTCTAATCTGTGCTTAACAGCATTGTATATATCTTCTAATCGTTGCCTCTTTTTGTCAAAGGTTCCTTCTTCTTGAATCAGTTTGTCTATATCTAATTGATCTATGTCAAATAAAGTACCCCTTTTTGGTAGAGACTTCTTGAGATGCATGGTATGTTTCATCATGCACAGGCCTTGGCACTCCCTTTGATTTCTCATAGGCTTTTGTAGACATTTCTGCATTCTTACTAACACACATTGATCTTCCTTCCATAGAATATAAGTTATCTTTACTCCTAACCGAATCATCACTAATCATAGTCTTCTTTCGTGGTTCATCTACAGTCAGTTTGGACATTTTACCAACTGAAACTGAATTGTCTTCACAACAGTTATCTGTTTGTACAGTGACCACTTTCCTCTCAGTTTGAACAGAACCATTCCTAGTTTCAGTTTTAACCATGTCATCTACTACATAAGTCTTCCTCTTTCGATTCAGTTTTGGTCTCTTGCTCTCATCTAATACTGGTTATGTATTTCCAATTGTAACTTCTCTTATTTCCATAATCTCTATCAGATATACCTTTGCTCTATGTAGCATGTATTTATCATCCACTTGTACCATAGTGTTAAACATTTCGTAAGACTCACAATCTCAATACACTTTCAAAGTTCATTTCATGTAAAGTTTTTGGAATGTGCCAAGTGAGAACAAGACTAAATCAATAAACTGTGAAAATCCAAATCTGCACAAATCAAAACTGTGTAAAACAAAAACTGACCATTTGAATTTCATTTTCTTATTTAATCATGATCTTTCATTCCACTGTTTTTAACAAAAATGATGGAAGTAACCTACCTGTGAAAATTTGACAGTCTTTTCAAGTAGATAAGACCAAGGTTGACATGGGCAGCAGCCAGGTTTTTATTCAGCTTCAGGATGCTTTCAAAGTCTGCCATGGCATCTTCTGACCTATACAGTGGAGAAAAACAATTGAGGACAATTTTGTTCAGATTTAATTATACTGTTCATTTCCATATGACCATTTTTAAAATGATATTTAGCTGTATTAAGGTTCATCATACTCTGTGCAGTTCCTAGGGTTCTCTAAGGAGACAAAGAAAGAATTAGACTACTGCACCCTTAAAAGTGATGATGATGAAGGTTCATAACCCTGAATAACTGAACAATCTTATTTCATCTTAATTTCTAATCTCTTTGGTGCAATTATCAATTTTTATCCATTCACCCTATTCTTGTATTCCATTCTTCCTCATCATTCCCAGCAGAGCAGAATGCCTTGCTACAATTTTCTCCATTGTGTTTGGTCTGTGGTCAGGTGTCTAATTTTCTCCTCAGTCATTCTCATTGATTAGAGTAAAAGTTGGTGATGTGTTTCCCTACTGTTTAGGGGGGACAGTCTTACTATGACAAAAGCACAACCATAAGGTTTATTTCCCGGGCAGGACATACTCAAACAGTACAACAACAGGAAAGGGTTAATTAATGAAAGAGTACAAAATAAGATGAGACATTTTAAAATGCAACCAGCTGGAGTAAAACCCACTCAGAATCACTGGTCACAAGCCATCCTCAACAAACACATGTCAAGTCCTCGTGTTGTCAAAAGACTGAGTTTGTCCTATACCATATGGTAACAAATATGACTCTCACACAGATATTTACTGATTGCATTTTCAAAAGACTGAGTTTGTCCTATGCCAATGGGTAACAAATATGACTGTCACACATATATTTACTGATTACATTTTCAAAAGACTGCATCTGAGCTATATCTAGTGATAACTATTATGATCGCAGATAAGCTACATAGATATTTACATACTGTAATTTCAAAAAGACTGGTTCTGGGCTAGGTATAGTGCTCATATATATGACTGATGTTAAACTATACAATTATGTGCTGATTATATTTTCAAAAGACTTAGTTTGTTCTATGTCTTGTGATAACAAATAAAGCTGTGAACAAACACATATATCTATTCATTTCATTTTCAACAGCTGGGAGACTTTTCCAAGGATTCCTTAGCAAGAGAGAGGTTGGTAAGAAAACGAAGATGGCTATATACCGCTCCACCTATGTCTCAGTCTTGACGTATGGATGTGAGTCATGGGCAATGACTACAACCCACAAAAGCCAGATCCAAACCTCAGAAATGATGTATCTGAGGAAGGTGGTTGAAGTAACAAGAAGAGACATGGTCCGCAACCAGACGATACGTCAAGGCCTAAAATCCCATCCCCTGCAGATCCAAGTAGAACAGTCCCAACTAAGATGGTTTGGCCATGTCTGCAGAATGGGAGATCAGCTACCATGAAAAGCATGGGAAACTAAGAGCCAGGGATCCAGACCTCCAGGATGACCCAGAGTCCGCTGGGAGGACAACATTAGACAATCTTTGAAGGACCGAGGACTAGAATGGAACCAGGCCAGGAGGAAGACTGCCGATAGGATAGTCTGGCTCTCTCTCTTCCAAACCTCTACACCTCACAGTAGAAGGGGAACGACTAAGTAAGTTTATTTTCAAAATAGTTGGGGGGGCGGGGGCTTGGGGAGGTCTCTGAAGAGACAAAGAAAAAAAATAGGACTACTGCATCCTCAGGCATGTCGTAGAAGGTAATTAAAATTAAGTTGTGCATGGGGGCTGGCAATCTCATTATGTAAAACATATTGCTGTGGAAACTATCTGTTAAGTCCTTTTTCGCGTGGGAATTAAGTGTTTGGGATTCTCACGTGTGGGTCTAGTCTTTTATAGACACACTTGTGAGCACATCTAAAGTTATGAGATGTGTAATTATTTGCGTGCCTTCGTGCACTATATTTGAACAAAATAGCGCAACTGGGTATGTTTTCTTTTAAAAGAAAAAGTTTAAATAGTCATGAAAAGTGAACCACGAAGTTGGGGAGACAAATAGGTGAGCTGAGACAAATAGGTGAGCTGATCTCACATGTCAATCCTTTAGTTCCCGCTTCAGTGAAAATGTACTGGGTTGAAATGAGAAAAACTGGGAGATTATACAGCGAGAGGGGGGAGAGCAATAGAGGGAAGAGAAAAGAGTGAGAGATCGAACAATGTGGGTTGACCGTCAGGAGTTTTCGGGGGGAAAACTATAATCTCTCGACAAACAGTATCTGGCAGGGCTTCGGCACGGCTGGTTATGGCGTGCCGCTAGTGTGTCCAGGGCTTTTTGCTGAGCATTGTATGGATGGTAACACATGGTACCTTCATGGAAGACATCCTATATATTATTCAAATCTTCGTAATGAAAAAAAACTAGGAATATAAGAACTCGTCACCGTAGAGCTTCCACCATCCTTGAGATGATGGCGGTTAGTGAGTCCGGTCAAATTCGATATGGATTATTTGTATCAACGTACATATGTCTGCCATTTTAACCTTTGATGATTTAAAAATAAGTTTCTCCTAGGTCTTGTGATAAATGATTATATCTCAGATTAACATGAAAAACTAGTATCAAAAACACAACATGAAACAATCATTGATCTGTATTTTGTTGCTGAACTGCTGACACCTACTTTCCCAGAGTATCATATAAAATCCCACGGTGGAGGTAGGACAGGAAATTCTCCTCACTGTCATTCAGCAACAAGGAAACACTAAAGTCTTGTATGGCTCTCTTTGGGTGAGCTCTGTCACAACAGAATTAATAAAACTATGAGATAAATTTAATTATTCTGCTATTAATGTGTAAATAGAAAGTAACAACTAAAACATAATAAGCGGTATAATTTGTATTAGAATACTATGAATTTTTACTAATAATGAAGCACCATATAAATATTACAACCTAACAGGACTTAATTCTCTGGGAAGAAGGAAATTGGGAAAGTCAAGGAACACAAAGCAGAGTAATATTGTGTATAAGTAATGCAGTTTGCATTATGATGCACAAAATGTGACAGTCTGTATCCTTTAGTTTTGTGCACTGAAATGCATCGAAACTGAAATGTATGCACATCAATTGTTATGTGATGTGTGGTGAGTATGCCATTTGAGAGACAGGGTCGTTTCATTGATGTGGTCATGAAAGGACATGCTCTGTTCACGTGAATGAAATAAAGAAGACGGCTCATGCTCATCTGTATGGATATTCTGATCATGTGTGCGTTTGCACTAGTTATGAGAATGGAGATTAAAATAAAATGTGGAACAGTTCTAATGATTTATATTGTTATGCTCGCTTGTAGCATGAGTCCAGTTATAGTTGAGTATGATACTGTTGTGAGATAATGACTTGATCAAAGTTCTGTTGCATCTGAAACTCACCTGATGGATTATGTGGATAGCTAAGAGTTGTTTGACATGCAATAAGATTCATTAATGGAAATGTTATAAATATCTGTGGATTGCCAGATCTTCATGTTGCAATGTAAGTTTTTAACAGTTCATGTCTGACACTGAAGTCTGTCTGTATTAATTGTTGCACAATCTATTATCCTTACACTTATGAACCTTGTCAAAAGACCAGCTATATCAGAATGCTGTGGTAGTACAGTGGTTAGTGCACTGGCTTCCTATCTCAGTGGTCCATGGTTCGATCCCCAGTTGAGGTGGGATTTTTTAGACCGCAATTGTCTCCGGGGTTGACCCAGCCTCATGAATTGCGTACCAGAGCAACTCTGGGAAGGTTAAGGTGGCCGGCATGATGCTGACCACATCACCCCTAGTGTGCCAATGGTCAAGAAATATGGGCCTAATACCATATTCCCAATATGCCTCAATGGGCGTTGTCACGAAGTGGTTTTAATTTTTATAGAGTGTGCCTGAGTGAAAGCAAGACCCTAGTATGAGAAAGTCTGAGAAACTAGGATTAGATGGAAAATGACATGCCTGTGGACAGATGAGACTATTGGCACAAGGGATAGAACCAGGTTTTGACTCTCCCTTGCCGCTTCGTGACTTCAGAATGGCTATAGTCTCGCCCTCCTCTGACTACCTTGACACACAAGGAGATAAGGTGTATAAATACGACCACAGACACCACTATACAGACAACATAGAGTAAGTATAGTACAGAGTAGAAGCTGATCCAGTGTACAGTAAATATATATATTTATTTACAAAAATCAAGCATAAAAAATGTCATCATACAGAAACTACAAAAATAGCGTGCACTATTGCACACCCTGGAAAAACCAAAGTAACAATTAAATTGAGAGACACGAGAGACAAAAAAAAAACCCCAAATCACATTCACTCTTTCTGTCACCCTGCTGAGGAACAATAAAAATGGTTAGTGATTAAAAACAAATCTAATTTGGTGGGGCTGTCAACTTTAGCCTCCACTCTCTACCACTAATAAGATTACTACTGTCTCAGTTCGGTTGACTCTTCCTCAATGAAACGTCTACACAGCTTTCCACTTGTTAGGCGATATGCGCTGATAACTACACCACTGAAACTGCTAAAATAATAGACTTGGCTTTAGCTGATGGCTCAGGGTCTATCTGTCAAATGAATACTGAACAGACCCTAATGGTCCTGTCTATTTTTCTCCCTCCTTCTCTCTATCTCTCTCTCTCTTGGTCTCAGTGTCTCTCCAACACTCGAGGACTGATGATGCGGCGTCTCCGCTACTCTCTTCTCTCGTTACTATCAGGACCCAGGGATTTTAACCCTCTCCCCTGTTCCTGATTGCGGTGCTTGATTTACTGCCAAAATCTTCTCTGCCGTTGAATAACTTCCCTCTTTTAACCCGCTCTGGAGTTAGAGGAAAACAAGGCCTTGATTTCTGGCTGTACGAAATTGAAACCGGTCTCGCTGCCACGTGTCGTTGCTGGAGACTATAATAGCGATGAGCTCGGGCCGTATGATAAATAACCCTGTTCCCGCTCCTCACTGGAAAAAGACCGTAGGTTAATTTTCTATTGCTTCTGACGATAACTCGAGTCCACTGACTACTGAGGTATGTCCTTGCGCCGTGGGTAAATTGGTATTCCCAATTTACGCTCCCCCACTGATTCACCGAGACTCGCTATTATCGCGGTTTTTCCCCGCAATGGAGACGATAATACGAAGTCGGACGGCAGCAATTATTTTTCATAGAGAACGAATCCCCGTTTTCTGTTTCATTATATACAAGAGAAAACACCCACGCAAATTTACTCCTACGCATATCCCGGACCAATGGCAGCGACAGAAAAAATCAATACTATCAACCTACGCAAATCCCGCGTGCCGAAAATTGCGTCACGTTACACGATTGCCTCGTGTTTCTGACGTGTCATACAGGCGTGCCCGAAAATGTCGATTTTCGTAAACAATGAAATCTACGGGAATCACGAAAAATCAGAAGAAAGTAAAACTGGCCGAGTGAAAAATAAACCTACCGACATAAAACGAACCCATTAAAATTACTACTCAAAAATACCAACCATGATATATTCACATGAGAAGAACCAAGGCAAACCCCATATAATTACAAAAGAGAAGAGAAATGGTGAAACTCAAAACAGAATCGGGCCTGTTGAAAGTCAGAATTACAGTATAGCATCACATAAGTCCCCCCTTTCAAGTACGGGAATCCGTGCTAAATCACTGAAATCTCTCGGTTTCATGCTGGCCCTTCCTTATTCCTGTCTACAGAGCTGTCTGTGAGCACTCCTTCTTCATCCTTCTCTTCCGGAGCTAGGTGCCGGCTTAAGAAATCGGCTCCTACATTATCCTTTCCTGGGATGTATTGCACCAAAAACGAGTACATGCCCAACAATAAAGCCCATCTCATGATTTTAGCATTATTGTGCTTGTTGGCTCCCAAAAATGCCAAAGGAGCGTGGTCACTTTGCACTACAAACATGACCCCGTATAGGTATTCGTGGTGTTTGCGAATCCCAGCCACTAATGCAAAGCACTCTCGTTCTATTGTTGAGTAGTTTCTTTCGGGCCGCATTAAGTTTCCTACTGGCATAGGAGACTGGGAACAATAGACCTTGTTGGGATTCGTCGGCTTGTAAAAGAGTGGATCCAATTCCGATGGCGCTGGCGTCCACCCTTAAAACAAAAGGTTTTGTTAGATCCGGGAGCCGAAGTATTGGCAAACTGGTCAGTAGCTCCTTAAGAGTGGTGTACGCTCCTTCACATTCTGCCGTCCACCGAATTTTTTCCGGTTGACCTTTCCGAGTGAGGTCGGTCAACGGCCCTGTTAAGCTTTTAAAATTCGGAATGAATTTTTGATAATATGCGCACAAGGAGATAAAGGATCTCGTGTCCTTTTTCGTGATGGGGCGAACTGCTTTCCTTATTTTCTCCACGTTTTTGTCCAGCGGCCACATGCATCCGTGAGCGATAGTGTGGCCTAGGAAGTCTAGGGTGTCAAAACCGAGTAAACATTTGCTCGGGTGGGCAGTAAGCCCTGCCTCCTTCAATCGCCCGAGGAGCGAGGTGACAGTAGCTATGTGTTCCTCCTCCGTTTCTGTTGCGATGAGGATATCATCCATAAAGTTATGAATGTGGGGGTTTTGCAACGGCCCTAATAGCTTCCTCATCATTCATGTGAAGGCACCCGGGGCATTATGTAACCCAAATGGCATGCCGTTAAACGTATAGTGCCCTTCACTAGTGCTAAAGGCCAGCATCAGCCTGACGTCCTCTTTCACCGGAATTTGATAATAGCCTTTGCTGAGGTCTATTTTCGAGAAGATTTTCGCCTGGCTTAATTTGGAAAACAGTTCCGCAGGGCTGGGGAGGGCTTCCGGTTGAAATTCCGTCACGGTGTTGAGCAATCGGTAATCGATGCAGTCTGGTCTCACAGTTAGGTTTTTGTAATAGGACTACGCTCGAACTGTATGGGGATGTGGTTTCAGAAATGATGTTGGCCGCCAGCAGTTTTTCAATTTCCTCCCGTAGCGCAGCAGCTTTGGCGTACGGGACCAGATATATCTTAGTCCGTACCGGGGTGTCGTCTTTCAGTTTCATCTCAAATTCCGAGAGGTGGGTGAGTCCAGGTTTATCCGTTAAAACGTCAGTGTATTGTTGTAATACAGTCCTGAGTTCACGCGCCGCTCCTTCTGAAAGATTGTCCCCAAATTTCACGTCTCGGTACGACTCAGTTTGGTGTAAGGGGTACTCCCCGTAATTCTCTTGGTCGTCCTCTTCCTCAATAGCTACCGTCAATGCTAACAGGTGGTCTTGAGATGGTGGGGCTCGTTCTAAAAATTTCTTAAGGAGATTTACGTGGTATATCTTCCTTTTTCCCCTGATAGCGATCCTATAAGAATTTTCTCAAACACCTCAAAAGGCATCCATGCGCAGTTTTGTTTTCCACCCGGTGGGATAGTAGAACTTCTTTCTCCCCTACCAGGAGCTCTCTTTCTTGGCCGTCTTGTTGTATCTCTGTGCCACTTACGAAGGTTGTCTGAGGCCACTTTCCAACCTAACTGTAGTCGACTCTCCTTCAGCTCTGCAACATATTTGGAGGCCGACCACCGTTGTCCATCTGCCTTCCGATCTGTCAAAGACCAGAACAGAGCCTCCAATGGGCCCTTGATCGGTCGCCCAAACAATAGGGTGGCTGGCGGGTAGCCTGTAGAAGCCTGGGGGACTTCGCGATAAGCAAACAGGGCGGCGGGAATAAAAAGGTCCCAATCCTCTGGCCGCTCCTGCCCTAATTTGCGCAACATCGTCATCAAGCTGCCGTTGAACCTCTCCACAAGACCATTTCCTGCCGGGTTATACGGACTGGTATGTATGTGTTGGGTCCTAAGAATGTTGAAGATCTCCTCCATTAGCAAGCTGTGAAATTGGGACCCATTATCTGTCAGCATTTGCTGAGGAAACCCCAGTCTTGTAAAGATTTGCAGCAAGGCTTCTGCAACATGCTTCGAGTCGGTGACCGCCAGGGGGATGGCCTCTGCCCACATGGTGCACACATCGACTAATGTCAGGATGAACCTGTTCCGATGCTTTGTTCTTTCTAATGGGCCTACTATGTCAACCGCCACTCATTCAAAGGGGGTACCGACGATGGGCATCTCTCCTAACGGGACTGGGGGTGTCCAGTGTTTAGGTGCCACTCTCTGACACTGAGCACAAGATTTCACAAATCTTATGATGTCCGGCATCATTCCCGGCCAGAAATAATGGGCCGATATTCTGTGTATGGTGGCCCCCTGCCCCATATGTCCACTAAATGGAAGCGCATGCCCCATTTCTAAAATCTGCGGCCTATACTTGGCTGGCACTACCAATTGGTTATGCCCCTGCTCTTCTCCCCCTTCTGTGCGATAAATCAGCCCGTCCTTCTTGAAGAAAGTCCCCTTTTGTTTGGGGTCCTTCGACATGGGTAATTTCTGAAAACAGGCCTCCAGTGTCGGATCCTGTTGTTGTGCCTCCTGCAATTCCTTGGGTAATGGATTAGTGGGGGCCTCCTTTTCCCGCTCCTTCTTGGCTTGCTCCCTAGTAACCACTGCAGCTACTACTTCCGGTTCCTTTGGGTCTCCTAGGTACACATACCTACATCCCAAAATGACCTCAAAAAGGGGTCCCTCCATTACGGCCGCCTTGATCGTGCCCCTGACAAATTTGGACTCTATCTCGATCTGCGCTACTGGGAGGCGCATTGGAGCATCTCCCTTCAACACCCCACATATCTCCACAAATTCTCCAGTCATCTGTTCGGGCTTCACTAGATGATGGCCCACAAGACATTCGAAACTTAAGCCTGTATCATACAAACACTCGGTTTCGATCCCGTTAACCGTTACCCTTCCCCTCGTGGAAGGTCGGTCACTTGTAGGTTGAGAATCCTGCTCCTTCTCCAAGTCTGGTATAAAAGTTTGTAAACAGGCCACTCTCTTCGGGGGGTTTTCCCGGCTTCCCCCAGCTCTCCACTGTGAGTTATAATTATTTCTGCCGCCCCACGGCCGACCAGATGCGTGGTTCCGGGCAGGGTCCCTCCTTGGCTCATCTCGTTTATTAGGCGGGTTGGGGCCCCTCGCGGAGTTCAAAGCAGGTGGAGGGGGCTCTCGGGTGTTCGGCCCGTTAGTTGGCTTGTCGGGAGAGGTGTTATGTCCTTGGGTGGGCGGGTCAGGGTTCTTCCGTTTTTGTCCCAGTACTTCGGCTTGTGCTGTCTGGAACCTTTCCGCGAACATGATAATTTGATCGAGTTGCTGGGCTCCCTGCTCTGCCAGATACCTCCTCAAATCAGGAGACATGTTAGCTTTTATCTGCTCACACAGAACTAACTCTTCCAACCCTTCAAAAGTTTTCGCCAGTCCTGACAGTTCCCTCCACCGGGTAAGGTAATTTCTCACCCGCTCGGCAAACTGTGCAAAACTCTCTCCCTTCTCCGGTCTGCTCTCCCTGAACATGGTTTGGCATTTCCGTGGAGTCCACTGAAATCTTTGCAATAAAGCGTTTCGCAGTGCCTCAAAGTTGTTCTGGTCATCTAGGAGCATCTTGTTGTAGACTTCATAAGCATGACCTTTCAAAGATTGCGATAATTTCAGGCACCAAAGACTCTCATCCAACCCATATGCCTTTGCCATTCTTTGAAATTTCTCCAAGAACACGTCAATCTTCTCATTCCCGTTAGGGAACGAGTCAAATGGGAAGCTCATGGCTGCCATCCGGGGCCCTCCGTTTCCTGAGGGGTCTGCTGCTCCTGCTCTGGGTGAATCTCCATTAGCCGAACTGCCCTCTGAGGATTGGTACTGCAGTTCCAGAGAACGCAGGGGAAGTTCGTGCTGTCTCTCCGCTGCCTTTTCTCTTTCCTGAGCTTCCGATTTCCGAAGTTCCATCTCTGCAGTGGCTGCCCTCTCTTCTTTCGCTGCTTCTGCGGCGGCTGTCCTTTGCCTTTCCTCAAATTCTGCGGCGGCTATCCTTTCCTCTTTTGCTGCTTCGGCGGCGGCTATCCTTTGCCTTTCCTCAATCTCCCTCTGATTATGTCTATCATTTTCTCTGATCATGTAGGCTTTCGTCTCCTCTTTATCCATTCCCATGTCCTGGGCTGCCTCACGCCATGCAGCTCGTAACTTCGCCATATCCGCCATCTTGCCTGTAAACTGCTGTAAGTTCACAACTGACAGAAAATGACAGAAAAGAGAACAAAAGGAAGGAACTACCTGTTACGTAATAGGAAGTATTCCTCCTATAACCGATGTCCCAAAAACCCAAATCAGACTAGCGTCAAGTCTGAATAATAACTATCTGAAAAAATTTCGTTAAGAAGCTACCAAAAACCCGAAATCACCTTCCTGTTAAAAAAAAAATTTCAGTATGCCATCAATTACTAAATTTCCACCAATCTAACTGACTGTAACCTGTGGAAAAACTTATACTGGATCAGTTCTAATAGCTCAACGTCTAGGGGATAGTTAAAGAAAATCTATTTTTCAGAACTTCCTAGAGACAATCTATGAATGTAGATCACAGAATTGATCTCAACAGAATGATCCCGAATGAGCTCCCACTTGTCACGAAGTAGTTTTAATTTTTATAGAGTGTGCCTGAGTGAAAGCAAGACCCTAGTATGAGAAAGTCTGAGAAACTAGGATTAGATGGAAAATGACATGCCTGTGGACAGATGAGACTATTGGCACAAGGGATAGAACCAGGTTTTGACTCTCCCTTGCCGCTTCGTGACTTCAGAATGGCTATAGTCTCGCCCTCCTCTGACTACCTTGACACACAAGGAGATAAGGTGTATAAATACGACCACAGACACCACTATACAGACAACATAGAGTAAGTATAGTACAGAGTAGAAGCTGATCCAGTGTACAGTAAATATATATATTTATTTACAAAAATCAAGCATAAAAAATGTCATCATACAGAAACTACAAAAATAGCGTGCACTGTTGCACGCCCTGGAAAAACCAAAGTAACAATTAAATTGAGAGACACGAGAGACAAAAAAAAAACCCAAATCACATTCACTCTTTCTGTCACCCTGCTGAGGAACAATAAAATGGTTAGTGATTAAAAACAAATCTAATTTGGTGGGGCTGTCAACTTTAGCCTCCACTCTCTACCACTAATAAGATTACTACTGTCTCAGTTCGGTTGACTCTTCCTCAATGAAACGTCTACACAGCTTTCCACTTGTTAGGCGATATGCGCCGATAACTACACCACTGAAACTGCTAAAAATAATAGACTTGGCTTTAGCTGATGGCTCAGGGTCTATCTGTCAAATGAATACTGAACAGACCCTAATGGTCCTGTCTATTTTTCTCCCTCCTTCTCTCTATCTCTCTCTCTCTTGGTCTCAGTGTCTCTCCAACACTCGAGGACTGATGATGCGGCATCTCCGCTACTCTCTTCTCTCATTACTATCAGGACCCAGGGATTTTAACCCTCTCCCCTGTTCCTGAATGCGGTGCTTGATTTACTGCCAAAATCTTCTCTGCCGTTGAATAACTTCCCTCTTTTAACCCGCTCCGGAGTTAGAGGAAAACAAGGCCTTGATTTCTGGCTGTACGAAATTGAAACCGGTCTCGCTGCCACGTGTCGTTGCTGGAGACTATAATAGCGATGAGCTCGGGCCGTATGATAAATAACCCCCGTTCTCTCTCCTCACTGGAAAAAGACTGTAGGTTAATTTTCTGTTGCTTCTGACAATAACTCGAGTCCACTGACTACTGAGGTATGTCCTTGCGCCGTGGGTAAATTGGTATTCCCAATTTACGCTCCCCCACTGATTCGCCGAGACTCGCTATTATCGCGGTTTTTCCCCGCAATGGAGACGATAATACGAAGTCGGACGGCAGCAATTATTTTTCATAGAGAACGAATCCCCGTTTTCTGTCTCATTATATACAAGAGAAAACACCCACGCGAATTTACTCCTACGCATATCCCGGACCAATGGCAGCGCCAGAAAAAATCAATACTATCAACCTATGCAAATCCCGCGTGTCGAAAATTGTGTCACGTTACGCGATTGCCTCGTGTTTCTGACGTGTCATACAGGCGTGCCCGAAAATGTCGATTTTCGTAAACAATGAAATCTACGGGAATCGCGAAAAATCAGAAGAAAGTAAAACTGGCCGAGTGAAAAATAAACCTACCGACATAAAACGAACCCATTAAAATTACTACTCAAAAATACCAACCACGATATATTCACATGAGAAGAACCAAGGCAAACCCCATATAATTACAAAAGAGAAGAGAAATGGTGAAACTCAAAACAGAATCGGGCCTGTTGAAAGTCAGAATTACAGTGTAGCATCACAGGCGTGTAATGGGATCTTTTACCTTTACCAAAAGACCAGTAAGAAGGTTTTCAACAGATGCTATACACAGAACTGAAGAAAAGTAGAAGATAGTTGAGATATATGAAAGTGTGCAGTCACCAGCTTAAGTATGCAAGAAAATATGCAAGAAAATTAGTAACTTAAAACATGGTTCTGAGAAATTAATGGCTTCTTCATATGAAAAAGCACAATTTCAAAAGAGAATACAATTTGCAGTCAAAACACACCTACTTAGAATGTGTTCTGACAAATTATTTTGACATATTTAGATTCAGGAGATTACAAATTATCTGAAAATAGACTAATTCCAATGTTCACTTTTGTTCTAGTTTGACCTAAAACGCACTGCTGCTACTCGGCTTAAAAAATACACTTTTGTTCTATTTTGACCTAAAACGCACTGAGTTGGGTACCAGAGCAACTCTGGGAAGGTTAAGGCGGCCGGCGTGATGCTGACCACATCACCCCTAGTGTGCCAATGGTCAAAAAAATATGGGCCTAACACTATATTCCCAATATGCCTCAATCACAGGATCCTTTACCTTCTTTTTTTCCTTTTACGAATACTTTGGTAAGAGAAGAATGAAATAAATTGTAAAATGTTTTCATAAAAGAAAATTAACTATGATGTGAAATGTATATTAGTTAAGAATTCACTAAGACGTAAAATATATACCCTGGACAAAGATTAACTCACCAAGGTGTAATAGTATATTTGTATAATGTGAATCACTAAGGTATGATGGGTCTGTACTCCGTGGTGAGATATCAGAATGGGGCTTCTCTGCGAGAATAAATGGCAGGGCCATTGTTGAATGGAGCAGAGCTTACATGGCAAAACCTCCAGCATGAGAATAGAGGTGCAGGCAGCAACTGCTGCCCTGAGGTGGCTGTCTGAAACTCCATCAACTAGAGCAGTTATTGTGTCAGACTCTCAGTCTATGCTTCGGAAGGTCCAGAATGGATGGCTTCAGCATGAATGGAAAACATCCATAGAAGCCTTGAGTCATCAGGAACTGGTGTGGATCTATCTACTACCCTGGTCGTGCAGGGGTATGTGCAATGAGAAAGCTGACAGACTAGACTCGAGAGCACCCATAGTGAGGACATTGGTATTTTTTTTTTTTTTTTGGATGTCTAACCTGAGACTGATTTTTACGTGAGTATCCCTTTTTTTCTTGTACAGAGACAGGTGTCTCTTGCCATTCAGGCAGATACTCGCTGATTTCAGAGGTACCCATTAGAGCTGGGTCAGCTCAGGAGCCGCCAGTCCCTGGTCGATGACACTACTTCAAATGTTCTCCCCAAGGCTCGAGTTAATCCAGTCCAAATCCCGGTCGACGAAAAACTGGGACATTGGGTATGGATAAGGGAGAGATATTAAGGACAACTGATGATCGCTTGTTAGATAACGAAACTGCAATATATGAATCAACAAGGCTAAGACTTCAAATGTAAGACCAGCAGGGATGGACATTTAAGAGGATGGATTCATCAGGTGCCAGTGCACTACCAGGAACAATTAGCATTCATACCCTTCAACATTTGCTGAGGGAGACTGAGCATCTATGTTTGTTAGAATATATGAATGTGAGCAATGGTGTTATAAAAGAGTTCTCCAGATCGCTTAGAGAATTCAGTAAATTAAAACATGGAAAATCCCTACAGAAAATTTGTTAGAATATATGAATGTGAGCAATGGTGTTATAAAAGAGTTCTCCAGATCGCTTAGAGAATTCAGTAAATTAAAACATGGAAAATCCCTAAAAAACATTTGTTAGAATATATGAATGTGAGCAATGGTGTTATAAAAGAGTTCTCCAGATCACTTAGAGAATTCAGTAAATTAAAACATGGAAAATCCCTTTAAAAAAAAATTTGTTAGAATATATGAATGTGAGCAATGGTGTTATAAAAGAGTTCTTCAGATCGCTTAGAGAATTCAATAAATTAAAACATGGAAAATCCCTAAAAAACATTTGTTAGAATATATGAATGTGAGCAATGGTGTTATAAAAGAGTTCTTCAGATCGCTTAGAGAATTCAATAAATTAAAACATGGAAAATCCCTAAAAAACATTTGTTAGAATTTTCTTTGCCATTGTTTCCCATCACGCCTATTGGCGTCTTTAGGGCAACGGCAAATCAATCCATTTGCTGTTGTTTCCGTAATCGAAGTAACCGGCAAACGGGTGATCAGCCCGTTGGTGCCAGAGGGTACAGTCATCCTTTTCTTTCTGTACCTTTCTTTATAAGAAGTGACTTAGAGGGGGGGGGAATGATATTCTGAACATGTAGTGTGACACACAGGGCACACGTTTCTCTCTTTCCTTGTTACCAAAGAGAGAAAAAAAAGACAAGATAAGAATAAAAGTACTACATCATCTCATCTTTTATCAAGCCTCATGGCAGTCACAATCAATTCTCTCCACAGGAGTCTTTTTCAGCATTCCCAGTTTCACCACATCATCATTTCCCTTTTTTGTTCCTTGGAGCATGGAGCCCCACCACTGTAGCTGGTTCCCTAGCCAGAAGCCTAAACAAAAGCATTCTGATGCTCTTGCAGCGGCTGTTTTCCATAGCAATTTGTTTTGCATGACGAGGTTGCCAGCGTCATATTAGTTGCTTCTTACGACATGCCCGAGGGAACAATTGCCCTATTCTTCCTCTGTATCCTCAAAGACCCCCCGGGGGGGGGGGGGGGGGGGGGGGGGGGGGGGGGGGGGGGGGGGGGGGGGGGGGGGGACTATATGTACCAGTTATACCACACGGTCTTTCCATGTCTCATTTCTTTCATGTCTGTCTCCAATTCTCTTCTCCGTGTGTTCTTTGATCTCCCTCTATATTTACTATATTAGGTCTGAGCTTCATGGAAAGGGGGGTGGTGGTTTTGACGAGGTTCCTTTGACCTACCTAACTCAAGAACAGCGTCAGGCACCGATTTATACAGCTGGGTAAAATGGAGCATGGCACTGCCTGGTTTCAAACCTGGTAACTTTACCTCCCAGAAGCAACCAATCTAACACTCTATGCACTTATTACAACCAGATAAGAATAGTCTAACACTTACTCGTTTTCAAAATAGTACATGGCATGTTTCATGATGATGTCTGTGCGAGAAGGCATTATCTTCATTGCGTTTGCATAGTCTTCCATGGCTAGAAGCATTTCCCCTCTCTGAGTGAAATAAAACAAATCATCAAAATTAAAAAATGCATGAAGATTATAATCAAATTTAGGCACACACAAAAAAACACCATACTTATATTTGAAACACAGATCTCAAGAGTCCATAAATAAATTAAAGCTGCTATTCTACATCTGGAAGGCTTTGAGACTTTCTAGAGAAGCAGCAACAGTGGATTTTTGTTCAATATTTGAAAAAATATGAAAATTGGAATTAGTCAACAGAATGACAATTTAGGATCCCCCAAATCAAAATAGCCCCATATAGTTCATTCAGGTTCATTAAATCAAAATAGCCCCATATAGTTCATTCAGGTTCATTAAATCAAAATAGCCCCATATAGTTCATTCAGGTTCATTAAATCAAAATAGCCCCATATAGTTCATTCAGGTTCATTAAATCAAAATAGCCCCATATAGTTCATTCAGGTTCATTAAATCAAAATAGCCCCATATAGTTCATTCAGGTTCATTAAATCAAAATAGCCCCATATAGTTCATTCAGGTTCATTAAATCAAAATAGCCCCATATAGTTCATTCAGGTTCATTAAATCAAAATAGCCCCATATAGTTCATTCAGGTTCATTAAATCAAAATAGCCCCATATATTTCATTAAATCAAAATAGCCCCATATAGTTCATTCAGGTTCATTAAATCAAAATAGCCCCATATAGTTCATTAAATCAAAATAGCCCCATATAGTTCATTCAGGTTCATTAAATCAAAATAGCCCCATATAGTTCATTAAATCAAAATAGCCCCATATAGTTCATTAAATCAAAATAGCCCCATATAGTTCATTAAATCAAAATAGCCCCATATAGTTCATTCAGGTTCATTAAATCAAAATAGCTTCATATAGTTCATTAAATCAAAATAGCCCCATATAGTTCATTCAGGTTCATTAAATCAAAATAGCCCCATATAGTTCATTAAATCAAAATAGCCCCATATAGTTCATTCAGGTTCATTAAATCAAAATAGCTTCATATAGTTCATTAAATCAAAATAGCCCCATATAGTTCATTAAATCAAAATAGCCCCATATAGTTCATTAAATCAAAATAGCCCCATATAGTTCATTCAGGTTCATTAAATCAAAATAGCCCCATATAGTTCATTAAATCAAAATAGCCTCATATAGTTCATTCAGGTTCATTAAATCAAAATAGCCCCATATAGTTCATTAAATCAAAATAGCCCCATATAGTTCATTAAATCAAAATAGCCCCATATAGTTCATTAAATCAAAATAGTCCCATATAGTTCATTAAATCAAAATAGCCCCATATAGTTCATGAAATCAAAATAGCCCCATATAGTTCATTAAATCAAAATAGCCCCATATAGTTCATTCAGGTCTCTAAAGAGGCAAATAAATCTACTGCACCCTCAGGCTTGTTGTACAAGGTGATTAACATGAGACTGGCAACTTCATTATGTAAAGCAAATTTCCACAGACACCACAGCTGCAACAGCATGTTAATGCTTGGTGCAGGCTTCCTGTAAGGAGACCAGCTATACTGTCAGGAAAATGATGATGATGAAATCAATATATGTCATAAATTAGTTTGTCAGAACAAGGTATATTTTTACTCGGAAAATGGTAAAGGTAAAAAAAGGATCCCGTTACACGCCCATTGAGGCATATTGGGAATTTGGTGTTAGGCCCATATTTTCTTGACCATCGGCACACTAGGGGTGATGTGGTTAACATCACGCCGGCCGCCTTAACCTTCCCAGAAGTTGCTCTGGCACCCGATTCATGAGGCTATGTTGACCCCTGAGCCGTTTGCGGTCTAAAAAAAAATCCCAACTCAACTGGGGATTGAACCATGGACCACCAAGCTAGGAAGCCAGAGTCTGAAAATGGTATTTCAATATAAAACTATACTTTTGTTACAAAGAAAATGTAACTAGAGTATCACAGAGCTTTGTTTTATGTATGAAGTTTCTTACAACTTCCATATTTATTCATCAATCACCATGACATTTGATACAAAAACTTTCCACTGCATTTTAAAATGTTATCATGACAGTTTTCTGACATCGTCAAAATGTGTATTTATTGAAAACAGTGTTGTAAACTTTGGCAAAATCTGCTTCTGTTTCTTGGACACCAGCTGTAAAGTCCTGTAGCTCAAGATGTCTGAAAACAGGAACGTTCTATCTTGACAAAAAATTGTAAATATAATAATGAACTTCTTATTTAACTTTTGAGGTCAAAACTAAAAAGATAAAAAGCCTTACTTAATCCAAACATGGCAACATCCAATATGTATACTGTTTCAATAAGAATGAATAGCAAAGTACAATCAAACTCTTTATCATGCATAACTGTATTGTTAAAACTCCACTAGTTAAAACTGAAACCCTGCAATTGTTTCTGAAAATACAATTTCACTATAGCTCCTCCCCTTTATTTTATTTAAAAACCTTAGACATTTGTGACTCTTTTTAATAAGGGACTAAAAACTTGAGAATTCTGTGATTCTAACAGATACCATTCTAAAACCTGAAGATTACATACATGAGAGTTACCACTGCAAAGCTGAGGATTCAATGATGTAAGATTTACTACTCCAAAACATGAAGATTCTGTGATTCTTTAGAGTTACCTTTGCAAGACTTGATACTCTGCAACCCTTTAGAGTTATACATCAAAATATTGAGGATTATGTGACTCTTTAGGAATACAGTTATGACCCTTGTTTATAATATTGTTATGAAAAAAAAAACACAAAAACTGCTACTGAAGAAGAACTCTCAACTTAAATGATGTTTCAAGAGTAAAGTCAGACACAGTGTAGTTTTGAAGTTCTCAGAGTGATTCCATAACAATGTTATTATGTTTATCACCTGTTCATACATCTGAGCCCGCTGGAAATAAGCCTCATGGTCACGTGGGTTAAACTTAATGGCAGAAGAATAGTTAATGATGGCCATTGTGGTGTCATTCTGATGCTTGTGAATTTCTGCCCTTGAATATAAAAACAAAAAAAGAAGGATAAACAGCGCAATTGTTACAGAAGCCTTTATCAAAAAGATGACCAGTGCAAAGTGTTTGTTAAAAGACAAACTAATTTTTGTGGCTCTAAACATCAGTCAACACCCTTTAGCTCCCCAAGGAGCATAGGCCTTCAACAAACAAATGCCAAATCCTCCTGTCCTGTGCCATCCGCTCAAGTTCTTTCCATGTTTTCCTTATCATTTTCACCTCTTGAAGTTTTTTGGTAAAACGTTTTTTACGGGATGGGGTAACCAGCCCCATACCCAACCCTCCTTAGTCACTTTTTACGCCATGCATGGTAGGGTACAACGGGCTGATCACCCGTTTGCCAGTCACTTTGATTACGGAAACAACGACAAACGGATCGATTTGTCGTTGCCCTAAAGACGCCATTAGGCGTGATGGGAACAACGGCAAAGAAAATCTATTCGCTGTTGCCCTTAAGACGCCACTAGGCGTAATGGCCACTGACTGCTTTGCCGGTCGTTGGCTAAGGACGGAAGAAGAGAAGAAGAAGATGGTAGGGTACAGTGTTACTATTCTTTGCTCCATTTTCGTGCACCGGTAACACACGGGTGTGCTCTAAAGATACTAGTAACAAATGCACACCTGAAACACACATGATAAATTTACACATCATCAACATCATTATTTTCCTTGTCACTGCTTATGGAGCATGGTGTCACCACTGTAGCTGGTCTCTTTGCGGGAAGCCTGTACCCAGCATTCACCTGCTCTTGCAGCAGTAGTTTCTTCAGCTATTAGTTTTATGTGATGTAAGGTTGCCAGCTCATGCATAACCTCAAGGTTGCCAGCTCATGCATAACCTCAAGGTTGCCTGCTCATGCATAACCTCATATTGATCACCTTGTACGATGCCTGAGGGAGCAGTAGTCATATTCTTTCTTTTTATCATCAGAAATCCTCAGAAACTTCACGAAGCAAACTTGCATATGTTTCCCTTGAAATAATTGTACACAACCTTAGATACAGGGATGGTCATAAGCAGATCTAAAACAAAAACCATGGTGATATCACAAGAAGAAAGAAGGCATCAGATTAAGCTGGGAGAACAGGTCCTGGAGCAGGTCGACCACTTTAAATACCTCTGAGCTGTTATAGACCGGAGGGGAGGCATCAAAGAAGAGTTGGCAACTCGAAAAGAAGCAGCTGGGAGACTTTTTCAGGCCATAAATCGAGGATTCCTCAGTAAGAGAGAAATTGGTAAGAAAACGAAGATGGCTGTATACCGCTCCACCTATGTCCCAGTCTTGACGTATGGATGCAAATCATGGGCAATGACTACAACCCACAAAAGCCAGATCCAAACCTCAGAAATGAGGTATTTGAGGAAGGTAGTTGAAGTAACAAGAAGAGACATGGTCCGCAACCGGACAATAGGTCAAGGCCTAAAAACTCAACCCCTGCAGACCCAAGTAGAACAATCCCAAAAAGATGGTTTGGTCATGTCTGCAGAATGGGAAAAGATCGGTTACAAAATACCAACTATACTCCCAACCTCTGACAGTCGTATCAGCGGATTTATCCAGAAAGTTACGCTGTTTCAGAATCGGCACTCTCCCATAGAGTCAGCCGATAGGATTACCATCATTTATCAATTGTAACATTTTAGCAACCAGATGTTTCCCAATACTGGAAGTATTTTCCTCATTTTGTAACTGAACCGTCCCCCCGTCAAACAAATGTTTCGGCCCTCTACTCCTTTACACTCTAAGGGGGGTGGGCCCACTTGTCCAGACCTCCAGAACAACCCAGAGTTCGCTGGGAGGACAACATTAGACAATCTTTGAAGGATCGAGGACTAGAATGGAACCAGGTCAGGAGTATAGTCTGGCGCTCTCTCTTCCAAACCTCTACACCTCACGGTAGAAGGGGCACGACTAAGTAAGTTAGATACAGCTGTAAACTTATTCATTCATTCATTCCTCGTTCATCCTGAAAAGGACGTTGGTTGCGTTGTGTCCATTTGTTGCGAAGCTGCGATATTTGCGCCTTTCGACCGACACATCCGACTTCGGCACGGCATTTTTTAGGACCGGGTTTGCCTTCCCACTTCGATCCCTACTCTCTCAGCCAGACTGCAGTGATGCAGCCTGTTTCCAGGACCACCACTTATAAATAAGGCTTCAAGACTTTGACTAAACGGTAAGAAAGCTTGACTGTTTTGATGAAGAAATAAGAAGACTTGGATGTTTTAAGGAAGAAATGTGAAATCTAAGAAAGACATTTAATGGCTCAAAGCTTTCAAGAAACATAATACGTAAATACGTATATTTGTTGGGAGTTGCCCCATGGTGTGTAATTATCGTGGCTGCTTAATTTCAGTCGGGATGTATGCACCATGTGGCACCCCCAACTTAGATACACTCTGACGCGTGATGTAGTGTAGGATGACGTACTACTCTTAATGACAAGACATTCTATATGTGGCCATAGTGCCTGAAGGAAGCGTATAGCCTATGTGGTTTACCAACTTGTATGGATAGTGTTAGTCTACGTTGTGGCTGTTAAGCCCAGCTGAAATAGTTCAGAATTAATGTGATGTCAATCATTCTAATACGCTGAGCAAGGTATGGCCGGTGCTGTTTAGATTTGCAGATAATTGTGCTAGTTATCGACGAACTGTGTATCACGGCAACAATGCCAGTAGAATGTATAAAATATGAAGATGGCTCGAGAAGTAAACATAAATGATTATGAGGAATTAAAACTAGCAGAGTTATAAGATTAGTTTCACAGACGTGAAATAACAGTACATAGTGGTACAATTAAACATTGGTCGATGACATAACTATATATTATATAAGTCAAGAAAGATAATAATCTTAGGGAAAGCACCATATTATGTGCTAGTCTTCGAGTTTGCATTTGGTCAAACTGTAAGGATACAGTACAGAGTTGAATTCTCATGTTTTCCTGTTTCTGATGAACTCGTGTCGTTATTAAACCAAGATCAGTCATCAGCGTGGAATTTGATGAATATGAATTCATTGCATTGTTGAGCAAGTTTGACCGTTATGTCGTCACCTTGATGATGTTATCGTTGTCCTTCAAGAAAGACTGTTATTAACAATGAATATGTACCCTAACACAACTTAGCATAGATAAGAATTATCAGGGTAGAATCTTTATATCAACAAATTTGAATACAAATTTATAATACTTACAAACGTTAAAACCATAAAGAATGAATTCTAAAATGACAGCGAAAGCGGCAGAAAATATTGTAAGGTTTATTCTCAGACAAAATTGAACCCAGGGTACTCCAAGAAGAAGAAGAGCACCCAACAATATTAAACATGAGGTCTCAGGAAAAAAACGTGCAGAAAGACAGTAGAAAAGATAATCCAAATTATTGTGTACATCTCAAGGGGTAAAGCAGCATGCTAAAATACCTGATCCAGGGTAGAAGGCACATGTACTGATGCTACATTTACACAAGTCTAGAGCTATGGCATCACTATGCAAACAACACAGAAGGTGTGTTCAAAACACAATTTTTAACAGCCTGTTGTTTATGTAACAAAACAAAAACAAACCCAAGAAGCTACAGACTTGTATAAATGGGTGCTTGCATAGAAATCCTTCTGGATTGAAATGCTACAAAAGAATCAGGAGGAAGATGAGAGATGGGTACTAAGATGGGTCTCAGCTATGCCTGCCTTTTCATGGGCTATTTGGAGCATCAGATATGGCAACCATACTCTGGTCCTTTTCCCACATTGTATCGCAGATCTATCGCTGATGGCATAGATCTCATTGATATGTCAGTCCCATTTATTCCGATTCATTGATTTTGTGAACCACTTCCACCCCACCATGAAGTTCACCTCCTCATCTCCACTGTATCTGTTAACTTTCCCAAAATTACTGTCACTATCACATTTCCAGACCTTAACATTTCAGTGTACTACAAGCCCACCGATGCCCACAGCTACTTTTTGTATACTTCTCACCCTTGGGCATGTCATGACTCCCTACCATTTTCCCAACTTCTACGCCTTCATCATCTATGCCAAGATGATGATGACTTCCACTGCTGAGCTAATGAGATGTTGGACTTCTTCCGTAACAGACTTTATCCAGAACCTGTTCTCATCACCTCTGCCTTACGTGTTCTCACCATCTCTCATCAGGAAGCCCTCAAACCCCACCATACAACCATTTCTGATAGAGTCAAGTTAATTTTGACCTATCACCCCCACAGCACTGCAGTTAAAAAGATCCTCTTCCACCACTTACCTATTCTGCAAGCTGATTCTGTGACCCGGGAAATGTTCAGTGGTGCACCTCTAGTGGTCTACAGACGCGACAAGAACCTGAAGGTTCTTCTTGTTCACAGCCCTCTCACTACTGAGTGCTGACCACATTGGCATACAACCTTGTGGCCAAAAATGATGCAAGACGTGCCAGTATGTCATCCCGACCCGCAAGATGTCATCCCGACCCGCAAGGCATAATTTCCTAAGGCCACATTTACCACCAAAAGCTTCACATGTGAGTCACACAATGTCATTTATACCATCATTTGTAAACGTTGCAATAAAACCTATATTGGCCAGACAGGTAAACACCATGGGAAAGATTTGGTCAGCACCTCTATGATATCTCCCGGTTGGGATCTTACGACCCTGACAGTGGTTTTTTTTTTTTTTCTTCCAGACTGGGCCCTGAATGACCATTGCGAGGCAGGGGAACCTCACTTTCCTTCCAACCCGGAGGAGCATCCCAGAGGGTCATTCAGGCTATTCAGTTAAATTTCCTGCCGTAAACATTTCTTCATTTTGAACCGCCAGTACAAGCGCGGCTCCCGAGCATTGAACCAGCTCATTGCAATTAGATCCTGTTATCATTCAAGTCCATATGGTCATTTAAATTAAATCAATCCTTGTCTACTCTATTTTCCCTGTCTATCCACTGTCTCTCTCTTTCTCTGTATGTGTGTGCACGCATGTTTTTTTTTCTAAAGTGTCCACACAAGAAAAAATGTTTTCATTAAATTATTTATTTTATTTTACAATTTTTTGTTGCATTTATTTTTAAATTTAATATTATTATTTTATTTTATTCCTGCAGACCCTTCCTCCATTCACAAATTCTGTCTTCTCCTGCCTTCTCTCTAACTTGTTATTAATATATAAATTATATTTGGGTTGTTTCTCGTTCCCCTTCCCTACTAAGTATTTAGTTTTTACACCCAGAAGTGGCAGCCATTTTTCATGGCACGATTTCTGGTTGACCTAATAGGCTACACTAGGTCTTAATGGATTTTCCAGGTAGTACCCACTTTTATTTATTTGTTCATGTTTCCTACTTAGCACTTGCTATTTTTCCTTTCCCTGATGAAGACCTTGTGGCCACAACGTTGGCTATTTTCTTTATCTTTTGCCCTAGTAAGACGAATCACCTATTGTCATTTTTATTCATATCCATCTACCCTACAAAAAGATTACGAATGCGCATATAGTAACATGGGAACCAGACAAGTGCTCGCAGGCCAAGAGATGAGAAGAAGATACTGGTAATGGATAGAAAACATGCAGAGGAAACCTTACTTACTTACTTACTTAGTCGTTCCTCTTCTACCGTGAGGTGTAGAGAAAACCTGCTGATAGCAAACAAGCCAGTCCTTGTTCTAGAGTCCTCAGGGTAAGAGAGGTAGAGGAAGACCAAAAAACACATGGAGAAGAGAGATGGAGACAGACATGAAAGTGATAAGGAAGACCTTGAGCTGATGGCACAGGACAGCAGGACTTGGTATAAGTGTGCTAAAGGTATATACTCCTGGTGAAGGTGGGGGGGTGTGCTATAGAGTAATGACAATAACAATGAGACTGTTTGCATAGTAACATCATAGTATTAGACTTTGTGTAAGCACAATGTCTAGCCTTCTGAATATAGATGGCTGTAATAAGTGCAGAGGAATTTCAGTGTAGGAAACTGGAAATTAACCGCATGAAATGTAGTATCCAGCTTGTCAGAGTAAACATTCATGTTTCGAGTCAGGGATTGTAGGAGATACAAGTTTATTGTCAAAGTGATGGTGGAGCAACGGTAGCACGCAGTGGTTAGTGAACTGGCTTCCTAGCTCGGTGATCCATGGTTTGATCCCCAGTTGAGGTGGGATTTTTCAGACCACAAACGGCTCCAGCATCAATCCAGCCTCATGAATTGGGTACCAGAGCAACTCTGATAAGGTTAAGGTAGCCGGAGTGATGCTATCATTTCACCCCTAGTGTGCCGATGGTTAAAAAAATATGGGCCTAACACCATATTCCCAATATGACTCAATGAGCGCGTAACTGGATCCTTTACCTCTCAAAGTTCAACGTGATGGTATTTAATAGAGAAAATGAACTTGGTGTGCTTCTAAGTTTGTGACTGACCACAAGTGTGGTAATGGTGTCAGCAGTAAAGTTTGCAAATGCTGAACAAACAGAAGTGTTAAGTTAAACTTTGACATAAATACAACAGAACAAAAACAAACACAATGCTTCACTAAACATAATTACAACAGAGGACAGTTTTCACCAGTAAGATATTCACTTATGTATGTCTGAGTTACAAAATAACTGTGACAAGTAGACAATGGCCTACATAAAAACATACACAATAATCATTCACATTAAAAAAAGACAGCTAAAATAAAAGAGAGAGACAAAAAGAGAGAGTAAAAGACACAGAAAAGTAGTTTGTTATTCATACATTGATCTGTATGCTCCAGAGTGGTGTTTGTTTTTCTTCAAGATAAAGTTCAGATCATCTATAGCAGCCACTTTCCGGTCTTGCAAGATGTATAAAAGATGTCTGTGCCAGTAGGCATCTAAAAGTTCAGGTTCCATTTGGATTGCTCTGAAAGATGTAAAGAACTGAGGATTAAACTGACAGAACATATAAAAAATAGCTTAGATTCCAATAAGCTACAAATGTCTGCATTATGCCTTCAACTCTTCTCAACTTATGAATCATACACACTTTTAAATATAATCATTTCTCCAAGAGTAATCTTGTATCTATCCCTTTTTTCCATAATAAAAATAACATTCTAAATTTTAGCATTCTCTATAACAAAGAGTGCCTTTTTCTGTCACAATTCTTAATGTGGCAACAGAACAAACACAAACACAATGCTTCACTAAACATAATTACACAAAAACTAAGATAATTAGCAAAGAAGATGATAAGCCAATGTTAAATATAAGAATAAATGGGAAAAATCTTGGAACAAGTCAAAAGTTTCTCTTATTTTGTTTATATAATAATAGAAGATGGCAGATGTGAAACAGAAATCAACAACAGAAAAGGAATGGCCAAAGTTATATTCAACAACATGAGAGAAATACTAACATCTCAACAATTAACTCACAAATACAAACTGAGAATCATAAAATGTAATATATATTCTTCAATACTGTATGGTGTACACACACGAACAATGAACAAGCAATTGGAAGAAAGAACTGAGCCCATTGAGATTTGGATGTATAGAAGAATGCAGCACATCTCAAGGAAAGAGAAGAAAACAAAAAAATAGAGGCCCTAGGAAACCTTGGAATAAAAAGTGAATTAACTCCTGAAGAATGAGAGACCAGTATTCTGGGCCAATTTTGCTAGAAGCTTGTGACAGGAAGTCAGTTTTTGAGGCCAGTGTATTTGAACTAAGTTTTCATTTCATGTGGTTCCAATTTTATGTTTTAGTAATCTTCATTTATTTTCTTTTACACCTATGTATAACATTACTCAACCTAAATAAGACAGAGGTCATGACGCTCAATGTGAGCAACCCTGAGCCCATATCAGTAAGGAATCAGCAACTGGAACAGACAGATGCCTTCACATACCTAGGATGCATAGTAACACCAGACGGCAGAGCAAGCAAAGACATCAACAACAGAATGAACAAAGCAAGAACAGCCTTTTTTAGTCTAAACAACATCTGGAAGTCCTCTCAGTACAGCACAAGCACAAAATTAGGATTATATCAGAGCTGTGTGCTTTCTGTGCTTCTCTATGGCGTGGAGAGCTGGAGGACTGAGGAGGCTGAGATGCAAAGAATGAACCAGAGTTGGGGCACTGTACGAAGGATGGCCGCCGACCAAGCAAATTGGAATCAATTTGTTGTTGCCCTACAAGACGCCACCAGGCGTAATGGCCACTGACTGCTTTGATGGTCGGTGGCTAAGGATCAAAGAAGAAAGAAGAAGAATAACATTACTATACTTGTAAAAAAAACTTGGAAAGAACCGCCCGTTAAACTTTAACGCTGTAAGAAAACTCAGAGCAACAGAAAATTCCTTTTGTCAAACATGAGAAAACCACATCCTCTAAGAGTTAATGAAGGAGATCAAAATTAGCTAAACTATTTTGGCCATATAAAAAGATTTTACATCTTATTGAAGACCATGGGAGCCGCGCTGGTGTAATGGTTACCAAATTGCGCTGGCGATCAGATGTTCAAGGTTCAAGCCCGGGAGTGGGCATTTGAAAGAGTGTCATCGACCGGGATTTTGACTGAATGGCTATCCTGAGATAAACCCTCTGTGGATGGGAAGGAGCGAAGCTCCTGACCGGGTTGGAAGGAAAGTCCACAGGCTCCCCAGCCTCACAATGACATGTCATTGGGCCAAAGGGCTGAAAGCCCAAGTGCCGCTGGTTAAGGACAAAGAAAAAATTGAAGACCATAATGGAAAAAAGAGCAAAAGGCAAACATGCAAGAGGAAGACAGCGCTTTAAATGGGAAGATAACATCAAGAGATGAACAGAAAAGAGTCTATCATAGTACACCATCAAGACAAGAGACAGTAGACATTGGAGATACACTGCAGCTGTCATTTCATTGCGGAGATGGTAGCTGATAATGATGACGATAGACGGAGGAAAATTGGAGTGGGGGTCTTCCAGGTTACCCCTACAACTTTTCTTAACATGTGCTGGATGATTCAGAAGTTGTTTTGTGTTGCGCTTATAAACATTAGATTATGTACCTGTTTTGAAGCAAGTTTATCCACCTTTTAAGGAACATGCTTAGTAAAATTAAGAACACATTATTAAAAAATGACATGTCCAAGATTAAGCCCCCAACAGCCACCTCCCACCCAGGGCCAGATTAAGACAAGAAGGGTCCCTAGGCTTTTTTTGTGTTTAGGCTCCCCTTTCACCTAATAGGCAATAATTTTAATATTTTTTTTCAAACCCCGTAGCATGGTGATGGCATATACTAGTATTATTAATAGACTAATATGTTAATTTGTTAACAATGCTTAACTCTTTTATTAGTAATTATTTTTTATTAATGTTTATTTGTATTATTTTCATTATTAGTAAGTTAAACACAATAAACACATTTTACTGAAAAATCTATGCATTTTTTAATTTTTATACCTTATGCACAAGCCCCCAAGAGCTCCAGGCCCCCAAGATTCAGCTTACTTAGTGTAATGGATAATCCAGCCCTGCTCCCACTTCAATAGCTCACACCAAAAATAATTTTTTAATGCACTAATGAATATATACATCTTAATGAAACTGTTCTCTGCATGATACTTTCTAAACTAAAATTTCTGCAACAACAAAATAAGTAAAGATGTAATTAGAACACTGTGATATCATCCTTATCGTCCAAGCTACTTCACCTCTTTTATATTAAGCTGTGTCTATTACCTGGCCAACTGAAGAAAGAAATGTAAGGATAAAGAAGACATGTATAGGCCTTAAGCTGATGGCACAGGACAGGACAATGTGGCATAAATTTGTTGAAGGTCTATGCTCTGTGAGGAGTTGAAAGATGGTGATGATGATGATGATGATTACCTGTCTAGATCCATTTCTGCTTTTTTTAGCTGACCAATCTGTAAAGAAAATAACAGTGAACAAAATTTACATTGCCTATTTCTATAATTTCATACATTTGTCCAATCTGTTCATCCTGAACCCAATCACTGATAATAAATTTTTTTATTTTAGTTTATACATATATTTCTCAATATCATTATAAATTTAATATTTTCTTGGACTATTTCAATTTTATAAATCTAAACCTGCTTCTTATTTTTTAACCAGCATGTTATGAGTGAGTTTACTGTTAGCTCAAACTGTACGTGATCTAAAAATCCAACGCATCTATATATAGCTAGATGATTGATATCTTGATTTGGCAGTAACCCATTCATCACCAGGGTATTTCGATGTTCAATTTCATAAAAATGAATTCCCATTAAAACATGTACTAAGAATCTAATGTGCAGCAAGAATTGCACATTTGTATTCATGCACAGAATATCCAGTACAGATTAAATTGATCCTAAAGAGAAAGCATAAGTTAATGACTTCAGGAAAAAACTATCCTTTTTGTTATTCTATACTGGGTATTTTCATTGCTAAGAAATGCAAAAGATTGATCAGCGGTTTACTTCATTAGCTCTTAGCAAATACCTGTGATATGTTGGAATTATTTTTAGAGCATGTTGACATCCAGCCCAAGTTTTCAACATCATAATCTCTCATTTGGCATGGCCACATTGCTAACAAACAGACCCAGTTACCATCAGAGTGATAAAGGAAATTATGATGATGATAATCACCATAACATCTTTCCTTTCTCAAAGCTTCATTCATTTTTAGCAAAGAAGCCATGATGCAAATTTAGTGTCGTCCCCTACTTTTGCAAGGCCCTCGGTAAGTTAAATACCATTGATAATTACCCTCCTATAAAGTGCACCTCGTCTGCAGAAGTCAAATGCTGTGAGTTTGCATGGTTCTTCTTTAACACTATTCAGTTTCTCTATCTCTTGACAAAGAACCTGTTTAAAAAATATATAAAAATATGAAAGCTCAGTGACTTTTTCAACTTGTCTATAAAATCATGGCCCAATGGGCTGATCACCCGTTGGCTTGTCACACCGATTACGGAAACAACGGCAGATGGATCTATTTGTTGTTGCCCTAAAGACGCCGCTAGGCGTGATGGGAAACTACAACAGAGAAAATCAATCTGCTGTTGCCCTTAAGACGCCACAAGGCGTGATGGCCTCTGACTGCTTGGTCGGTCTTTGGCTAAGGACGGAAGAAGAAGAAGAATAAAATCATGCATATGACATTTCAATACATAAGCTACACTACCATTTTGTCTTTCTGAAAGGCAATGGTCTGGACTGTTTTGTGTAAGTCTGGCATTCAAGGATGGACTGACAATGGCCTGGGCCCCCAGGTAATAAGGGTTATTACCCCCTAACCACCCATCTGACATAGATGAAGGCTAGGGGAGGGTGGGCCCAATTGCCACCTGAATGCTCAGTCCACCCCTGCTGGCATTACAAACGTTCCACGTTCCAACTTAGAAGAGTATAACATTCATATCTGATAACTTGGAATATCTAATTTAAAAGACATGATTTCATTTATGAAAATGCAGTGAGATATGTATATCTTGGCAATAGTATAGAAACCTGTAGGAACATACAGAAATACAAAGGGCAAGAGGAGCTTTCACCACATTGAGAAATATATGGAAACATTGAGAAATATATGGAAACATTGAGAAATATATGGAAACATTGAGAAATATATGGAAACATTGAGAAATATATAGAAATCAAAAGAAATCAAGCCCAACATAAAAATCAGAATCTTCAACTCAAATGTTAAGACAATCCTATTGTCTTGTTCTGAAAAATGGAGATTAACAAAAACAACTACCAAGAATTCACGGTCTAAAATGGGTGCTTGAGTAGAATAGAAGGATTGAAATTGTATGATAAGATGTGGAACTGATGTTAAGAACAAAACAGGTGCCAGCATAACAAGAAATGAGAAGAAGCTGGTGATGAATAGGACACGTAATGAGGAAATCTGCTGATAGTATTACCAGGCAGTCCTTGTTCTGGAATCACCAGAGTAAGAGAGGTAGAGGGAAACTGAAATACACATAAAGAGAACTGGTGAGAGACTGAAGTATACATGAAGGGAACTGGGGAGAGACTGAAATATACATGAAGGGAACTGGGGAGAGACTGAAATATACATGAAGGGAACTGGGGAGAGACTGAAATATACATGAAGGGAACTGGGGAGAGACTGAAATATACATGAAGGGAACTGGGGAGAGACTGAAATATACATGAAGGGAACTGGAGAGAGACTGAAATATACATGAAGGGAACTGGAGAGAGATTGAAATACACATGAAGAGAACTGGAGAGAGATTGAAATATACATGAAGAGAACTGGAGAGAGATTGAAATATACATGAAGGAAACTGGGCAGAGACTGAAATATACATGAAGAGAACTGGAGAGAGACGGAAATACACATGAAGACAGCTGGAGAGAGACTGAAATACACATGAAGAGAACTGAGAGAGACTGAAATACACATGAAGAGAACTGAGAGAGACTGAAATATACATGAAGAGAACTTGGGAGAGACTGAAATACACAAGAAGAGAACTTGGGAGAGACTGAAATACACAAGAAGAGAACTGGAGAGAGAGACTGAAATACACAAGAAGAGAACTGGGGAGAGACTGAAATACACATAAAGAGAATTGGAGAGAGACTGAAATTTCAGTGTAGTCTCTAACACTTTACTCCCATATAGCATCTGCTATGGGACTACCTATTTAGCTTGCATTGATAAATGCAACTAAAGCACGGGCCCAATTTGCATTTTTCAGTATGTTAAAGATTTCTTAGCTATGAATGACTATAATACATAGTGTTGCCGATGCCTGTATGTGTGTCCGATGGGAAGAGTGGTTAGATCACTGGCCTTTCACAGTAAAGATACCGGGTTCGAAATACTGTGGCATCACACTTCAGTCTACCCAGCTGTAAATGGGTAACTAACTCTGCTCATGAATTAGGGAAAGCAAAGGCAGCAAGTACGGCAACTGGTCACCCCTGTGGCGAGATGGATAATTAGAGATGGACAATAGATCAAGTCAGAGTATTCTTGACCTATTGAAATACATCAGTCTCAGAAATAAGCACTGGTGTATGGATGGTACAGGATATAGTCAGACTGTTATGTACTCTTGTCCAGATGGTAAAGTGATATAGATCAAGAGCCTACCTTGCCTTCCTGCTACAACTACACCTATGCTTTTATAAATTATTCCTGATTAATTAATTCACAATTACAGAACATGGAAATGATTTAACAACTGCAGAAATTAACAAAATCAATCAATTTACTTTATTGCTTAATCTTCTCTTTTCTTTGTATTTGGAATGAAAACAAGGATATGTATTTACAAATTTACATTAATCAAAATAAGTGACATGATAAATATTCACTGTTTTACACAATCTAAAAAAAAACTGTCCTTGTTTACTGTCTTTTTCATCATCTGAATAGCACCGGATTCTAATAAATCAATTGTGGTAATGTTTATTTTATGCACTTTGAGACTGGAAATAAATTCCTGAGACTGGCGAGGACTGAAATGCTACACCAGTTGTTGTATAGCTAGTATTGACACATAGTTCAGTACAATATGAAAAACGGGAGTACCATGACTATGTGGAGACCTGATATTCAGGAGAAAATGGTCCTCTCTTTAAAAATGTTCCGGTTAGTCACAATACTTCGGAATTTCGCACTGTATTAGCGATCCACCACCAGATTGAACGTAAACCCTCAGGCTTTTCAGAATCACAGAGTAATATATGCAGGTAGAGGGAAACTGAAATGCACATAAAGAGAACTGGTTCTTGTGCACATTTATACTCTAGGTGGGGAGAGAAAATTTTGCAGTATCAGCTCTCATACATCTGCTCCGCTCTTGTAAACTGCTGGATTCGTTGTGTGTGTCCTGATCTTGAAATCTCACCTCTATATAGACTCAACTTGCGGGTGTATCGCAGAGCAGATATGTCACACATTCTTTGTCAACTCAAAATTCTCTAACGGAGGCAAAAATATGGCAGATGTGAAATTTCTGAAGGGAATGGGGAGGACTCCCATCCATTCTGTCCATCCACTTCACCTAAGGGAACTCACTTTCACTGTAAATGGGTAACTACTTTCTTCTTTGATCCATAACCGCCAACCGGGAAGCAGTCAGTGGCCATCACAACTGGTGGCAAGTACATGTAAACTGGGCAGCAACAAATTGATACCACCTGAAGGCGAATGGAGAGGCCATTAGAAGATGGACACATGCCCAACTCTGAGTTCATTCTTTGAGAAACTCTTGAAATTCCACAGTTCTCCACCAAGTTGTTTTTGGTCGGCCTCTCTTTCGCTTTCCCTCGGGGGTCCATAGCATAGCTGTTCTTGTGATGGTATCAGGATCCCTTCTGAGGATGTGGGCAACCCAACTCCAGCATCTGCCAGCTATGATGGTGTGCATGTCCTCCTGGTTACTCCGAATAAGTAGTTCTTGGTTGCTGATGGTGTTTGACCAAAAGATTCAGAAAATTTTCCTTAGGCAGATTGTGGAGAAGGAGGACAGTTTCGACATTTCCTTCTCTGTTACTCTCCAACATTCCGCACCATAGAGAAGCACAGAAAGTACACAGCTCTCATACAGTCTTAATTTAGTGTTTGTGCTGTACTGGGAAGACTTCCAAATGATGAACTGTTGAGAATAGCAAAGTGTGTTCTCACTTTATTCATTCTGTCTATTAATTTCCTTGCATTGTTCCGCCCAATTTGCATTTTTCAGTATGTGATTACTATGCATCCTAGGTAATAGTAAATGTGTCTGTATGTTCTAATTTCACTGGTTTCCTTAAAGTTATTGGGTCAAATATTGGCCCACATTTAGTGTCTGACCTCTGTCTTCTTCAGATTGGGATGTTCAGGCCAACCTGCTGGCCATGTACTTATTCAGATCTATCGGTTTTGCCAATGAATGTGTGAATGAGCTAGTAGTGCAATGTCATCTGCATATTCCAGGTTTCCAGTGTAGAAAATGTTGCTCCAACTACATTCCTCTTGGACTGCCCTCTGATTGTCTGGCACATTACCCAATCTATGGCTATCAAAAATAATGTTGTTGATAAGGGGCATCCCTGTCGTAATCCTGTTTTCACTTCCGAATTTACATTAAAATCCGACACTGCACGTAAAATTTAGAATCATAGTAACACAATAAATTTATGATGGAAACAATGCAGCTGGGAATGTCCATAAGCCCTCAGTATTTTCCATAATTCATGTATGCTTGTGAAATGTTTATTTTATGCCTTTTCCAAAATCAATGCTACAAGTTGTTGTACAGCTGGTATTGCACATTCTGAGTCACTGCTCTATAATTTCCTGAGGGAGAAGATATGATGCACATCTTCTGTTATTTTCTTGTCAAAGCCCGCTTGTTCTTTCCTCAGTTTATGTCAACTGCTTTTGAAATTCTCTGGATGATTATCCTGCCTAGTATTTTTCTGGAACGAGATCAGAGTAATTCCTCTCCAGTTGTTGCAGCTCTGCAAGGTCGCCCTTCTTGGGTCAATTTGACAATTATCCTTATACTCAACTTGCGGGTGTATCGGAGAGCAGATATGTCACACATTCTTTGTCGACTCAAAATTCTCTAACGGAGGCAAAAATATGGCAGATGTGCTATTCTGGTAACGAGGATCCCATCCGTTCTGTCCATCCACTTCACCTATCACTTTCACTCGTATACCTTTAGTGGTAGCTTACTTTGGGCTTCCTTTGTGTGAAAGTTTGACTCCAATTCGAGCATTCTTCCTTTTTATCTCTACTTTTATACACGCCTTTGTGTGTTCGCTTCTTCGATAATTCACACAATTTTGCCAATTACTCTGCAAATATGGCAAGGGGTGATAAACCAAGGAAGTCCATACCTGTTTTCCATCAGCTCCTAAATTGTGATAAAGGGTGAATCCTTTCCCATTAGCAGTTTTGGAAATATTCGCTTAATTCTAACCTTTTTTTATACAGTTTGAACATTCCAGTGTCTCGCCATTGTGAATGTTTCTATGTTTCTTGGTGATTTTGGGAACCTCTTCTCTGATTGGTGGAGCGAAATAATTTGATTGGTCGAGTGAAATAATACACAGGGGATTCCCCGATATGGTGACATCAACTATCAGAGAATTTTACAGAGTTCATGACAACCCCACCTCTAGAAGCTGGATAAAGTTTAGTGAAGTCTCTAACACTTCACTCTCCTACAACAGTATCTTTTATAGGATTATCTTTATTTATTTTTTTAATACCTGCATATTTATAATATATTACTGGTACCTTAAAATGGCTTTTTTAAAAGTCTTACTTGATAAATCTTCCTGTTTTCTGGTGTGTCCAAGACTGGATCAATCTCAATCACATCTTGAGACAGGATGTCAGAGACTGTTTCTTCCTGGCTGTATTGATATGACAAAAAGAGAAGATGAACAAAGTTTTGGACATATTAACACATTAACTACCGCAAGCCGCTGTCAGCGGCTCACAAAATAATCACATTCAGACCGCAAGCCGCTCAGAGCGCCAATCTAATTTTAGTAATAAAACGAATGAAAAATGTACTGAAACACTTTCTGATCTGAATCGAGATTTTAAGTTGCCACCGGAAAACCAATTCCCAAAGCATGGTTGTCGTAGAACACTGGAAAATTGATATTATGTTCATATTTTTCAGCGTTTTGGGTTAGTTACCATATCGTGTAAAACTGTTTACCGTGGCAACCAGTGATAGGACTACAAAAAATGCGTGTACATCTCGTCTAACAGCTGAATAGGATAGAAACGTGTTTCAACAATTGACTGATTGATCTAGCTACGAGGACAAGAGTGAAAACGGTGTGCACATTGATTGAAATTGTGATTTTGATAGAGATGGGGCGCAAGCAGTTATAATAGTAAAAATATTGCAAGTCCTCGGCCATCGGAGGGCCGTTAAATAACTACAACCTCTATTAGAGTTACAACCGGTGTTTATTGTAATAGTACATTGATTTATCTTTAAAATGACGTGTAATTCATAAAAATCTGTAAACAATTACGAAAACTACAGCTTACTTTGTGCAAACACATGCAGGATGAAAATGGCAAAAAAATTTAATTCGGCCACAGTGTGTTTTTCAATTCGGTAGTTAATGTGTTAAGACTAAATGTATTTGTATTTTTAGTTCATGTACAAGAAGAGTGAGGTATTTCTTCTAAATTAAATACCCAAAATAACTCCATGTGGGTTATAATTTTGGTATACAGTGTTCTTTATTCTATGTAGTACAGTATATTTGTTGCTTTTCTTGTATTGTCTCCTACAGGGTACAATTGCTTGTGTTTGTTACAATGGTGTTTCAAATGTCTATAGTGTTTATTAAGTACCTCTTCTTTGGTTTTTCATAAAGAGTGTCCAAGAATTATTCACTGGATTATGAAGTTCAATAACCATGAGCAGAAGCAAGTGTTGCAGACAAAAGATCCTGCATTATGAACCTTCACCTAAGGAATTTTATTTGTGACATTCATTAAAATGTACACTAAAATTGAAAAGCTTAGGATAAAGTTTTTCAATATGTCTCCATGTGGGTGCCCTTTGGAAGATGTACAGTGTCCAGTCAATATTCCAGTTTCTGGCACATGTTTGCAGCATCACAGGTGTTATCTGAGCAACAATCTTAACATTAAAAAAACAAGAGTGTAAAGCATCCTGTTACATGCCCTTTGAGGCACATTGGGAATTTGGTGTTAGGCCCATATTTTCTTGACCATCGGCACTTTAGGGGCGATGTGGTCAGCATCATGCCGGATGCCTTAACCTTCCCAGAGTTGCTCTGGTATCCAATTCATGAGGCTGGATTGACTCCGGAACCATTTGCGGTCTAAAAAATCCCACCTTTTTCTTGCATATGCTGTTTTGACAAAGCCCCACATGAAAAAGTCAAGTGGGTAATGTCGGGAGAGCGCGGTGGCCATGCTATCGGACCACCATGGCAGTCCATCAACCAGGAAAGGATGAAGGACTTCTCTTATCTGCAGACCCCATTGCAGTAGAGGTCCATCTTGTTGAAAATAAACATCAGATGACATGCCTGCAAGTAAGGGGATGGCATAGTATTTAAATATGTCTAATAATTGTCAGATCTCACTGATTCTTAACAAAAAAGTACCGACCAATTACAAAGTCATGGGTGAGAGCATGCCCCACATTAACTCTGGAACTGTCTAGCTGCATTTCATGAAACTCGTGAGGAGGTTCAGATCCCCATATGCCGTGGGTAAGAATTGCTCAGCCAGGTGCTCAGACAACACCTGTGATACAGTATTGGGGGCTGCTCTGGGGCACTTAGACTCCAATTAATCTTTTTCATGGAGTTTGGGTACAAATAGAGCGCTCTCAGTAAATGCATGTTGACAAAATTTGACAAGATTGATGTACACTTGGGTCCAGAGTTCTCTGGTGTGTGAATCTCGATGTAGGCAGATGTTTTTAGCATAGGCGTGATTTTTTGGGAGGAGTTTTTCCCAGATTAAGAAATATTTGTATGTCCAGCATTTAATGTGGACATGAAGACAAAAGTATTTAGTATCAGTAAGGATGCAGAAATCAATCATTTGCTCATATATCTAGTAATACTCATCCAACATGTAAAAGTGAATTAATAAATAGGGTGAACCATCTGAACAGTATTCTGAGTCTAATGTTGACGTTCTGGTGTTGGAGGTTGTGTTTGACTCTCCCAGCTAATTAATAATCAATTTAGATTCAACCAGATGAAACCTCAAACATACAATAACGCACGACCTCTTAACATTATGGTATCATTTTGACGTTGTAAATGTTACAAAAGGTGCCCAAGTATAGACATACTGAAAAATTGTATCCTGAGCTTTTTATTTTTGAATGCAAATTTCGATGAATATGACCAATAAAATTCCTTGGGTTAAAGCTGCAAAAGCAGTATCATTTATCCATAACTCTGATATCTGCTCAAGGTTATTAAACTTCATAATCCAGTTAATAATTCTCAGACACCCTGTATATCTCCCATGACACTTTACTATTTGAAGGACTTCTGGGATTTAGTTACTCGCTTTACTTTACATAGGTTTAATCATAAACTTATTCTATGAATATAGGCCTGTATCCCTTTATCCAAATTGGTTTGGTTTTAAGGACTATCTTCATTGAACACAGACAACTCCATCAGTGCTCCGATCTCCTCCCTTAGATCACACAAGGAAGATCTCAGCACAGTGCATGAACTCTGTAGGACCAGTGAGAATCCCAATGTGTGTATATAGGAATCACACATTCTATAAATACTTTTGTGGTGGGTAGGTTTCTAATTTTTAAATTTTGCCAAGGTAGTGGCCTTATGGCTTTCTCTTTATGATTTTCAACTGCTGCAGGAATTCTAACATGCGCAACTTGCACACAGGACCACCTATTTTTTCGCCCTTATCCGAGAAGGCTAGGCATCCAACCTCACTACCCAGGAGACCAGGGGGGATTGACATCATTAGGACCACACCCGAAAATCAAAATATCATGAAAATTAAAAGTTCCTTTGGGCTACTTTTCATCACAATCTGGGTGATTTCTGACTATTTTGGGTGACTTTTCCTAACACATTTTGGGTGACTTGGGCTACTTTTTGAACGTGATTTTATATGACATCTGAAAACCAAAAAACAAAATCCTATTTCCGAAACAAAGCTGTACCCGAGGATCTTGGATGAAAGGATAAAGACCAGTACCAAAAATAATTTTAATTATAAAATGACTGGAAATGGGCAAATTTACAGTCAACCAAATTAACCCTTTCAGCACCAGTATGACGTACGCCGTACGGCATAAATTTTTACAATATTTGTCGCTATGTACGCCGTACGTCACGGAAGTAGCGCGATTTCTCGTTCCAATTCACCTATAAGACGTACGGCGTACGTCATATTTTAAAAGCACCAGAACTCTTCTGTTTACAACCGTATCGGCAATTGCTGGGCATAATCGGATTCAGCATTGAAAAATCTGGTCACTAAGCTTGAAACGAACAAAATATTTTACTGCTAGCGAATACGGTAGAACTGATAATAGTGATTTTACAAAAGCAAAAGTAGAAACAAGGACGCTGCCGCACCGCCAAACCATAAACATTTTGTGGAAAACAAAGCACGAAAATTCTTGTTTGAGATGAATTTATTCAACTTGAATGATTCTGACAACTCTTTTTACTGAGATTCTGGTAATCTTTACCTTTTATGCCATCGAGTATGTTTAATATGTGTATTTTTGTACCATTTAGAGTTAAGGTTGAGGTTAGGTTTAGGTTTACCCTAATTCTAATGCGGACTCAATACACATATTATACATACTCGACGGCACTAAATGTAAAGATTACCCAGATTCAGGGTCAGAGTTTGTGTGCTCTGGTTCAGAATATACTTTTAATGGGTTTCCTTTTACGATAAACTGTTTACAGTCAAATTAAATATATGACCCCTAAAATTACAATTAGCCTGTCGTTCAGGGGAACGAACTAAGCCGAAAATGGTGTTGTCATTTGGAATGAAAAACCCGTCGTTGCGCAGGGGTTAAGACTAGGTACAAAGAGGTACCCTCATTAGCATCCAAAAGTAGCTATAGAAAAATTATGGAAACACTGAGCAATGGCAAAGAGCAAACAGAAAAGAAGAAAAAACTTGAGCATAAATAATAATATACTGCTACAACTAATAGTCACATAATTGTAATTAATATTTACTTGATGTTATTATATTTGATAACAATTTAAGTGAAGTTTTATCACAACAATAATAATTCAGTATCACAATTTCCTCCTCTCATTTCTTTCTCATTTGACAAATTTGTTAGATCAGAAAGATGTAAGTATCAGTTGTGTTAAATAAGCATCTGACTGGCAGAGTGGTTAGAGCACTTGCCTCTCACAGCAAAGTTACTGGATTCTGGGTTCAAAACCTGGTAGCATCAAGCCCCAGTATACCTAGCTGTAAATGTGTACCTGACTCTGCTCTTGAGTTAAGGAACACAAAGGCAGCGAGGAAGAGAACTGGTCATTCTAATTCATAAAGCTGGACTTAGTATAGTGAAGTCTCTAACACTTTATTCTCCTACGACAGTATCAGCTACAGGATAACCTTTACCTTTAACTATCGGTGAACAACTTACAGTTTTGCTTCCTCAGTTTCCTCAACTGTTACTTCATCTTGATATTTATCATCATCTTCTTCTGATTCTTCTGGTGTAGGAGGGAAGACAAGATCAAACCATTTGTTCCAGATGCCGCGAACCCACTCCCTTTCATCCTCCCCAGTGCTTGAAAGGAAGAACAAGGAATAATGATAAAGGCTACCCTCATTATTGCTGTAGTTTTTATTTATGGTGCTGTTACTGTTCTTGTTGTTTTTGTTATTCTTATTGTTTTTATAATTCTTGTTTGCTGGATGCTAGCACTAATGCCATCAACTCTACTGCAGCAACATAGATCAATCAATCAATCAGTCAGTCAGTCAATCAATCAATCTGTCTATCTTGTCAACTCTAACTATTCTATTCTACCCCACTTGACTCCACTCCTTTCTACTCTAATCTATTCTACTCCTCTCCTACTCCACTCCACTCTACTCTAATCTATTCTACTCCTCTCCTACTCCACTCCACTCTAATCTATTCTACTCCTCTCCTACTCCACTCTAATCTATTCTACACCTCTCCTACTCCACTCCACTCTACTCTAATCTATTCTTCTCCTCTCCTACTCCACTTCACTCTACTCTAATCTATTTTACTCCTCTCCTACTCCACTCCACTCTACTCTATTCTACTCCTCTCCTACTCCACTGTACTCTAATCTATTCTACACCTCTCCTACTCCACTTTACTCTAATCTATTCTACTCTGCTCCTACTCCACTCCACTCTAATCTATTCTATTCCTCTCCTACTCCACTCTAATCTATTCTAATCCTCTCTGATTCCACTCTAATCTATTCTACTCATCTCTACTCTAATCTATTCTACTTGTCTCCTACTCCACTCCACTCTACTCTAATCTATTCTACACCTCTCCTACTCCACTCTAATCTACACCTCTCCTACTCCACTCCAATCTATTCTACACCTCTCCTACTCCACTCTAATCTATTCTACACCTCTCCTACTCCACCCTACTCTAATCTATTCTACACCTCTCCTACTCCACTCTAATCTACTCTACTCTGCTCCTACTCCACTCTAATCTATTCTACACATCTCCTACTCCACGCCAATCTATTCTACACCTCTCCTACTCCACTCCACTCTAATCTATTCTACTCCTCTCCTACTCCACTCTAATCTATTCTACTCCTCTCCTACTCCACTCCACTCTAATCTATTCTACACCTCTCCTACTCCACTCTACTCTATTCTACTCCTCTCCTACTCCACTCTATTCTATTCTACTCAACTCTACTCTAATCTATTCTACTAATTTCCTACTCCACTCTAATCTAATCTATTCTACTCCTCTCCTACTCCACTCCACTCTAATCTATTCTATACCTCTCCTACTCCACTACACTCTACTCTAATCTATTCTACTGCTCTCCTACTCCACTCTAATATATTCTACTCCTCTCCAACTCCACTCTTTTCTAATCTATTCTACTCCTCTCCTACTCCACTGTACTCTAATATATTCTAATCCTCTCCTACTCCACTCTACTCTAATCTATTCTACTCCTCTCCTACTCCACTCTAATCTATTCTATTCCTCTCCTACTCCACTCCACTCTAATCTATTCCACTCCTCTCCTACTCCACTGTAATTTATTCTACTCCTCTCATACTCCACTCTACTCTACTCTACACCTCTCCTACTCCACTCAAATCTAATCTATTTTACTCTGCTCCTACTCCTCTAATCTATTCTACTCCTCTCCTACTCCACTCTAATCTATTCTACACCTCTCCTACTCTACTCTAATCTATTTTACTCCTCTCCTACACCACTCTATTTTACTCCTCTTCTACTCCACTCCACTCTACTCTAATCTATTCTACACCTCTCCTACTCCACTCTAATCTATTCTACTCCTCTCCTACTCCACTCTAATCTATTCTACTCCTCTCCTACTCCACTCTAATCTATTCTACTCATCTCTACTCTAATCTATTCTACTCCACTCCTACTCCACTCTAATCTATTCTACTCCACTCCTACTCCACTCTACTCTATTCTACACCCCTCCTACTCCACTCTATTCTACACCTCTCCTAATCCACTCTACTCTAATCTATTCTACACCTCTACTACTCCACTCTACTTTATTCTACTCCTCTCTTACTCCACTCTACTCTAATCTATTCTACGCCTCTCCTACTCCACTCTACTCTAACTATTCTACCCCACTTGACTCCATTTCACTCTAATCTATTCTACTCATCTCCTACTCCACTCTACTTTACTCTAATCTATTCTACTCCTCTCCTACTCCACTCTACTCTAATATATTCTACACCTCTCCTACTCCACTCTATTCTACTCCTCTCCTACTCCACTCCAATCTATTCTACTCCTCTCCTACTCCACTCCAATCTATTCTACTCCTTTCCTACTCCACTCCTCTAATCTATTCCTCTTCTACTCCACTCTACTCTATTCTACTCCTCTCCTAATACACTCTAATCTATTCTACTCCTCTCCTACTCCACTCTAACCTATTCTACTCCTCTCCTACTCCACTCTAATCTATTCTACTCCACTCTAATCTATTCTACACCTCTCCTACTCCCCTCTACTCTAATCTATTCTACACCTCTCCTACTCTACTCCACTCTACTCTATTCTACTCCACTCCAATCTATTCTACTCCTCTCCTACTCCACTCCTCTAATCTATTCCTCTCCTACTCCACTCTAATCTATTCTACTCCTCTCCTACTCCACTCTATTCTACTCCTCTCCTACTACACTCTAATCTATTCCTCTCCTATTCCACTCTACTCTATTCTACTCCTCTCCTACTCCACTCTACTCTAATCTATTCTACTCATCTCCTACTCCACTCTACTCTAATCTATTCTACTCCTCTCCTACTCCACTCTAATCTATTCTACTCCTCTCCTACTCCACTCTACTCTAATCTATTCTATTCCTCTCCTACTCCACTCTATTCTAATCTATTCTACACCTCTCCTACTCCACTCCACTCTACTCTGCTCTACTCTACTTCAGATCAGTCAGTCAGTCAGTCTGCATGTCTGTCACATCATTTCATTCCATGAAAAACATAAGGTTGCAACTATTGTTCGCCACCACCTTACATTAAATTTCTATTCTGGGTCATCTCGTTCATTTCTGCCCATGAAATCTCAGTTGCCTTGGTTTCCTCATACTTCTCCAGGTTCTCTTTGGTGTTCCTTTTTTATTTTTCCCTGTGGGCTCCAGTCAAAGGCATGTCTAGTTAAGCCACTTTGTTGTGTTCTGAGGGTATGACTTCTCAAACTCCACTTACTTTCTTCAATCTTCAGGTGCATTGGTTGATCTCCACCATTCTTAATATTACTGTCTTAAATATTATAAGTAGTTTATATGCAGTCAGTGTCACGTAAAACTGATCTAGTTAGGTTTAGGCCAAAAAAGTTAAGAAGCAATGAATATAGACAGATGCCATAAGTAGAAATCTTTGCTGAAAATCATACACGAGTAGGTATTTTATACAACAGTTAAAACAGCAGTCACATGACGGTAAAGAGAATAAGTAATATGAACATAATTCCAGTCCAACAAAAAAAAACTTACGTCATCCTTTTCCTAGTTTTGTATTCCTCAAAGTTCAATAGGTCAGGAAGGCTTGCCCTGTATGCACGTACTTTCCTACAAATAAATAAGTATCTCTTTATTAATGTCTGTTTTTGATTTGTTCCATTTCTACTACCTACACAATAAAAATTGTGTTAAAAATTTCATAATTATTTTCCTTGATTTCTCAGAAATATCAGGTTCCAAAAAAAAAAAAAAAATTTATTTCTTGCCTTTCTTATTATTTTAAGTCTCTAGAATACTTTGTAGGATATATACGAGGGGAAGTCAGTAAGTAGGTTACAAATTGATATGGGGAAGCTGAAAATGGTATTTGGTAGTTTCTAAAGGTGTCATTAGGCGACAGTATCATCCAGCTTTATGATTAGTTCAGGTAGCAGACTGCTAGGTGTCGCATGCGCAGAGCAGATAAAAATGGTGACCGTGCTCGTGGAGATTACACACGAAAAACAGCGCGCTGTTGTCCAGTTCTTTTGATCAAAAGGACTTCCTGCAAAGGATATTCATAAGGAAATGTTTTCTGTTTACGGTGGGAAGTGTTTGTCGCGACAAGCGGTACATAACTGGGTCGATAAATTCTCTCAATGGCACTCAAATATTGTTGATGAAGACCGACCTGGTCGTCCCATTGAGATTGCGACAGAAGAATGTGTGCGGCGGGTAGAGGAGGTGATTCGAACTGACAGGCGAAAAACGATAGACAGTGTAGCAACTGCAATAGGATGTTCTCATGGCTTAGCCTACACCATAATGCATGACCAATTGAATTTCCAGAAAGTTTGCTCACGGTGGGTGCCCAGACAACTGACTGAGAAACACAAAATGAACCAAATGGGACTGTCCTTGGAACATCTGTCTCGGTACGCAGATGAAGGAGAAGACATGCTAACAGGATTGTTACAGGGGATGAATCATGGGTGATTTTCACCTGTTTGGTCCACTAAAAGCTCACCTTGGCAGTAAACATTTTGCGGGTGATGCTGAGGTTGAACGTGAGGTGCGAATGTGGCTGAGATAGCAGAGCACGCACTTCTATGCTGCAGGTTTTGAAGCACTAATACAGCGATGGGATAAGTGTATCAATGTTGGTGGAGATTATGTTGAGAAATAAAGGGGACATGTAAGTGCAATAATACATGGTGTTCAAGTTCGTATCTTATTTATTTATTTTTTCATAACCATTTATAACTTACTTACTGACTCCCCCTTGTAGCACTGCCCAGGAATATAAATGGATTCACTTTTTCCAGTAGAGTTCTCCTTACAAGGAATGGACTGTTAAGTTTTTTCTGTTAATTTTCATTGCTTGAGTTGTTGCAGTGTTATATGCAGAGCCGGCTATATGGACTGTTCAAGGTGATGCAAGGTTTCGTTCCCCCACCCCTCAAAGACACGACTGGTGAGACTGAACTGCTTTCACTGCTCAAGAGCCAGCTCTGGTTATATGTAATCCGATTATTACTTGGTTTCTCTTCAACCATTATAGGTCATGAAATTTACCTTCATATTTTTACTTTAAACTAACTTTTTGTTTTCTTTATTTTAATTTTTTTTTATGACTCTTACACCAACAAAACAATGTAGCCATGTTAAACCGCATGTTAATTATAAAATAATTCCCAGATCCATTAAAGACTGGGCAAAATTATACATTAGGTTTGAGTAAACAAAATTCTGGAATTCCCAGAGTAGGAGACCAAAGAACACATGGAGAAGAAAACTGGAGACATACATGAAAGGGGATTGTTGTTGCTGTTGTTTAACTAGGGCTACTGAGCTTCTCACCCTTCAGCAGCCAATATGAAGTTGAAGACTCCTTGGTATTATCTACACTGTAGATCTAGGCTTTTCCTGTGGCTTTTCTGCCATTCCGAAACGTGTTGAACTGAAGTCATGAGCTCCAGTTTCTCCAGCTTGGCTTGCATTTGAAGGATCGTCACATCTGGTCCCAAGCTAGGAGTAAGAAGTGTGTGGCATACTGTGCAATCCCCACCATCCAAGGGGGCTCTCCAACTATGCAGAGCTAAAATACTGTACTCTGGTTCTGGGCTCTCCCAAGGAATTGTCACGTCCTGCACAGAGCCACTTCTCAGCTTCCCCTGCCTACCACTAGGCCCACAGTGAGATCCTTCTGCATGCAGTCAACCAAGACAAAGCCAAAGAATCATGCCTGGGGCTCAAGTAACTTCTCCAAGCTTAGTGTGCAATGCTGGGTTCTCAACAAGTTTCACCACAAGGATAATCCCTGGAAATGTGTGGATGATTTCAAGAGTCAATGCGGATATAATTAGCCACACAGACATAGCTTCACTTCCACATACATATAATGTAGCATTGTGCATAGCTGGTGGTCATATAAGGATGACTCCAGATATGCCTCCATGAATATGAAAGGGGATAACAAAGACGTGTAAAGACCTTCAGCAATGGCATGGGACAGGAAGGCCTATGCTCCTTAGGGTGCTCAAGGCTGATGCAACAAATAGCTTGCAAATACAAATATATTTATGCATTTAATCAGGCACACAACTTACACACTATCACTGACAATACCATATAAATAAAACCATCTTCACAAAAACAAACGGTGTGACAAGCATATGTATCATACCATGGTACCCTCATCTCCCTTTCAATAACTCTGTTCAGTCTTGGCACAGACTCACTCCTCAAAAGTTTCTTTGTTGGCTTGGTCATCAGACTTTTTTCAACTGCTTCAATCTTGGCAATGTCCATTTTTCTAGTACGTCTTTTCTTCATTTTCCTGCTTCAGAGAATAATGTAACAGAAGAAAATTCAAAAGAAATAATTAATATAATGGCAGTGCACAGTTAAGGAATTTACATGTTTGTTTTTGTGTGTTAGGGCTATTCTCATGTTGCTTTGAATTTTGAAGAATGAATTTTGTCATACATTATTGAAACAAAGATATAATAAGGAAATGAAACACATTATTTTGAACAAGTAGTTTTCCATCACTAACAGAATTCAGCCAGGCATTATGCGCAACCTTGCATGTCCTAGTGACCCAAGAGCTATAATAAAAGCAGATCTAGATAACAGAAGTTTCTGAAGCTGGTTAGTTTGATGAATATGAAACATGAGACAGAAAGCATCATTTTTTTTAAGCCAATAAATGTCCACTACCATTGAAAATAAGACAAGTTCAGATAATGGATGAAGCATGAAAAAAAAGAGAGAAACATATACAACGTAATTAGAAAGAAAATAAAATACAGTGATGCAAATAGAAGTACAAATAAAGACAATAGGAAAAACACAGACAGCAAAGTACAAAACAGTGATTTATTCAAAACACTGACTATACTGATGCTATACTGAAATGGTCTCAAAAGATCACCAAAGTAGAACTGATACAAACACAAGTGGGACAAAATGTGAGGAAATAAAAGATAGTGTCAGATATAACATATAATGGGAAAACCAGCTGTGAGCATTACAAGGCTGTCCTTGTTCTGGAATCCCTGGGTAAGAAACATAGAGAGAGAGACCAAGAAAATACATGAAAAAGGAAAACAGATAGATATGAAGGGATAAAGAAAACATGGAAAGACCTTAAATGGACAGCACAGGTTACAGGAAGGCTTGGTGTGTGTTTACTGATGGCCTACTGTGCTCCACAGAGAGCTGAAAGGTGATGATGATGATGATGATAATGATGATGATAGACTAAAACAAATGATTTTTATGCCTGATTTTTTTACAATCCCTAGGATTACAAGTTTTCATTTTTTTTTCCCTGTCCCTGGTAATGGAATGTGCACTATTTTTCAGTATGCTTTTATGCCAGATAAAGAATTGTTAAGTTAAATAAACATGTCTAGGTTGCAGTGTGCAAATACAAATGCAACTCTAAATTCCTGTCTAATGAATATATGCTTAAAGTAGTAAACACATACTGCTCTGGTATGTGTGTCTTTGGCAACATTTATTCACAAATTAAACTTACGTTTTTGGTAAGATCACGTATTTTCTACCAGCTTTTAAGGCCTTCGTGGCAGGTGTCAGCTCAGTCTCTACTAAAATAAAAATATTAAAATATCACACAACTATATATTTATTTATTTTTACAGCATTACGTTACATTATATTATAGCATTATGAAACTTTATGTGAATATAATGGATGGGGGGGGGGCTGTAAAACTGGAATATAACACAAAAATAAAAATTAGTATGCACATGTATTACATTCAATGCTGCTGCCTCATTTTTTTAATGTTGTCTTTTTTGTACTTTGTGCTCTTCCTTCTCATTTTTGTCTACTGTTTGTAACTGGTTGATGAAGGGTAGACCCCTAAACATTAAACATCCTGTGTTTCTAGTGTATCTTTGATTTGTAAAAGTGGCTCTATATTAATTCTTATTATTTTTTTTTTTTTTTGAGTTATGAAACATTAGACATGTTGCTATGGTTACTGTATATCTTGACTCTTCTTTTACTGGTTATCCTCTCTTTTTTGTTTAGAATAATAATCTACTTTTTAAAAAATACTTTCTTGTTGTCATCTAGCTATCTGTTTATTTTTCCTCCCCTGTTCTCACTCAGATGGTAGGGCATTTTATAAAAAAATGCTTATAGTGCCCGTAAATCCTTTTTTTCAAAATCTGATATTTTAGCATAGCATATTTATTACTTTAACCAATATTATATATCACTTTAGCATAAATTCATCCTCCCTGCAGCAACATTAATTATACACTGGATATCATTTTTGCATGAATTAAGTATTACTTTCCATAATTTAACAGGAATGTTTAGTAAGAGATAAACTTTGAATTTTTTTGTTCCTTACATCTTTCAGTTGCTGGTAATGTTTAAGTTTTATAAAGACAGAAAACTGAGTGCCAATTTAGTTTTTCCATACAGGATGTGTTAAGATAAGGAGTAAACATAAATTTAACAGAAAAATATTTGGCAGTACACAAATTACATCTGGAGCCGTGGTGGCGCAGTGGTTAGTGCACTGGCTTCCTAGCTCGGTGGTCTATGGTTCAATCCCCAGTTGAGGTGGGATTTTTTTTTAGACCATAAACGGATCCGGGGTCGACCCAGCCTCATGAAGTGGGTACCAGAACAACTCTGGGAAGGTTAAGGCGGCCGGCGTGATGCTGACCACATCACCCCTAGTGTGCCGATGGTCAAGAAAATGTGGGCCTAACACCATATTCCTAATATGCCTCAATAGGCGTGTAACGGGATCCTTTACCTTTACCTTACACAAATAACATCACTGTGTAAATTGGATGAAGAGTATTAAGAAGTGTTGTTAAGTCTGTCCTGTGTTGTTAAGTCTGTCCTGTGTAGTTCCCGAGGTCTCTAATGAGACAAAGAAAGAACATGACTACAGCTCTCTCAGGCATGTCCTACAAGGCAACTATTATGAGCCTGTGCTTGTGGCTGGCAATCTCACCTTGTGAAGCAAACTGCTTCAGAAACCACTACTGTAAGAGCATGTGAATGTCTTGTGCAGACATCCTGCAAGAGGGCCAGCTACAAGTGGTGGCTCTATGCTCCATAGGGAGCGAAAAAGGAAAATGAATGAATGATGATGATTGTTAAGTCTTATAAGCAACATGTAAGTTTGTTTTAATTTGTGTAAGGTGCAGACATGAAAGGAAATCTGACTATAAATAAACTTGTAAACCATGACGCCCTTAGGAGACTTGACCTGACTTGAATTGACTTTGATCCACTGTCATTGAGCATCAGCTCTTGGTGACCTTGATGCTATTATGTGACATTGCGCAGTTCGTATAAACTGTTTTGGGCTGCCATAAAGTGCACTGTCTATGGATAGGTTGTGTGGGAGGAGGAGTAGTCTCGTTCCTTGAAGTGCAGGGCACAGTAATAGATGGTGTTCTACTGTCTCTAATGGGTTTGGACAGTGTCTACATTTTACTAAATTTTGTGAGCACATTCAGTTTGTATGGCCATTTAATGTAGAGTAACGATTTTAGTTTGATATTTTCGTTCAATATGGTTGGTAGCATCTTCCTTATTTGGGGCTGTTATGTGTATATCACCAATGTCTGTTCCAGACCAGGCACCTGAAGAAGATGATGTGTATGAAGAGTCTTCTTCCTGTTTTAAATTGTGCGCATATGTTCAGCCAATCTTCTTTACAGTTGTTTTTGATTATTTGTTTTATTGTTAACATACTCAATGGTTGGTCAATTTGTGGAATTTTTGCTCCCTTCTTTGTTAGTTTATCAGCTGCTTCATTCAGTGTGATGTTTATGTGGCCAGGTATCCATTGCATGTAGATTTCTGTTCCATACAAGTTCATACTTTTGTGGCATATTTCTTGAACCTTCTGGACAGTATCGATTGAGTTTTTTACTCCCAAAAGGGCAGCCTGCTAGTTTGAGAAGACTGCAACATCATTTGGTTCTATTTCATTTGATTCAAATAGTTCAAAGATTCTAGTTAAAGTTTTCTGGATGGCGACTACTTCTGCAAAATAGTTTGTGCACCAGGTACCACAGGGGCCTGCAATTTTGATGGGTTCTTCTGTACTGGGTGAGATGATTATTGCCCAATACCCAGCATTTATGGCTGCTTTAAAAGCTGATCCATCTGTGTAAGCATGAGTGATATCTTCTTCACATTAACAAATGGTTTCTATGACAAGTGTTTTCAGTAGGGTAGGTATCAGACTTTTAATTGCAGGTTGCAGAAGGTTTGTATGTATTATTGCTTTTAGTTTTATGTGGGGTAGTAAGTCAGGTACAGCTTGAGCAGGCAGTCTTGTCTCTGGTATGTGGTGCTTCCTTGAAAGCTCTTGGTATCTTCTAGCGAATGAGGTCTTTTTAATTCGGTACTTGGAGTTGTGATGGTTGATAATATTTTTGCAGGGGTCATCCTTGTCAGCTCGCAAGAACCTTTCTGCCATTAGGATAACTGATTTCTCTCTCCTTAGTTCTAGGGGTTCCACATTAATGGAAATCTCACATGCGCTGGTCGACGTTGTACGCAAGCTTCCTCAGATAAATCTGAGTGCCTGGTTTTGAATGCGATCTAGTTTCAGTCTAGGTGGTGGGCTGGCAGGGGCTTGCAGGGGTAGAGAGTAATCCATAACTGAGTGCACATATCCCAGGTACAGTTGTTATATGGTGCACTGGCTGGCTCCCCAATTAGTGCTTGCCAATCACTTTATGAGGTTCAGCCTTCTAGAGGCCTTTGTAATTAGAGAGTCAATATGTGTTTTGTACGTGAGTCTGGTATCTAGCTGTATCCCCAGATAAGTTGGATTGTTCTCTTTAACTAGCTTTGTATTATCAAATTTTAAATCCAGTTCTCTTCTTACTGTCTGTTGCTGAGTGTGAATATAGTGTAGACTGTCTTACTTGTGTTCATCACCATTTTTCACACGCTGCAACAGGTTGTTAGAGCAGCCAGTGCATGGTTAAGTTTCTTTTGCAGTTGCAAAGGGGATTTCCCATAAGACTAGGTCGTCAGCAAACAGGGCGCCGGATATTTCAAGGTAGTCTTCCAGGTCGTTGATGTATATGAGGAAAAGGGTGCAGTTTAGGGCTGAGCTTTGTGGGAGGCCTTCTTGGATTGTTCTTTTTCATGATGTTGTTCCACTGAACATGGTGTAGATGGTCGATATGTGAGGAAATCTTTTATCCAACGAAACATTCTTCCTTCTATGCCCATGTTTTGCATCTTGAAGAATAGGTCTTTAGGAGGCTAGATTGTAGTTCAACTAGAGTGAATTCCTGATCAAAGATTCTTGTGGGCTTTCAGCATGTGTTTTGTAAGTGTCTTGACCCCTGCAAAAATATTATATTTGGTTGTATGCCTGCTTGAGGTCTACGAAAATTGCAGCCACATGGTTTTTATCCTGGAAAGCATAAGCATGGAGGCATATCTGGAGTCATCCTTATATGACCACCAGCTATGCACAGTGCTAAAATATACATATGTAGAAGTGAACCTCTGCCTGTGAGGCAAATTAAATCCTCAATGACTCTTGAAATCATCCACACACTTCCAGGGATTCCCCCTGTGGTGAAACTTGTTGAGAACCCAGCATTGCACACTAAGCTTGGAGAAGTCACTTGAGCCCCAGGCATAATTCTTTGGCTTTGACTTGGTTCACTGCATGCAGAAGGATCTCACTATGGACCCAGTGATAGGCAGGGGAAGCTAAGAAGTGGCTCTGTGCAGGACTTGACAATTCCTTGGGAGAGTCCAGAACCAGAGTATAGTATTTTAGCTCTGCATAGTTGGAAAGCCCCAGTGGATGGCGGGGAATGCACATTATGCCTCACACTTCTTACTCCTAGCTTGAGACCAGATGTGACGATCCTTTAAATGCAAGCCAAGCTGGAGAAACTGGAGCTCATGACTTCAACTCAACACGTTTCGGAATGGCAGAAAAGCCACATGAAAAGCCTAGATCTACAGTGTAGATAATACCAAGGAGTCTTCAACTTGGTATTGGCTGCTAAACAGCGAGAAGCTCAGCAGCCCTAGTTAAACAACAACAAACAAATCCTGGAAAGCATCAGCAATTTGTTGCAGCAAATGGATTATCTGGTCAAGTCTGTTTTCCTCTTCTAAATCCTGCTTGGTTTGGATGGAGGGCTTTCCCTAACCACCAGTAGATGCATGCATTTTTCATAAATTCTGCTACTTTCTCAATGCAAGAAGTCAGGGAGATGGGCTGGTAGCTACTGATTTTGCTTGGCGGCTCATCTTTTTTGAGAATTGAGATAATGTTAGCCGTTTTCCATCCTGTAGGTACAGTGCTATTTTGGCACGTATTGTTTATGAATTCCAAGATCATCAGTAGACCCTTTTCCCCAAGTTTAACTATCATGTCATTGGTAACCTGGTCTTGCCCTGGTGCTTTTGTGAGTTTGGTCTTTAGGAGGCTAGATTGTAGTTCAACTAGAGTGAATTCCTGATCAAAGATACTTGTGTGCTTTCAGCATGTGTTTTGTAAGTGTCTTGATGGCTTTATCTAGGTTGGCTCTTTTATATGTTTTACTACACTGCAATAGATGAATCATCAAGGTTAAGACTGTTGGAATTTGGCATCAAACGTAAAGCTAGTAGAGATGGACGTATGAGATGATGCATTCGTCGTGTTTACAACCAGCGAGCTACAGGAACAATTAGCATTCACACTCTTCGACATATACTGATGGAGACTGAGCCCATATGGGTTTGCCCGGAGTGCAATGATGTCAATTTTCCATAACAATAACAATATATTTTAGTGACTTCAAAGAATAATGTACTATATATCGCAATGCAAACACCATAGGGCTCACTGGCTAGAAAGAATTATTGGGCGTGGTGCCATTCCTGCATCTGGTTCTCTTACAGGAAGCCTTTGCCTAAGCATTTACTGTGTCCTTAAAGATGTGGTTTCTGTTGCAGATTGTGTGCATGGTAAGGGTTGGTAGCCCTACCCACAATCCTCATCAGTTGCTTTTTCAAAATGCTTGGTAGGATGCAGTGATCTTATTCCTTGCCAGATATTAATCTGGACACAGGATCCACCCGGGCACAAACGTTCAATTGGTTTTTTTATAGCCCATTCATTTCCTTTGTTCGCTTCTTATGGAGTATGGAACTACAACTAGAACCCTTGCAGGAAGCCTGCACCAAACATTCATATGTTCTAGCAGTCGTGGTTCCATTAGCAATTTGTTTTACACAATGAGGTCACCAGCCACATGAACAACTTCAAAATAGTTACCTCTTACAATGTGTCATGGCAGAAGAACAGTTGGGCGACCACAGCTGAGGTTCAAAGATGTGTGCAAGAGAGACATAAGGGCACTGGACATAAATCCAGCAACGTGGGAGGATGAAGCTGCCAATCGCACTAAGTGGTGATGCTATCTACGGCGCCACCTCAGATTGGGCAAAAAGAAACTCACACAACAAGCAGAAGAGAGGAGAAAATGTCAAAAACAGCACCAGGAAAATAAGCAGCTGAGGGAGGCTGTCACCTCAAGGGCACATTCCCATAGTTACTTATCACTGAAGTTAGTTGCTTATCCTTTACAGGACGTGGCAATCAACCCCAGCTTTTATTGGCTGTTTGTGATTTTTCTAGGCAATTTTTTTCATTCAGTAGTTTGCCATGACTGAAGGGGATATTATTATTACAACATGTTTGAGTGAGCAGTAGTCATATTCTTTCCTTGTCCCCTCAGATAATGCCCCGGTATTATGCAGGGCTCTTTATAGTTTGAGTCAGAGGCATCCCTAAAGTACTTGGCACCCGGGGCGGATGTTATCTATGACACCCCCTGCCCCAGTAAAAAAATGCACTAGAAAGTAACATTTTAACAGTAAGCACTATATTAGTAGTGTCCGATGGCACCCCTTTCCTGGCTGTCACCTGGGGCGGCCTGCTCCCCTAACACCCCCTTAGTATGCCACTGGTTTGAGTACTACTTATTCTACACACTCTTACCACCATGGTCTAAACCCCACTTCTACTAAAGAACTGTATTTACCTATTTTGGGTTCTTGACTAACTGCCAGTACATCCAAGTCTTGTACAGCTGGGATGTTCACAACCTTACAGAGTTAAAGATGCTGAATACTTCAGTTCTTCTTCTTCCTTGTTCGCCTTCAGACTTCTGCATTAATGACTCATAATAAAGGCAGTAGTCAGCTCAAGGTTCCTGACATCTTCGAACAGTATTTCATGGAGAGAAATGGGTTGTTGCCATATGCCATTCCGTTCACTGCTGTATGTTGGGCAGGACTGGAGCAGATGTTCAGCTGTTTTGGGGCTGATGCCACAGGAGCAGAGATTTGTTGGACCAATCCTGTACTTGTGATATAGATGGTACCTCAACCTATTGTGACCAGTGTGTAGCCAGAAAATGATGACCTGGTCTCGCCAAGATAGCTAGTGATAGGCATCATCTTTCATTTGACGAGGGTGTTCTCTATCCCATTTGGACTTGAATATGGCTTTTATAGTTGTTTTTGCCCTTTCATAAGTTGCCGCTATATTGTTTTGTTGCAGAACTTCCCCTTCTTTAGCAAGTGTATCTGCCGCTTCGTTGCCCGTAATGTTGCAATTTTCAGTTCGATTCTGTATCAGAAAGTAAAGATGGTAGAAGAAAAATAATTTGAATAGGCTGACAAAGACAAAGAAGCAATTATACAAATGGCTGATGCAAAAAAGATCAACTGAACAGATTGCTCTCTGTGAAAGAAAGGAACTTCAATCAGATCTCTCCAAGGACATCCTGGTCTCTGAAATTTGCCCCAGTTCTTTTTTATGCCATCTTGTTCATTCTTATTTCTGTCTCCACTTTTGAACTTAGTGTACTTAGGAGTCCTTCCCTTTTTATCCTATCCTGGTAATTCCAGAACAAGGACTGCTCTGTGATGTTATCATAAAATGTCATCAGTATATCAAGATCTCATTTAAGTTAATAACAAGCTGCAGATATAGAAATTTTCTCCCAATATCCTAAATTGAAGAAGCTACAGCTTCATACCATCAAATATAATATTTCTTAAATGTATCCCTGGTCTAAAGTAAAAGGCTATTGACATACACAAACTAGCCAAAATAACTTGATTTGACAAAGTATTTCTGAATTTAAATTTGCAGACGGAAGACAAGGGATGGATGTATGAAATGGATGGGTCAGGCATGTATACAACCAGCACATTACAGGAACAATCAGCATTTATACCCTTTGACATCTTCTGAGGGAGACTGAGCACCTACGAGTACAATGATGTCAATTCTGAAACACAATAACAATGAGAAAAAGAAGGTATACAGAAAACAGTTTTCTGAATTCATATCTTTGTTTACTGTTTACAGACAACGTGTAACTTATTATCACCAAGCAAAATGGAAGAAATCAGTCAAATATTTGACTCATTTTAAATGCTATGCAACATACTAAAGCAGTTTTCTAGGTAGCAAATGCATCTGACAGAAATATGACATTATGGTTTGCTTTGGTTTGGTCTGATTTAGCAGGGATTGAACATTAACCTTTGGGAAAAGAATATGTAGATGAGCATGTCACTGTGAAACTAGGAGATCAGTGGGGGTTCTGTTTGTGTTTGTACGCTGAGATGGAACCTATACAGACTTGCACTCTGACGAATGGTCTTTGGCATTCTTTTCCACTAGCACCTAATATAGATGAAGAGCTCTTGAGCTGCTGTCCCTCCAGTTTGACCTGGTGTTCATTCCCACCACCTGCAGTTCTTAGGTAACAAAGGATTGAAAATAAATAAAAGACAAAAAGAAGTTTCAAGGAACAATATTCAGATAATTGAAGAAGTGCACACCTTTTCTGACAATAATGTTGATAAAGATGGAAGAACCATACAGAACATCAGTTACAGGATTTACAAACCCAGATCTGCTGTCAAATATGTATGATGTGATAAACATGGTGCTTATTTGATGCTTCGTGATCAAATGTTATTCCAAAGTACTTCAGCTTGTCTTGCCTTTCAATTTTCTGCACACTGAGAGCAATATCTGGAAGGTCTACTTTCACTATGGTGTTGTTCAAGGAGCACCACATCACAGCAGGCCTTGTTGGGATTGACTTTAGAGCCAGTTTCCTCGCACCATTTAAACACCTCATGTAGTGTCCCATGTATGCTACTGACCATTTCCTGTTGGTTAGAGCAGTCCAGTAAATGAGCATGTCATCTGCAAAAGTCAATGTTCACCCCAACTTATTTGGCTGAATGGTGGCTACTTTTGCTGTGCAGATGTTAAACAGCACTGGTGATAGTGGTGAACCCTGGAGTAGTCCCGGGCTAATGTGCATTGGTTCTGATGTCCATGTTCCCAAGCAAAATGCAACTGATCTCTCAGTTAAGGCAGCTGCTATCTATCTTGTTAGCCAGGGGTTAACACCGCAAGCCATTACACAGTTCATTAAAGTTTCAAAGTTCATACTGTTATAAGCATCCTCTGGGTCAATTGCTACAGCAACCTTTTCTCATTTACCCTGGAACCCCTTGTACATCTCATAAGCAAATGTTCCCACATTACCATATGTCACTTTCATGGGCCTATAGCTTCCCATGGTATCAGGGAAGATTTGTGCATTGTCGAGGCGTTTCATTATTTTTCTCGCTAAGATTGGTTCTAGTAATTTACCATATATATTCTGCAGTGTGATAATTCTATAATTTCTGAGAAGTGTGGAGTCTTTACCAGGTTTAGGAAATGGCCATAGGTAACTATGTAGCCCGTCTTCTGGCACCTCAGCATTCTGTTTGCTGGTGTTGAAATCGCTCACCGCAATCTTAACACCCGTGTCATTGAGCTGTTTTATGTGGTGATACTGTACACCATCAGGACCCAGGGTAGTGTTTCTACTGGTTTCTAAAGTGCACACAACATCTTCTTCAGATATGATGTCGAAATACATGTCGCCTCTTCTGTCACTTCCCAGGATACGATCTTTAATTTCTTGGTGGGCAGCTTTATCACCTTTATCTGTCTTAGTAATATAATGCTCGAGTAATGCATGTGCCTACCTGTGTCACAAAGCCCTCCCACACTGCATCCTTGGCTTCTCTTGCCAAGCTCTTAATTATTGCTGGCTTGCTGCTGCTTCTCCTTCACATCTTCCACCTCTTCATCATTCATTGTCCTCCCCTTTCATGCTTTTCGCCATGACTTTGTCACTCATTCCTTTCCCATCCATCCTTTTTCCACTGTCTCATTCCACCAAGGTGGTTGGATAAAAGGTGCTCGAGCTGACTTTTGTTTCACATTTTGATGCAATATGTGCACAGGGAGCCGCGGCAGCACAGTGGTTAGTGCACTGGCTTCCTAGCTCGGTGGTTCAATCCCCAGTTGAGGTGGGATTTTTTAGACCGCAAACGGCTCCAGGGTCGACCCAACCTCATGAATTGGGTACCAGAACAACTCTGGGAAGGTTAAGGCAGCCAGCGTGATGCTGACCACATTACCCCTAGTGTGCCGATGGTCGAGAAAATATGGGCGTAACACCATATTCCCAATATGCCTCAATGGATGTGTAACGGAATCCTTTACCTTTTTTATGTGCACAGGGCTACTATTGTAATGTGGGCCTGTAGGATACTCAAAAGTCTGTTTCAGTTTCCTGTGTCTCAGTGCTTGCTGCAGGCTTACTGTAAGTGGACCAGCTGCAGTGGTAGCTCTATGCTCCGTAGGGAATGCGAAGGATAATGATGATGATATCACCAAGAATATCATATCCAAACTTGACAATCCACCTAAGAGAAGGACAACTTCACACAAACCCGGGTAGGAAAGACTCATTAGCCCGGAAAGACAGCTTTCCTAGGAGAGACAACTCTGATGCCAAACAACTGCTGCCTTGCAGGAAGGTCATGGAAAACCAGAGGCTAATGAAGCAGTCCCGAACAAATGCATGCTGAAGATGGATGCACTGGGCCACAAGGCGCACAACTTAGTGCAACGCAAACCGCCTTGAGATGACAGACACAAATATGACTCAACGAGATGGTGCTCAACCCAAGGAGACCCGCCAGGTGGGAAGAGTGCCGGACCCCTTGTCTCGACGGGGTCCACCCAAAGCTACTGGTGGTCACCTATCTCCGCATCGTGCAGCCAGGGCGCGGAATATTAGGGAAAATGCGACTGGCCAAAACACCCAGGAAAGAACACTCAATATACTCCAATGGAATGCAGAAGGTGTCCTAAAGAAGAAATTACCGCTCGCTAAAAAATTACATGATGAACAAATTGACATAGTCTGCATTCAAGAAACACACCTAAACTCAAACCACAGATTTTCTGTAAGAGGATATGAAACCTTCCGGCTTGATAGAGAGGGACACAAGGGAGAAGTACTCATGTTAATCAGAAACTCCTTGCCTAGCAGAGAGCTTTCTGTTGCTACAAACGGTCAGGCAGAAATTATAGGAAGGTGACATCACGATAGATGTCCAGACCGTTAGAGTGTACAACCTATATGCTCCCCTAGATAGAGATCTTTAACTAGCCACAATGGAAATTAGGCGCACCAACTGCCTGGCTGTTGGTGATTTCAACAGCCATTCAGAAAGGTGGGGTTACACAGAGGCCAGTACCTGTGGCATTGAGGTAGAGGACTGGAATATTGACTCAAATCTGCAACTCATCAATAGAGCAGATGATACAACCAGCTTCTACTCAAGAAGATGGCAATCAACCTCAACACCCGACCTTGCCTTCTCAACAGGAGACATCAACCATAAGATCGAACGCATTGTGCTCAACCAATTGGCAGGCAGTGACCACAAACCGATCAAACTAATGATTAATATGGAACATACACTCCACTTCCATAAGCCATTACCCCGCTGGAACTACAAAAATGCCAACTGGAACAAGTTCTCAGCACTGACAGATGAATACTGTGGCTTGATAAACACCCAAAACAAAAGAATTGGAGAAATAGCTGACGGATTTAATAAAGCAGTTCTGAAAGCTGCCCTAGAATCAATACCACGAGGGGCAAGAAAAGATTATAAGCCGTACTGGACAGAAGAACTCAAAGAACTGGAAGAACAGGTAACAGAAGCCAGAAATGTAGCAGAAAAGGACAAAACAGTTGAGGCAAACATCGCCTACAAAGCTATCTCTGCAAAATACAGGAAAACGTTAAACTGTTCAGCCAAAAATAGCTGGATCAAAACAACAGAAAGTCTTAACCTCGACAAAGATGGAAGAAAATTATGGAGGCTCGCCAAAGCCTTAAATGATGAGGAATGCAAAAATAAGGAAATAGCCCTACAACAAAATGAGAAAATACTCACAAAGAAAGAAGCAGCAAATGTCTTTGCTCAAAAATTCTCACATGAGAGCCAGATAAATGTTCCACCTGACAGAAAACAGGAAATTATCAAAGAGCAAGAACTTTACCAAAATATATCAACTGTTCCAGAAGAGCACATGACAGCAAACCTCACCATGAGAGAGCTAGAGGCAGCCATTGTATCCCTTAAACAAAGAAAGTCACCTGGAAAAGACAGGGTAACAAATGACATGCTTAAAGGGCTAGGGCCTAATGCCAAGAAAGCCCTCCTCAAGATTATGAACTATAGCTGGAAGCGTGGAATTGTACCACAGGCCTGGAAAGAAGCAGTACTAGTTCCAATCCTTAAAAAGGACAAAGACCGAATGGACCCCAACAGCTACAGACCCATCAGCCTTCTAAGCTGCACGGGAAAGCTTATGGAGAGAATGATCAATACCAGATTAAGTTGGCACCTCGAAGAAAAACAAATTCTACTGCACCAACAGGCAGGCTTCAGGCAACATAGGTCTACAGAGGACCAAGTCACCTACATTGCACAGGAAATCGAAGATGCTTTCCAAGAAGGAAAGCACACATTAGCAGTCTGGGTAGACATGGAGAAAGCATTTGATAAAGTTTGGAAAGATGGGCTAAGAGTTAAAATGCTTAAATATGGAGTCTGTGGAAGAATGTATAACTGGATCAGTCACTATCTAACAAACAGAACAGCTAGAGTGCAGGTGCACGGACAATTAAGCAAAAAGACTACAATGGAACATGGAGTCCCACAGGGTGGGGTCCTTTCCCCAACACTCTTCCTTATATATAAATGATACAACAGAAAACATCCACAAGAATGTCCACAACTCCCTCTATGCTGATGACCTGGCCATGTGGACTTCAGAAGAATACATCACCACAGCAAGAGTGCACATGCAGGATTCACTGCTAGCCCTTGAAAGTTGGTCCAGAAAGTGGTTGCTCAAAATCAATGAACAAAAAACAACACACACTATTTTTACCTTGTCCAACAAACCACAGCAAGCAAAGCTACAACTAAATGGGCAGACAGTACGAGAAGATGAAACACCAACATACTTAGGAATCACACTAGACCGCCGAATGACGTGGAAATCACAGATAACCAAAATACAGCTAAGGGCAAAACTTCGCATGGCCATCATGAAAAAGTTAGCTGGTACCACATGGGGTGCTGATGAGAATATCCTCAAAAAGCTGTACACAGGCAGAGTGAGACCTGCTATGGAATACGGCACACTGCAGCTCTACCATGAAACTAGAGCATCCATTGTATCCCGTTAGCAAAGAAAGTCACCTGGAAATGACAGGTAACAAATGACATGCTGTAGATATGAATGCGTACAGCTTGGTCGACGGCAGCAAAGTCAAATTTTGACAGAGTAAACAGACTCCAAAACCAAACAGCACGTATTACACAAAAATCAGCCATATGGAAAACATTACAGGGCTACAGTCAATGGAGGACAGACGTGACAGCAGAGTCCTACAACAAGCGGAAAAATTTAAGAGACTCGAAGGACACCCCATGTTCCAAAGAATGAATAGGCTAGGAAGAGGCAGGATCAAGCGAACTAACTTTGTGGCCCAAGCAAAAGAAAAAATTAGCAAAAATACCATGCTAGCAAGCTCAGTTGCAAAGAAAATACCAACAAGCACAACTATCCCACTGTGGAAAATAAGATGCTTTCCTGAGCTAAAATCTGATATTCCAGGCATTGAAAGTAAGGGAACACAGACAGAAACACAAAGAAAGTGTATAGCAACCAAGTATATTGATCAAAAATTCCCAGCAAAGCTTTGGACACATGCATATACTGATGGTTCAGCAAAAAATGCAGTTGAAAATGGGGGTGCCGGCATCCTCATAAAATTAAAGAATAGAATCCACTCTATGGCAATTGCCACTGGCAAATACTGCAATAACTTCAGTGCTGAAGCAGAAGCCCTGAAACAGGCAGCGGAAACTCTTATTGAATGCAAAGCACAGGCAGAAAAACAGATAGTAATCTTTACAGATGCCCTCTCAGTAATAACAGCGCTGAAGAGCCACCATGCTAAAGGATTGAAAGATCTGATAATCTCCCTTGAAAGACTGGCCAAATGCTTCAACAAGTGCACAATCCAGTGGATACCAGCCCATTGCAACATACCAGGAAATGAGGAGGCAGACAAACTTGCTAAGGAAGGAGGTGCCTTACAACAAAATGATATAGAGACAACTTACGCAATGGCAAAGACTACTATAAAGGCTACATTCAAGTCCAAATGGGAAAGAGAGCACCCGGGCCATTTGAAAAATGACGCATATCATCAACTATCCAGGAAAGAACAGGTCATCATTTTTCGGCTACGGACTGGACACAACAGATTGAGATACCATCTATACCACAAATACAAAATTGGTGCAACAGATCTCTGCACCTGCGGTACCAGCCCGATGACAGTCGAACACCTGCTGCAGTACTGCCCAACCTACAGTAATGAACGGAGTAGCATATGGCAACAACCCACTTCTGTCAACGAAAAACTGTTTGGAGATGTCGGGAACCTTGAGTTGACTACTGCCTTTATTAGAGTCATAAATGTGGAGGTCTGAAGGCGAACGAGGAAGAAGAAAAAGAATATCCAAACTTCAGAACTTCACCAAAAGATATTATCTTTGCATACCTTGTATTATATATATAGTATGCCTTAGTATGTACTGTTTACATCCAGAAGTGGCAGTCATTTCCTTTACTGGTGACGCACTCTCTCTTCGGCAGACGTGCTAGGTCTTAGCTGCCTTTAGGGAAGTACCCTAGTTTTATTTTTATATTTATTTAGATTTTTATGCGTCCTATCTAGCCCTCACTTTTTCCTTTCTCTGACAGCCACAACGTTGGCTATTTTCTTTGTCTTTTGTCCTCGTGTCGGCGTCTGTGGCCTAATGGATATGAACGCAGTTTAATAATCCAGATATACCAGGTTCAAAACCTGCTGCAGGCGGTTTGGTAGCAGATCGCTTTGTGTGGATTTTTAACAATGGTATAAGCGCCGTACCATTCAGAAAGCAATGGCAAACTACTGAATGAAAAAAATTGCCTAGAAAAATCACAAACAGCCAATAAAAGCTGGGGTTGATTGCCACGTCCTGTAAAGGATAAGCAACTAGCTTTTGTCCTCGTAAGAATCACCTTTTTTGATTTTTTTTCATACCCATCCATCATACCTTGTATTACATGGCCAAAAGTAACAGGAAACATAGACCTATGGAGGAGAACCAGAATACAACAATCTGTTTGGAGATTTAATAGAGAAATTAAGATGGACAGGAGATACTGTTAACAGAAAATAAACCTGTATAACCAGACATACCCTTGACTGAAATCCACTGGGGAAAAGAAGTGTAGGAATCCTAAAGAGAACTTGAAAAAGAATGAGAGAAGAGAAAACCAAATCAATAAAATCCTCATGAGCAGAGTTGAGGGAGACAGTCCACCTTTTGTGAGCAACAGATGAATCCCTAAGCTCCATGGTTAACAAAATAGAATGTATGATGATGACAATGATGTTGCTTCTCAGTTAACTGTGAGTGTATTGTTTAATGTGTCAGCTCTTAGCCATAGCTAGAAGATCATCATGTCTCAAAGCTGCCCAGCCTTTTGGGTCAGTCACAGCATTAGTTGAGACTTCCAGTCCTCTGGCCCCATGTGGGCAGTCATGTGAGGTCATAACAGTAACTCCAAGATGTGTCTATATCATTACCAAACTCCTATTTCATAAAAATTGTACAAATGTAATGAGATATAGAAATCAACACACATTATTTCTATATTAGATATTACAGGGGCTGGGACAACTCACTTCTTTCTCTTCTTCAGTTTCATTCTGTACACCAGAAGTTTCCTGAGTTTGCATCCGTTTCTTTGCCTTATCCAGGAGCCATTTTTGTTCTCTTATCTGTATATATATATTACGAAAACAGTATGGGTGAAAACAATAAAATCATATAATGTTAGTTAAGATAAATTATTTCATCAATTCTATATTTTTTGATCACCATCATATTCATCCTCATTCTTAGAAGCTAACTACCAAGCAAATCCATTGTTCTCTTTTTCACCTTGTGATTAGCATATAAATTGGCATTAACCCACAAGAAGTCTTACTACAAGGGAACTTGGGTTATCCCACACAGCTGGTTCTGTGTTTTCATGATGTTTAGCTCAATTTTGCATTATTTTGCTGTTAATTTTATAGTATAGTATCCCTTTCAGTCCTTACTGACTATAGGAACTTTCTATCTTATACAGTTCATGAATAAAGTGAATTTCAGTAAGCATACTTGTGAGTTTTCAATGGGGAGATGGTTAAAGTACCTTTAAACCAGAGTTTTTTTATATATCTTGTACCTAAGCGTCCGACTGACAGAGTGGTAAGAGCGCTGGTCTATCATGGTAAAGGTGCTGGGTTTGATTCAAGGTACTGACACGCTCCAGTCTACCCAGCTGTGAAGGGGTACTCGACTTTAAGTTAGGGAAAGAAAAGGCAGCTAGAAAAGAGAACTGGTCACCCCACCTCTCGATGCTGGACCTAGTACAATGAAGTCTCTAACACTTCACTCCCCTACGGCAGTATCTGCTATGGGACTACCTTTACCTTCTACCTGGAGGACAAGGGAAGCAAGTCTGATCTGGTGTTTCTGCAAGACAGCTCCTTATATTTTTGTATTTTACCAAGACTGACACATGATGTTAAATCAAAGAAATAAACATATAATTACACACGACAACCTCTCACATAATATTGCTTCCTCTTTGCACTGCATTAAAGACACACACAAAACTATTCTTAGAAATGAAAATCTATTAAAAACAATATTTTAAAACATTAAAATCCCAAGTAAAATTGTTTCTAATAAATCTGACCTCATGTAGGGCAGCACTGAAGTCTTGTGGAACAAGGAGAGTTTTATCATCACCAAATGTGCTTCGAGCCGTCTGAGGTCGTCTGAAATGCAACAAAAGCTAATAAAAGACAAATTCATAGAATCTCTGCATAAATGTATAATATTAAGATTGGTATGCTTTGTCCCCTGAAGAAACAAAAGAGTTGCAGACAAAAAACAACCTTCTGAACTGGGAGGCTGAGATGCAAGAATGAACTAGACTGGCACAGTACGAAGGATGGCTCCGACCGAGCAAGAGGAATCAATTTGTTAGTTCACTTACAAAACCCACTTAGCCCACTGACTGCCTTAGTTTCACAAGCTGAATGTTAGCTCCCATCTTCAGAAGCTTTTATGCTGGTCGTTCTGATGTTAGCTGTGGGCTGGGTCTGGGGGATTAGTTGGAGATGGTCTATTGAGAAGTTCCTCAAAATGTTCTGTCCACCTCCATAGGGAACAAAAAGGAAAATGATGATGATGAATACAACATAAAATCAGCCCCAGAAAATGTACAGAATAATACAAACCCCTGCCAACATTTGTTCAAATAATGAGTACAGCATAACATCAACCCTAGGAAAAGCGTGGTATAATGTAATTAAAGGTTACATTTGTTCCATTAATGATAGCAGACCACATACAACATAACATCAGAACCAGACAGCATATGTTCTAATAATGATCTCAGACAACTTGCAGTATAACATCAGAACCAGACAGCATATGTTCTAATAATGATCTCAGACAACTTGCAGTATAACATCCCCAGACAACGTACAGCAGCCTTTCTAAACCTTTTTATCCTGGAGGAACCCTCAGGGAACCCCTGCATAAAAATTATTACATCTACAGCTCATGGTACGTTCGCGTGATCAAAAAGTTGTAAATAAAATAATTATTAATAATAATAAGTCTAAAGAAAACAAATGTCAGGATGTGGATGTTGCACCAGTTATTACTATCCATAACTACGAATTGGCAGTGGTGCATTACTTCACAAACCTAGGGTCTACCATCAATGACAAACTCTCTTTGGACACAGAAATTGACAGCCGCATTGACAAAGCTGCAGCCACCTTTGCTCGCCTCACAATGCGTGTTTGGGGAAACTCCAAACCCACAACAAAGACCAAAGCTGTGGTATATAATGCCTGCATCACCAGCACACTTCTATATGGCAGCGAGACATGGACAACCTATGCTAAGCAAGAAAGAAGGCTCAATACCTTCCATCTATGGTGTCTACGCCACATCTTCGGTATTTCGTGGAAGGACAAAGTGACAAATGTTGAGGTATTGTCCCATGCTGGCCTTAAAAGCATGTATACACTGCTTAGACAGTGCAGACTATGCTGGCTTAGCCATGTCCGCCACATGGAGAATGGTCGCATCCTGAAAGATATCTTCTACAGACAACTGGCAGATGGCAAAAGAACAGTTGGGCGACCGCAGCTGAGGTTCAAAGATGTGTGCAAGAGAGACATGAGGGCACTGGACATAAATCCAGCAACCTAAGAGGATGAAGCTGCCGATCACACCAAGTGACGATGCTTTCTATGGTGCCACCTCAGATTGGGCAAAGAAGGCTGTCACCTTACGGGTGCATTCCATAGTCAGTTAAATATAATAATCCAATACAAATCGTCAATGCTCTTTTGAGTAGAGTATGATTATTTCTGTGGATCTTTTTCATTTGGCCAACTTATTGGCCTACTCTTTTTGTGTGGTTCCCCCTAACCAAAAAAGGATATCAACTCTAATGCAAGTCAGTTGTTCTTTTTTAAATTTCCTACTTGATTTTTTTTAAACCGTATCTGAGTAGGCGTAAAAGTCTTATCACAGATTTTTACTCTACAAGATGCTAATGAAATATTGTTAAGAGTGAACACGGACTTGTTGCGCACTGCCGTACAGGGCTGCTCAGTCACTGCTCACCACTGCGAGCGCTAACACTGCTTGGCGCGCAAAGTTAAAAAAAAGATGTTTATTTTCTTCACTCACAATCTCTCACGAAACCCCTAGCGACCTCTTGCAGAACACTAGAGTTCTGTGGTACCCCAATTGAGAAACCCTTAGAGTATAGTGTAAATACCAGCAAATATATGATCTAAAATAATCTCAGATACACAGAATAAGATCAGCTCCAGAAAATGCATGGTATAATGTAAATTCCAGCCAGTATACATTCAAATAATGTCCAGAGTTCACTGTGTTAATAATACTGCTTTAAAAAAATAAAAAATGAATTTCCCTTTGTCAGCTTGCAATGGCAATATACCTTTGAGATAAGTCTTTATCTTTTTGCAGTACAACAGCTTGGCTTTTGGTTATAAGACCAGCATCTTGTACTTGCACACTCTGCCTTTCTGATTTCTGAACAGGACCATCACACTCATTTATATTCATGTCTACTGCATCACCAATCTCGACAACTGGAGCTTCCACCATTGATTCAGCTTCATGTGCTCTATTAAGCATGCTCACTTAAAGACCATAGAACAAAAGATATGTTAATCAAACACATTACATATGTGAAGCAGCAAAAACTTTTAAACTTACAGCAAAAACAAGTTTCTTTAGTTGACTTATCCACATTGTTTTGTTGAAGTTTTTTGTGGCTTAAAATTTCCAAAGGATGTGGTAGTTGGCCCCACATCCCGCACTCCTTATACGCTTTTTATGATATGTGAGGTATGTTATAGTGTTATTATTCTTTGCTCCCCTTTCTGGTCCTGGTAATGGAAGAAAGGGAGCTGCGGTAGTGCAGAGGTTGGTGCACTGGCTTCCTAGCTCAGTGGTCCAAGGTTCGATCCCCAGTTGAGGTAGGATTATTTTAGATCGCAAACAGCTCCAGGGTTGACCCAGCCTCATGAATTGGGTACCAGAGCAAATCTGGAAAGGTTAACGCGGCCGGCGTGATGCTGACCATCTCACCCCTAGTGCGCCGATGGTCAAGAAAATATGGGCCTAACACCATATTCCCAATATGCCTCAATGGGCGCTTAACGGTATTCTTTACACTTTACCTTAAATGGAGAAGACACTGGCGATGGAAACATTGAGGAAACCTGCTGATAGTATTATAAGGCAGTCCTCGTTCTGGAATCCCCAGGATAAGAGAGGTCGAGGGAGACCAAAGATTACATGAAGAAGAGAACTGGAGCTGGACGTGAAAGGGATGAAGAAGACATGGAAAGACGTTAAGCAGACGGCAAGGGCCAGGAGATCTTGACCTACGTTTGTTGAAGGCGTATGCTCCTTGGGAAGGTAAAGAGTGGTGATCATGAACAAAAAAGCTATGTTTATTGTTACTCTTATTGTGGTTCTGAATCAATGTAGCTGCACTCCAGGTGAATCCACAGGAGATGAATGAAAGTCATCAATAAAGAATGCCTATTAATGTGGCTATCTTCACAGCAACGTGAATGGGCATCTTTGTAGTCTGCATTGTTGTTATAAAGCGTACATGCCCATATTAGAACCTAAATTTGTTTCTGTTTCTGTCTGTGGCTGACAAAGCGCAATCCTGAAAAATTCTGTGTTTCATGTGTATTGTTATTCACAAAACTGACTTTAATATAATTTTTTTTCTGTTATCAATTTTAAAGTAGATCTTTCATTATTTACACGTCAGAACCTGAATGTTTAGAACAAAGTTCTTCCAAGAAATTCTATGTTTGAAATATGTTGAGCTACGTCAGGTTTACAGTGACAAAGAATGTTTAAAACATGCTAAAAACGCCTCAAAGAAAGAGGCTGAAATAACAAGTTGAGCTAGAATCAAGCCCCAGAAGTTTTTCTTGTGGAGACAAAAATGTTATCCCGGGGACTGGAGTTTCAGCTGTGCTTGACTAGCCTTATAAATTTGGGGTCCCTGTTCTGCTGTTGGTTCTGGCGTCTGGTGGCCTAATGTCTCCACATAAGATGAGAAGGTCCCAGGTTCATTACCTGATCAACTCACTGTTTAAACACACAGATACATGCACACATGTGCAGATATATAGACATATACTGAGTAGTTTCTTGGGGTTGAGGAATGGTATCTCTGAGGCAATTGAAAAAGAAAAAAGATAGAACTAATGTTCCCTCACGAATGTAGTGAGATGTGACTAACATGAAGTTGTGCATGAGGTGGCAAAACCTCATCATGGAAAATAGTTTGCCACAGAAGTGACCACTGCAAGAGCACATAACTGCTTTCGTGCAGGCTTTCTGCAAAGGAGTCATCTGCAGTGGTTGCCCTTAGATTCCTTTAGCAGAGTACAAGCAGTATGATACAAGTTACATACACATATATTTTGTAGCCTTTTCACATAAACTGTTGAATGATAACTTTAAAATAATTTACACAGATTTTGTTAATACTCATCATTGTTGCGTGGGTGGTTTACTGGTGTTGGAGGGTCCTTCGTTCGATTATTATAAGTTTAGTTGGGATGCTTGCTTATTTATCATTACACAACTTGTGTCCAAGCAAACCCCGATTCCGTACGAACTCATCCATTATTAGTATAAACTTCTTACAAGAAAGAGTTCATCAGGTCAAAGGACCGTCAACAATGCAAGTTGAAGCAATCAAACGTAATCAAATGAATGTGGGTAAGCCTTCGATTCGAGTCCAATATTTATTACAAGTTGACGCACGAAGACAGTTCACATCGGTATACATTCATATATAGTCATTAGAAATTACATGCATAGTATTCACGTCCGTCCGTGTCAAAACAATATGTCAGATGAACATCGTGGCTATATACGTGCGCTGTTGTAGTCAACAGCCAGAAATGAGCACATGAGTTCTTGACAGCTACAATTTGAATCATAATGCGATTCTCCTTCCATCATTTAGTTAATTTAATTAATCTCATACTTAGATTAATATCCGAACTGACCCTGAGTTCTACATCGATTCATCTATATAATATAGGCTATATACTCAGCCTTTTTTCCTTGGAAGAAATACAAGACATGACCTTCTTGCTTGACGGATAGCGTAACAAGGGCCATGTAACCAAGTCACCCAGCGTGACCTTCCCAACGCGAATGCGTCATAATCTCCGCATATATTTCGCGTTCAGTATACCGTAAAATATCGACATATTCTATAAATGTTAATGACCCCTAAACGTTGCGCATGGCTAAACCCCAGCAGACGCCGTCATTTAAAATAACACCGTAACAGATTTCCTGTCAGACGGGGGAAAAAAAAATCTATTAGATAGATTTTTTTTTTTTTTTGAATAATATTAATCAAATTATCAAAAATTTAACAAAACCCGACGTATGACCTACGATGTTCTATCTAGAACAGTGTCGTGGTCATGTCAGTAATATCTTATAATAAAATCAACGTCATATCATATATATAACTTATATTAAACAAGGAAATGTCACTGTCACTAACTAATTAACTAATTAATTTGTTGTATGTATCGACTAACTAATAATGTGAGGTGTTATTAAAATTATTCTAACCAACTAAAATTAAAATAATTAATTATAGTATGTACGTATGGTACTAACTAATTACTATCTAATTGAAGAAAATGAGAAATAGTATAAGAGAGTAAAAGAAATAAAAATTGAGAAGTACGGACAATTAAAACCAAATATTAAAGTATACATTAAATTAGAATGTGTGTGAAAATGAAGTGTAAGGATAGATACCTAATTAAATTAACGCAATCAGAAGAAAAGAACAAAAAAAAAATTCATACATTTTAACTATAAATATGAAATGTCATAATGTAATATCTATTACCTTGATAATTACACTAATTAAAATATTAATTGGTGTGATATTATTTTGTTTCATCTTTTCTTTGTATATTTTATTTTTTTTTTTATTTCATCACACTTTAACTTTATTTTATTATATATTAATTTAATAACTAGAAAATTTAACAATATCGGACATGAAGATCCAATCGTTGTTATATCCTGTTGACTTGTATGAAAGTTCATTAAGACACAAGGTTCATATTATCGAATTATGATATGATTATCCAATCATCGTTAGTTCCTTTATTAAAACTTTGAATGTAATTGAATCAGTCATCACAGTATATGTCCCTTCTACATCAGAGATTGTTCCTTTTTAACAGTTTTCAATCGAAATGAGTGATACGCAAAGTGGAAGTGAAGTCCAAATTTTCAAACGATCCGTAAAACTTGATATTTTGATCACAATAGTTTATTTCGAAATGTCCTTATTTAAGTAGGAAGTCCAAATGAAGTGTTGTATATTCTGACGTGGCATTAATACAGTTCATTGCAAATGTAATGCTTGATTAGTCAGAAAATTTGAAATAGTAATATTCATTCAGAATCCGTAGGATGTCTGGACAACGTATCGGCTATGACGTTCTCAGTTCCTGGTATTGACTGTATTTCGAACTCATATGGTTGCAACGTAATAGCAAAGCGTGCAAGTTTAGTACTTTTATGGTTTGAACGACGTAATGCTGCTACAGATTTCTGATCAGTCTGGATCAAAAATGGAGATCCCAGCAAAAATTTTTCCAGTTTGGTAATTGCCCAGATTACGGAGAGCAATTCTCGGTCTACAGTCGAATATTTAGTCTCCGGAGGTTTCAGCTTGCGTGAGATATAAAGTACAGGGTGAAGGACATCATCATGATATTGGAGTAGACAAGCCCCGAGTCCGTAATTACTCGCATCTGTACGTAGAACAAACTTTTTAGAAGCATCTGGTAATCTTAAAACAGGTGGGCATGAAAATATGTTTAAGATAGTGCGAAAAGTTTTGTCACATTCGTCTGTCCAATTTATCCTTACTGGCATGTTCTTCTTTAGTAACGATGACAGGACAGCCGTGATGGATGATAGGTGAGGTACAAATCTGCTATAGTATTGGATCAAACCTAACAGACTCCTAACCTGTTTCTTCGTTTGAGGAACAGATAAATTTAATATTTTAGAAACCGTACTGGGAATTGTTTGGATACGTCCTGATCCAATAATGTGTCCCAGGAATGTTATCTCATTACACGCTATTTGAATTTTAGTTGGTTTAGCGGTTAAATGGTTATCCCGCAATATTTCCAACACTGATTTAAGACCCAAAAAATGTTCCTCAAATGATGAACTAAACAAACATATGTCGTCAATGTAGGTAATTATATCTGATCTACCTGCTAAAATTTTTCGCATCATGCGAATAAAGGTAGCTGGAGCATTCATTAGCCCAAAAGGCATCACGTTCCACTGGTAAAGACCTTGCGGAGTTGAGAATGCTGTGTAGTATTTGGCTCTTTCGGTTAGTGGAATCTGCCAATAACCTTTGGTTAAGTCAATTTTAGTGAAAAGTGTAGCATTGGATAGACGAGGAAGTAAATCGTCAAGGATAGGATGTGGTTCGCTATCCGGTACTGTCTGCGCATTAAGTTTCCTACAGTCAACACATAAACGTATGTTGTTGTCCTTTTTCCGGACAATGACTAAAGGAGAAGAAAATGGAGATGTACTAGTCTCAATAATACCTAATGATATCATCTGTTCGAGTTCCTGAGATGTCTTACTCAGAAAATGTAGAGGTACAGAATAAGGATGAACACGAATTGGTGTATCATCGTTAAGAATAATATCGTGACTAATTACAGATGTGCAACCCGGTACATCTGTTAACACATCTGGGAAAGATTGTAGAAGATCAGCAACGCGTTGATGCTGTTGCGGTGTAACCGTAGAAGAAATGGTCACATCACGCCAAGATTCAGTAGATTGGACAATAAGTACAGGTAAAGGCATCTGCACTTCAGGAAAAGAAGATTCTTCCTCCTGTATAACAGATAGATTAGAATAATGACAAGTAGATACAGTATTGTCATCTAATTCATGAAAAATTGACTGTAAGTGTATAGGACGTGTATGAAATTGCTTGAGCATATTAATATGGAATATCTTTCTGTGTCCCTTGATATCTAAGACGTAATCAACGTCTGAAATTTTATCAGTAACCTTATAAGGACCAGTCCATGAGATCAATAACTTATTGTTATTGTGAGGGAGTAATACATAAGCCTCATCGCCTGGGAATAATTGGCGTAATCGTCTAGATCGATTTTGTATAGATCGAGCCTTAGCTTTTGCAGCCTCAGAAGAAGCTGTTGCCAATTGGCAAGACTCAATAATATTATTCCAAAGATTAATCACATACTCATAAGATGACTGAGTGTCCTGAGTCATCTCTGCATCAATTAATAAATCTTTTATCAGTCCCATAGGACCTCTCGGAGGGGCACCAAAAACTAACTCAAAGGGAGAGAAGCCAGTTTGTTCATGTGGCACCTCTCGGTAAGCAAACAGGACAGCTGGGAGTGCTCTGTCCCAGTCCTGAGGGTGTTTAACAGTAACCTTATGTAAAAGTTGCTTAAGCGTACGGTTAAGTCTTTCAACTGCACCGTTACTCATGGGATGATAAATGCTACTCAAATTCCTATCAATGTCCCAGGTTTTCATTACCTCCTTCATGGTATCGGATATAAACTGCGACCCATGGTCAGATAATAATTTTCTAGGAAACCCTATTCTAGAAAAAATTAGATGTAATGCATCAGCTACATCTGTGGTAGTGGTGGTCTTCAATGGAATGGCTTCTGGCCATCATGTGCATAAATCAATGCACGTGAGAACAAATCTATGTCCTCTCGCAGATGGTAGAAGTGGACCAATTATATCTATGGCCATCTTGTCAAAAGGTCGTACTGAGATATCGCAAGCCTGAATAGGCGCCGTGTGAAAAGCTCCACGTGCTTTCACTTCCTGGCATGTAGTACAAGAACGTACATACTGCGAAATATCCCGTGATACTCCTGGCCAAAAGAATGAAGACAATACTCGAGATCGTGTTCGAGTATATCCCATATGTCCTGCACACTGCGAGTCATGCGCGTGTTGAAGAATGTACCGTCTAAAAGCAGCCGGTACCATCACTTGTTGTTTTACCTGTGATTTATCACTAAAGCATCTAATCAGTATATCATTTTTAACAATAAACCAATGTTTGTTATTATTCCCTGATGTTAAATTATCAACCTTATTAACTAGGTTAAAAAATTTATTTAGAGATTTGTCATTTTTTTGTTTGTTTGCAAATGATTCCCTGTCAATAGGTGAATTGACCTCAATATCCTCCTGTTTCTCTGCATCCATCTTATTATCATTGACACTCTCCATGAGCATAGTCTGAGCTCTAGTTGTCACGGCGTTTCCAGTGCATAGATTGTGTCTCTCCCATTCAATAATATCTTCTGGTGAACAATCCTTGCTGCCGTTATGCGACCCACCATAAGGTCTGCAATCGGCTTTTTCAGCATGCATACCTTCACGTTACCTGTGAAAAAAGGTGTTTTAACATGGATAATAGCTGTGGGGTAAAACTCAATAGTTCCCCCAAAAGTCATGCAACGGACATATTCCCCCGTTGCACAGCTAGGATGTACAAGCGACTGTCGCACTCCAATGGTTGTGGATCCCGAATCTCTCAATACAGAAACTATAGAACCGTTAACTATCCCTCTGTTAAAAATCAGAGAGCCTGTTCCATCATTGGCTGCAAGACCTACTTCTGGTGGAATGTGTCCGCAGTTTAGCACTGTCTCCTTTGCCTTCTGAAAAATAAGATTGCATTGTGGGCAACTATTCGCCACGTTATAATTAATAGCAAAGCATGCAGCAGAAGAATGCATTGTATTATCGTTAGGTGGAACCTGAACCTTAGGGGTGATATCATTTGTAACTGCTGCCCCGGTATTATGGTTATAATGTGAAGATCCACGAGAATGAGAACGATTACGAGAATAATTAGTTGAATTATCCCGTTGTCGTCTATTGTAATTGTTATCTCGATGTCTCGAGTTATAATTATCGCTATTCTTCCAATTGTTACCATTATTATATTGATATGACCGATTATAACTTGAGTTACGTGGATTACTGTTGTATCTTGACTGAGGTGAATAATTTCTGTTTTGTTGTCTTCCTCTATTAAAGTTATTGTTAAAGTTATTCTGTCCCTTATGAAAATTAATGTCATAGTTTCCTTTGAACCTACCTCTGTCTACACTGTGTGTTCTTGGTTTGTTATTACTATGATATGCCATATTGGAGGCTACAGGAAGTGGTTCTCTTATTAACGAGCCAGAAATGTTAGTGTTCGGATGAGCGGTGCAGTAATTTAAAGAAATTTTTTCTAACTCATCAATAGTTTCTGGTTTTCTTTCTTGCAGATAAGCAAAGAATGGTTGGCTGACAGAAGATAATACTTTATCCCTCAATAACAAATCGACTAACTTGTCGTAAGATTTGTTGACACCTGCCAGTTCAACCCATCTGTTAAAAGTATTGCGTATGTTAGCAATAAAACCTGTGAAATCTTTATTGTTATCTGGCAACAAACTTTTGAAACGTAATCTACATGCCTCTTCGTTCAAATGGAACCGACGTAATAACAAATTCTTAATGGCCTCATAGTCTGTGGCTAATGTAGGATCAATATTTTGTGCTGCACTTGCAGGTTCGCCATCCAGAAATTCCTTAAGTTTAAGTGCCCATGCAGTTTTGTCAAGGTTATTGACCTTACATATATCCTCAAAGCGCGCCAGCCATGATGATAGGTCGTCCACGTGTAATTTGAAAGGTGGTAGCTTAAAGTAATAATTGCCCTTAAGTCGGTTGGATGAAGATCCCGATTGAGCATTATCATTTTGGCTTGCTGCAGCACCCTGTGAATTAAGTTTTGCTGTTTCCAATTTAAGCCGTTGCAATTCCATTTCTTGCTGCAATATGATTTCCTGTCGTTTCAATTTATTTTCTTCTTCAATCCGTAGGATTTCATCTCTTGCCATCTTTCTTTCTTCCTCTTGTCTTAATTCTTCTCTCTCTGCTTTAGCAATAGCTTTCTTTTCAGCCTCTTTTCTTTCAAGTTCTTCCATCTCTGCCTTAGCAATGGCTTTCTTTTCAGCCTCTTTTGCCTCATGGTTCGCAAGTTGTTGTTCCGCAAATTCAAGGAGTGCATCTCCTTTTTTGTTACAATCTTTTCCAATTTTAATGAAATGATCCAAGGTAAGCATTCTTGAAGTTGAATTATTTAAGTATTCAATTACTTATGTCTTGTAATCACCACTGGAATATATGTCGATAATTCTAATTACTCGACGAGTGAATAATCAATATAAGAAATTGCAATATTCCTGTATTGTTATGTATAAGTTCCACAAATCTATAATATTTTGTGAAAATATTATATATACCCACTAATATCTATCATAAATAGTTATGATAGTTAGTTATATAAGGTGCTGAAATTATATCATGCACTTAATATTAATATTCAATAATTATGAGTATTATTCCTAAATAATTAGGTTATTTAATCTTAATTGCCACCAAGTTCCCAATGTAGTACTGAGGAAGTGTACTAATTAATATTTAATATGTCTTAATATGTTATAAAGTTATAATAATTAAGCATAGTATATTATGTCATATTCATGAGCAATAAAGTGCATTGCCCATTTCTTGGACCATCACTGCAAATTGGTGCAAAGTCCCTAATTCCTCTTTAAAACTCATAAAAATTTAATCATATTAATCTATACTCTTATTAATGAATAAATTATAGCATTAATATTAAATTATAAAGGGATGAAATGAAGACAAACAATACAATGGGTTAACCAAGGATTACAGAACATTATTAACATACACAAAGACATTTTCACAGTAAAAATGCATTTACAACTAAGTTGACTAGACCGGAAGTGAGAATTAAAGAATGAACTGAATAGATAATTAACCTGCGTACACAAAAATTAGTGACGTATACATGGACTCATTAACGGTCGTACAACAAAAATATAAACTGAAAGATAGTAAGGTCAGAAAAAAACACGATAGATTACCAACATTGTTAAAGAACTGAATAAAAATTAGAACCAAATACACTAGAATACCACAGTTATAACACGACTATACACCTAACATGCAAGGTGAATTAATGCAAGTCCGAACGACACGATCACCGATATCCGACGCGTTCTTCGCGAAATGCTATTAATTCACGGCCTTAAGAACGATTACAATCAATTCGTAGCATCCCAGGAGCTATGGAACTGATTATAATTCGCCGCCCATCCATACCCGCTACATGTAAAAGACAGAAACAATATTTAACATGGCTACAAAAAAAAAAAAGAACATGGCATTATCGGACAAATAGGATTAACTTATTGTAACCTTCAAATAAGTTACTTATCTTTTTGCCTCGATAGATTCATACAATGCTTGCTTCGCCAACGGACAGTAGGACCTATATTTCATGCTCATGTTGATTGAATCTATTTTCCAATGTTCGATTAAGCGTTTATAAATAATCTTCTTCAAGGACGTTGAAAGGCGGCTGCCATCACTACAGCTGATTCATCCTGTTGTCAAGGGGGTGTGACGTCATCGGTGTAGATACAAAAAGTGTTCATTTCGCTCGAAGGAAAATTATTTCTTTCAACTCGATAATCTTTGAGTATTTTTTTACAATTAAATTCCAGTTCCGCATCACATTGGCCACCACTGTTGCGTGGGTGGTTTACTGGTGTTGGAGGGTCCTTCGTTCGATTATTATAAGTTTAGTTGGGATGCTTGCTTATTTATCATTACACAACTTGTGTCCAAGCAAACCCCGATTCCGTACGAACTCATCCATTATTAGTATAAACTTCTTACAAGAAAGAGTTCATCAGGTCAAAGGACCGTCAACAATGCAAGTTGAAGCAATCAAACGTAATCAAAGGAATGTGGGTAAGCCTTCGATTCGAGTCCAATATTTATTACAAGTTGACGCACGAAGACAGTTCACATCGGTATACATTCATATATAGTCATTAGAAATTACATGCATAGTATTCATGTCCGTCCGTGTCAAAACAATATGTCAGATGAACATCGTGGCTATATACGTGCGCTGTTGTAGTCAACAGCCAGAAATGAGCACATGAGTTCTTGACAGCTACAATTTGAATCATAATGCGATTCTCCTTCCATCATTTAGTTAATTTAATTAATCTCATACTTAGATTAATATCCGAACTGACCCTGAGTTCTACGTCGATTCATCTATATAATATAGGCTATATACTCAGCCTTTTTTCCTTGGAAGAAATACAAGACACGACCTTCTTGCTTGACGGATAGCGTAACAAGGGCCATGTAACCAAGTCACCCAGCGTGACCTTCCCAACGCGAATGCGTCATAATCTCGGCATATATTTCGCGTTCAGTATACCGTAAAATATCGACATATTCTATAAATGTTAATGACCCCTAAACGTTGCGCATGGCTAAACCCCAGCAGACGCCGTCATTTAAAATAACACCGTAACAATCATCATCATTTCCTTTTCTTCCATATGGAGAGTGGAACCACCTCTGTAGATGGCCCCCTGTGCAAAAACACTCACATGCTTTTACAGTGGTGGATTCTGTAGCAATTTATTTTATACTAGTATAAAAGCCTGTCATAAGACGGGAATAAAATTCAAAAGCAACAATACCTAACGGCAATTTTACTTATTCAAAAGTATTTTTAAAAAACCACTGTGCATCACCACAGTATACGAACTATGTAGCAGCAGCGAGGATCCCAATGTGTGTATACGGGATCACACATTCTATAAAAATATTTGTGTGCACACCGTCATTTGCGCATTCTTCTTTGGTAAATGTTACTATTTTCGGAAGTACATATAAGGGAAACAATACAATTAATGTCTAACTTTCAACCACAGTTGCATCCCTTAGCGTTACACACTGACAGAAAAAGCTGGAATTTTATATATAGGATGATGAGGTTGTCAGCCCCCATGCACAATCTCATATTAGCCTACCTGTATGACATACCTGAGACAGCAGTGGCCTATTCTTTTTTGCCTCATAAGAGATGCCCAGGAACTACGCTGGGCAGTTTTTTAAATCAGCTTATCAAAATATTACAAAGAGGAAAGATCAAAGAATAAGAAAATAAGCATATAATATGACAGAGGGGATATGAAACTGTAATTAACAAAGCACAATGCACTGCAGTTACAATATTATGTATATGATCATGTTATAAATATATATGTAGCATAAATCATTTTATTAATACTCAGTGAATGACTTCATCCTGAATTTATCTTGCTGAAATTGGATGTGTTGGGCCAAAAGGCACAGATATCACAGCCTAGCTGTAAACTACAAAACAATGTACTTACCGCTCAAAATTAATGGCCAGCATTGTAAGAGACAGATCTGGGTGAGTGTGAATGCAAACAACAACAACATCCTTAATTTATCAACAGCCTCTCAGAGTGTTCAACCTATTATCAACTTATTCAATTTATTAACAGATTCAACTCATCAACAATTTCTTATTAACAAACCTCTTGCAATCTTCAACTTATTAACAACCTTTTAAGAGTGTTCATGATAAAAACAAATTATTTTATAAAAGTTTTTAATACCTTGTGTTCTTTCCCTGCTGAAGGCTGCCAAATTCTCTGCTGAATTATGGCGCTTGAGAAGAGTCCTACAGGAGACAATCAAGCACAAAAATAAAATTATTCTGAAAAATCCACACAAATCTTATGAATTTCTTCTGCTCTAATTTTTACATGTTAGAGCATCTAACCAAGTGTAGTAAATTAAATATGCGTAAACATTGTTGTTGTTGTTGTAGCTTCTCGCTCTTTTGCAGCCAACATCAAGTTGAAGACTCCTTGGTATTATCTACACTGTAGATCTAGGCTTTTCATGTGGCTTTTCTGCCATTCTGAAACTTGCTGAGTTGAAGTCATGAGCTCCAGTTTCTCCAGCTCGGCTTGCATTTAAAGGATCCTCACATCTGGTCCCAAGCTAGCAGTAAGAAGTGCATGGCATATTGTGCATTCCCCGCTATCCTAGGGGGCTCTCCAACTATGCAGAGCTAAAATACTGTACTCTGGTTCTGGGCTCTCAAGGAATTGTCACGTCCTGCACAGAGCCACTTCTCAGCTCCCCCTGCCTATCACTGAGTCCATAGTGAGATCCTTCTGCATGTAATGAACCAAGTCAAAGCCAAAGAATTACGCCTGGGACTCAAGTGACTTCTCCAAGCTTAGTGTGCAATGCTGGGATCTCAACAAGTTTCACCACAGGGGGAATCCCTGAAAGTGTGTGAATGATTTCAAGAGTCAATGAGGATGTAAATTGCCTCACAGAGGTTCACTTCCACGTATGTATATTTCAGCACTGTGCATAGCTGGTGGTCATATAAAGATGACTCCAGATACGCCTCCATGCATGTAAACAGTGTTAAGAAAGGCACTTGAAAACTTCATAACAATGGGAAAAGTAGACGGCATAAGAAGTAGAGGAACACAGATGGAAAAACTAATGAACAGAGTGACATAATAGTACGAGAAAAATTCAACAACAGTATTCTTGACGAATGTAATCCCATATACCTCATGGCACAACAACTGATCATTATTATTAACATCTGCATAATGGCCATTCAGGACATATTCATCTAACTTTGAAGCTGTCCATGATGTTCTTAACATTCATATCTCTGTGGCTTCCAGTGACTTTTTGTTTATTTCTTCACCCATGATTATTTCCGCTAAACAAAATCAGCATTCATAAAATATTTGGAGATCTCTCATTATTACAACCAAGAATAAATAGTAACTGCATTTAAGATCTGCTTTCCATTTAAATAATGTGTCAATTAACTTTCAATCAATGAACTTATCAATTTAAAAATTGATCAGTCAAATCATTCACAAATCAAATAATTTACTAATCAACTTATTCACCCAGCAAATAATCTGCCAATGAAACTGAAACAATTAAAAAGACTAAGAAAATTAGAATGGAGTAGGGGAAAATGTTCTGTAACAACCTTGGCCAAAACCTAAAAAAAAAAAAAATTTGATGAAACAATTTGTCATGAATTTTTTCACATTCCCATAGCACTACCAGGATTTCTTTTTTAAATTGGCTTTCATACATTAAAAATCAGAAAGATTTCCATTAATTTTGTATTCTCACCTCTCAAGGGCAGCCCTGTCTTCTAAAGACATGCCCTCATCTTCCTCTTCCTCACTAGTATCACTCTCTTGATCCCCTGGTGTTAAAGTTTTCACTTGTCCAAATTCATCAAGCTCCTCTAGATAATACTGACCAGCAAAGAAAAAACACAATGTATAATTGACTACAGAAAGTTGAAAGTTTCAATTATTTAGGCAGTAAAATGACTCAGGATGGTGGCACAACAAGAGAAATTCATACTAGAATTGCTTTGGCAGCTAGCGCCTTCAATAGATTATATTATCTAACATTTGGAAATTACGATCATTGAATATACATACCAAGCTTCGTCTGTTTAATTCAAATGTTATCTCAGTGTTAACATACGGCTGTGAGAGTTGGAAAATAACAAAATCATTGGAACAAGCTGAATACATTCGAGAACAAATGTCTTAGAAAACTCATGAACATCAGTTGGAAAGAATTCAAGACTAATCGACAAATAAGAGAAGACTCTAGGCAGAAATATGTCTCCAACTATATAAGGAAAAGACGATGGTCATATATCGGTCATGTCCTACGAATGCAAAACAACAGAATACCATTGCAGGCACTCACTTGGGTTCCTGAGGGTAAGAGGAAAAAAGGAAGACCAAAAGAAATACTCAGAAGAACAATAATAAGAGAAGGAAGAACATTGGGATTAAACAATGTGCAAGAGCTAAGAGGAGTGGCGTCACAACGTACAACCTGGAGAGCACTGGTTTCTGCCTTATGCGCCATGTTTGGTGCTTAAAGAATTTATTATTATTATAATTGACAAACACCTCACTAATACAGCAAAAGTGCCAATACACATTTTTTAAGACCTCCTTCAAGAGCAATGACCTTCAACAAATTCATGCCAAGCCTTTTCTGTCTTGTGCTGCTCATTCAATGTATTTCTATTGTCTTCTTTGTCCCTTTCATGTCTGTCTGTATTTTGGAAAGCAGACAAATTTGTAAAATAATGCATGTGTCTGTCTGTTGAATGATATGAAGATATAGATGTAGACTGATATGTGGACCAAGACACATACTAAAAGGTAAACTGATGTATGGACCAAGATACAGATTAACAGGTAAACTGATGTATGGACCAAGATATAGATTAACAAGTAAACTGATGTATAGATCAAGATATAGATTAACAGGTAAACTGATGTATGGATCAAGATATAGGTTAACAGGTAAACTGATATATGGATCAAGATACAGATTAACAGGTAAACTGATGTATGGACCAAGATATAGATTAACAGGTAAACTGATGTACAGATCAAGATACAGATTAACAAGTAAACTGATGTACAGATCAAGATATAGATTAACAGGTAAACTGATGTGTGGATTAAGATATAGATTAACAAGTAAACTTATGTATGGACCAAGATATAGATTAATAAATCAACTGATGTATGGACCAAGATATAGATTAACAGGTAAACTGATGTATGTACCAAGATATAGATTAACAAGTAAACTGATGTATAGATCAAGATATAGATTAACAAGTAAACTGATGTATAGATCAAGATATAGATTAACAAGTAAACTGATGTATGAATCAAGATATGGATTAACAGATAAACTGATGTATGGATCAAGATATAGATTAACAGGTAAACTGACGTGTGGATCAAGATATAGATTAACAGGTAAACTGATGTATGGACCAAGGCACAGACTAACAGGTAAACTTATGTATGAACCAAGATATAGATTAACAGGTAAAATGGTGTATGGACCCAGACATAGACTAACAGGTAAACTGATGTACGAACCAAATTATAGACTAACAGGTAAACTAATGTATGAACCGAGATGTAGACTCGCCAGTAGATAAAAATGTAGACCAAAGTGTGGACCAAGATGTAGACTGATTAGTAGATAAACACATTAAATGATTGTGGACCAGGATGTAGATTGACAAGTAGATAAACATATAGTCTGATTGTGCACAAAGATGTAGACTGACACGTAGAGAAACAATAATAATAATAGCCCTTTCAGTGTAACTGACTATGGGAATGCGCCCCTGAGGTGAGATCCCTCAGTAGCTTTTTTTTCTGGTTGCTTTATTTTTAATGTTTTCTCTTCTGCTTGCCAGGAGAGCCTCTCTTCACCCAATTGGAGGTGGCCCTGTAGAGAGCAATGCACTTGGTGCAATTGGCAGCTTCATCCTCCCAGACTGCTGGATTTGTATGTCCAGTGCCTTCATGTCTCTCATGCACACATCTTTGAACCTCAGCTGTGGTTGCCCAACTGTTCTTTTGCCATCTGCTAGTTGACCGTAGAAGATATCTTTCGGGACGTGACCATCTTCAACGTGGCAGACATGGCCAAGTCAGCACAGTCTGTGCTGTCTAAGCAGCGTATACACGCTTTGAAGGCCAGCACATGACAGCACCTTGACATTTGCAAGTTTGTCCTTCCTCGAAATACCAAGGATGTGGTGTAGAAAGAAAAACATGCAGATTATCATGAAAACTGAAGGGTCACACAGTGTGTTGCCTTCTGATAAGAACCAAAAAAAAAAAAGAACTACTCCTCCCTCAGGCATGCCCATAGGGAGGGACACTAATATAAGATTGTGCATGGGGCTGGTAATCTTATCATGTAAAACAATTTGCTTCCAAATCTACCACTGAAAATGCATATATATATATTTATTTTGTCTCAGGCTTTCTGCAACAAGATCAGCTGCAGCTGTGACCCTGTGCTCCATTAGGAGTGATAAGGAACATGATGATGATATATAAACTTATGTGTTTATAAAAAAAATAGGTTGTCCCATAGCAGATACTGTTGTAGGGGGAGTGAAGTGTTCGAGATATCACCATACTAGGTCCAGCTCTAAGAGGCTGGGTGACCAGTTTTCTTCTTTGCTGTCTTCACCTTTCTGAACTCAAGGGCAGAGATAGGTACCCACTTACATCTGGGTAAAGTGGAGTGTGACACTTCCAGTTTCTGAACCCAAAACCTGCTAAGTTTGCCACGAGAGGCAAGCAAGACTTACATGGAGATCAGCATGTTGACTGATTTGTGGAGTGACAAGAAGATTGAGAGGTAGACTAATGTGAGTCTGACTAGAAGATTAAGATGGACTCTGACATTTAGATCGATATGTAGAATTTCATGTGGACATATAGCATGCAGAGTAGCATGCAAAGCGATATAATGACTGATATAGTAAGTCGCACAAGCAGAGTGGCTTGTAGGGTGACATGTGAACTAACAAGAAGTCTGTTATACAGAGCTTTACACAGACTAATATGGAAAGCTCACTGGAATTTGTCAACTTTTTTAAGACTGCTGTAGATTTGAAACATCTTGGGAAAAAACATCCTTTTATTAGACATCAACTCTCTCATTTGCAGTTTGATTTGTATGCTAGCAAAGAGGAAATTCATGTCCAAAGACACTGTATCAGTAATGGCAGGGATATCTTTCTTGATATCATGACAACAAAGATGTAAAGTCATACATTAACAAAATAGTATTAAGCTACCTATAGTCAAGATTCTCTACATCCAAAGAGGCAATGTAATTTTGTATGTTCATTATTTTGTTGTTTTTATTTTAACTGCCAGAACACAAATTGAGAATAGCTTACCTGTGGAAATAAAAGTTCCTTTACTTTGTGAGGTAGTGCTCCTAGTTTGGGTGGAGCAGGACTCCAGTAAATTTGTGTTTCATCATTCCTAATCTGAACTGTTTCACCATGAAGTGTCAGGTCTATTGCATCACCCTGTCAACAGAGATTGCAGCAGTGGCTTAAAGCACTGCTAAAAATTGTTTTATGCTCACAGACTGAACAATACTTCTGAATGATGAATGTCGTAACTATGTATGTAACTTTATCTCTGATAAAACAGACTGATAAAACAGCACTTCATTTCCTATTAAGATCATCATACTTTGCTGGTAGTCTACTTCCTTTGAGTTTAGAGTTGCCACTCACTTGTATTTGAAAGCGAAAGAAGGGAAGACGAAGGAACGCATGATGAAATTACTATTACGGATGTAAAGGATGGAGGATAAACCTTGGCAGTGATAAAGGAAGAGGCTGACAGATAAGATGAATATAATTATGTTGTCTCTGGCTTGAGTGCTGAAAGAGCTAAAATCACTGACTAACTCATGTTTTATTTATAATTACAGACTTGGAGAAGGGAACATGACACAGAAATGAAAGGGATAAAGACACAGAAAGACGTTGAATGAATGGCACAGGAAGGAAGGCTTGGAGTGTTTTTTTGTTGTTGAAGGACTATGCTTAACAGGGATCTAAAAGATGATGATAAATAACTAACTTCTTATATAGCCCTTGTCCTCACTTATTTGTGGCTTTAAAGGATTAGAGAAATAAAGGAAGATAAAAAAAACACAGAGGGAGAAGGCAACTGGAGGCAGACATGACAGGAATAAAGAAGGCATGAAAATACCTTGAATGGATGGCACAAGACAGAAATACTAAACTTTTTTAGTTGAGTGCATGTCCCCCCAACCCACCCACCTATCTGTGACAGTAAACCAACAAAAGATAACTGTATGTATGTCTGCTAATTATAACCAACACCCGTTAATGTTAATGAGAATCGACGATATTGCACTCCGGGCTAACCCATAGTAACACCCTATAATCAAACAGTAAATTAATGTTGTCATCATCATCATTTCCATTTTCAGTCCCTATGGAGCATGGAAGCACAGCTGCAGCTGGCCCCTGTACAAGAAGCCTGCACAAAGCATTCACATGCTCTTACAGCAGTGGTTTCTGTGGTAATTTGCTTTACATGATGAGGTTGTCTGCCCCATGCACAACCTTAAATTAGTTGCCTCGTATAACATGCCTGGCGAGCAGTAGTCCTATTTTTGTTGGTCTCATAAGAGACCCCGGAAACTTACCTCCTTCAATAAAGTGTGCCACATTCAACAGCAAGGTCATTTGTGAAGGAAATACTGACGTGGTTGAAATATGCCACACAGGCATCAGCCCTGAACAGTTATCAGCCCTGCTTTCCACTATCTGATAGAAAATCTAAAATTCTTGAACCAAATAACTTACTTACTTACTTAGTCGTTCCTCTTCTACCGTGAGGTGTTCAGATAATGAACCAAATAAACATATCCTAAATGAACATGCACAAAAGTCATTTGCAAGAAAAATCATACTTAAGAGAAAATTCTCACCATACTATTAGCCTTTTGCTGCCACTCTAAGAGAGTAGAAGGACCAGCATTTTCTTCGGCTGCTGTTTTGTTGACCTCCTGGATAACCCTGACAGCAGCCTCTTCTATTCTTGTGCTGCTTCTGGTAGATGAAGCTTCTCCTTCCATAAGATGAGTGAGTTCTCCTGGCTTGAACTATAATGAGAACAAATTGTGGATGGAAAATCTTAAATAAATACTATTACAAATTCATACCTGTTAATATTTTAAAGAATTTTTAAGAGTTAGGAAGTAGTGACATTGTGTGCTAAAGATAATGTGTTTTTAGATAAAACAATGAAAAATGACTTTGGAGTCAGTTTTGCAAAAGAACATTACACCGGAAACATGGGATATTGCAGGATTACTCTTTGTTAGCTACAGGAATACATGAAACAAAGATGAGAAATGTAGAAAAGTTATGAGAAAATGACAAAGGAAACACCATAAATGTGAGAAAAATGATTAACAAATAAAAATACTAAACAAGAAAGAAATATCAATAAAAAGAAATTAGTTACATTAAAGGAGCTGCGCTAGCGTAGTGGTTACAACACCGCTCTGGCGACCGGGTGATTCAGGATCAAACCCGGGCGACGGCATTTGAGGATTTTTCGTCGATCGGGAATTGGACTGGATTAACTCGAGACCTGGCGAGAACATTTGAAGGAGTGTCGTCGACCTGGGACTGGCGGCTCCTGAGCCGACCCAGCTCTAATGGGTACCTCAGAAATCGGCGAGTATCTGCCTGAATGGCGAGGGACACCTGTCTCTGTACAAGAAAAGGGATACTCACGTAAAATCAATGTCAGGTTAGACATTAATAATAACCTGAGATTTCGCCTCGAGTATTAGCGGGTGTAAGAAAAAAAAAAAAAAAAAGTTACATTAACATAGCAATAATATCAAGTAAGCTGATAAGTATAGCCTGATATATGAAGGGATGAAACAAAAAGATAATGGCACTTATGAACCAGAATACACAGGAACAGAAGCTAACATTGAAACAAAGAAAGTGTATGAGATACAAAACTAGGATACAAAGCAGACCTAGTACTAATGAAGAAGATGCACAATGTTACACTGAAAAGAAGAAAATTGGAGAGATACCATCAAAGACTAAGTAATGAAAATGTATTCTGCCCCCTGAGCTTATGCAAGCACAAATACTTGATACTCAAACGAAAGCAATCTAAGATCTTATCACATCTGTTATAAAACAAAAGCAGTTTGTTCACCCTATATGGCTGATCTGGCATCACACTTGGAAATCTGTCTGGTGTATGGTATTTTCTTCCCACATGCATCAGTGGCAGGGGAAGCTGATAGTCCATAGTCATGCAGCAGAAGTGGTGGATACTTTTGGTGAACTTCTTGTCTTGTTTTGCAACAGCCTCTTTGGCACCTTCAGGTGCCCAGGTAGATAGAAGCGAGATTGATGGAGTGATACTCTTCATCCTATGACCTAATTCTGGTGCTGGAGTTCTGTATCCATGAATCTCCTTCATTTCTCCATGAACATTTAGAATATCTTCCAGGGTTGCTTCTGGAGGAGCCAGCAGGTCTTCCCAGGCCTATAAAGAAAGAAAGAAATTATGAAAATAGGACAGGAGTACCAAGTATCAATGAAAATATAAAAAGAGATGTTTAAAAAAAGCTGGAAAACAACTTGTTTTATCCCATGCAGTTTTAGGCTTTATAGGCACCAAAGTAGATATCTTCTTATTCTTCTTCGAATAATTTTTGAATGTGTTCAAAGAAAGCAGTGGTCAGCTTGAGGATGTTGATATCTCTGTAGAGTTTTTCCAGGAATGGTACTGGTGACGACCATATGTGCTTTCTCTGTTGCTCATATATTGGGCATCTTTGAAGCAGATGTTCAGCAGTCATTTTATCTATGCCACAGTTACACTCATCAGTAGTTCCTATCTTTAGCTTGTTGAATAGATGGTATCCAAATCTGTTGAGGCCCATGCAAAATCTGATGATTATCACTTGTCTCTTCTGCCAAGCTGGTAATATGCATCATGCTGTGTGCGGCCTGGATGCTCTGCATCCCATTTGTTCCTGTATCTGATTCTGATAAAACTCTTTGCCTCTTTGAAAGTTATGCTTGGCTGAGGTAGCTTTCCCCCTTCCTTTGCCAATCTGTCAGCCTCTTCATTGCAGGGGATGTTACAATGAGATGGGATCCACTGGACCACAACTCTTTTGAATCGTTGACATAGTTTATGGAGCACTACTCTTAGGTCATCCAGGTTTTCATTATTTTGGCTCTTCAGCTTTGCAATTACTGACAGTGAATCTATGAAGAAAGCAACATGTCTCTCAGTCCTTTCCTATGTCATTAGAACCTCTGCTGCAGTTTTCAAGGCTTCTGCCTCTGCTCTGATATCAGGCTTTACAGATACCAATGTAGATGCCAACTTCTTTTCCTTTGGTGTTGTTTTAAAACAAGCATTAAACAAACATTCATGGGAAAATACTCAAAATAAATATAAAACCCGCCCTGTGTTGTTCCAGGGCATCTCTGTAGATACAAAGAAAGAATAGGACTACTGAACTCTCAGGCATGTCGTACAAGCTGGCAACCTCATCATGTCAAACAAATTGACACAGAAACCACCGCTGCAAGATCATGTGACTGCCTGGTGCAGACTTCTTCCAAAACCAGCTGCACGTGGTGGTTCCATGTTCTGTAAGGAGCACAAAGGAAAATTAAATATAAAACTGCTGCAAACTGACTTCAGATTATTTTAAGTATTTACATCTTATATGAAACAAATAAGTTTGTTTTATGTTGAGTACAGTGCGCTCATGAGGTAATCTAACTATAAAACCAAACGGACTGACCACACAGTTTTTGGGAGGATAACGAACCCTGTCATATGGCTTGTGGGGTAGAAATAATAACTCTTGGTCTCCAAGCATGGTCTACAATTAAAAAGTAAGCCAAGGTCCAGTGCTCACATCACTGATCTTGACTTTTTAAATTAAATAATAACAGTAAATAATATTTCTTCCTTCTTCTTCTTCTTTGATCCTTAGACACAGACTGTCAAAGCAGTCAGTGGCCATCATGCCTGGTGGCGTCTTGTAGGGCAGCTACAAACTGCTTCCACTTTGCTCGGTCGGCGGCCATCCTTCATACAGTGGCCTAGCTCTGGTTCATTCTTTGCATCTCAGCCTCCACAGTTCTCAACCAAATTGTTTTTGGTTTGCCTCTCTTGTGCTTTCCTTCAGGAGTCCATAGCAAAGCTGTTCTTGTAATGGCATCAGGGTCTAACATTTCTTCCACGTTAATAAAATTATATCCGGCCTATCAAACCCATGGTATAATGAAATTTTTTTATTTTTTTATTTCTAAGAATATATGTAGGAGAAATAAACAGAAAGACTCTTATAGGAAAGTGAATTGAAAGAAATATAAACCAGACCCAAAAAAAATGTCTAAACAATCTATTACATTACCCAACATGGTGAACACCATAGAAACTTCTCATAATCGTCTAAATGCGGCTGGAAAAAAAAAGACAGAATCAGAGAAAATAAGAAAACATATCACCTGCTGAATGTTCAGTGGCTGAAAAGTACCTTCTTCACTGCCTTGATCATAGGCTAACTGCTCATCTGCTACCTGTACCTGCTCATCTGCTACTTGTATTTGCTCATCTGTCATCTGTATATTTTAATCAGAAAAGCAAATTTGCCACTATGGTGATTTCTGTGATTAAATGTGAATAACTTACTTACTTACTTAGTCGTTCCCCTTCTACCGTGAGGTGTAGAGGTTTGGAAGAGAGAGCGCCAGACTATCCTATCGGCTGTCTTCCTCCTGGCCTGGTTCCATTCTAGTCCTCGGTCCTTCAAAGATTGTCTAATGTTGTCCTCCCAGCGGACTCTGGGTCGTCCTTGGGGTCTGGATCCTTGGCTCTTTGTTTCCCATGCTTGTCGTGGTATCCGATCTTCTCCCATTCTGCAGACATGGCCAAACCATCTTAATTGGGACTGTTCTACTTGGGTCTGCAGGGGGTAGGATTTAAGGCCTTTTCGTATCGTCTGGTTGCGTACCATGTCTCTTCTTGTTACTTCAACCACCTTCCTCAGATACCTCATTTCTGAGGTTTGGATCTGGCTTTTATGGGTTGTAGTAATTGCCCATGACTCGCATCCATATGTCAAGACTGGGACATAGGTGGAGCGGTATACAGCCATCTTCGTTTTCTTACCAACCTCTCTCTTGCTGAGGAATCCTCGATTTATGGCCTGAAAAAGTCTCCCAGCTGCTGCTTTTCGAGTGGCCAACTCTTCTTTGATGCCTCCCTTTCGGTCTATAATAGCTCCGAGGTATTTAAAGTGGTCAACCTGCTCCAGGACCTGTTCTCCCAGCTTAATCTGATGTCTTCTTTCTTCTCGTGATATCACCATGGATTTTGTTTTAGAGCTGCTTATGACCATCCCTCTCTTCTCTAGTTCTTCCTTCCAGACTTGCAGGTTGGATTGGAGATGTGCCTCTAATTTAGCAATCAGGGCAACATCATCAGCAAATGCCAGCTCCAAAATATAGACCTGTCTCATCTTCCAGTACCCCACTGAATACTTTCTTGTTCTCTCCTTACATGCCTTGATGACATCGTCCATAAGGAGTATGAAGAGGTAAGGTGATAGGATATCACCTTGTCTTACACCAGTGGTAGTCCTGAACTCTTCTGACTTATGGTTTGCTGTCCTCACATAATTTCTGCAAGACTTGTAGAAGCTCTGTATAGCATGAATCAGAGGTGCTGGAATATTCTTCCTTGCCAAACAGTCCCAAAGTTTGCTCCAGGGGACCCTGTCAAACGCCTTTTCCAGATCTATGAAACAAAGATGCATCTCACTCTTATACTCAAGGGCCTTTTCACTCAGCTGTCTGAGTGTGAAGATTAGGTCTTGAGTACTTCGGTTTGCTCGGAATCCGCACTGGACCTCATCCAATTGTGGCTCAGCTAGGCGTCGGAGTCTCTGCTCTAGGATTCTAGAGTAGACTTTACCAGGGACACTGAGAAGGGATATGCCTCTATGGTTTCCACACTGTCGATTGTCACCCTTTTTGAAAATTGGTGTTATGATGGCAATCTCCCAATCCTTTGGTATGGTCTTGTTGTACCACGCTGCCTGTTAAAAAAAAAAAAAAAATTGTGAATAAGCAACACCTAATTATTTTTTTAAAGATCTGCTCAGGCTGCCAAAGATGTGGTAATGGTCACACACTTTCTAGTCATTTCCTTTTTTTTTTTTTTTAGTATAGGGTGTTTGCTACTTTTCTTTGTGTAGCATGCCCCTTTCAACCATTTACCATATACATGGTACTGTTGGTTATATCAGGACGTTTTTTTTTCATGTAGTGTGCTATTTTCTTGATTGTGATTATTATACTTTCTACACTGTATAATTCCCATATTATTTCCTCTTCCACATGTTTTCTTCTTAAATATTCCTCACCATTTTTCTGCTCTGCTCCTCATATACACTCTAATTTTATGCCTCAAACATTAAAAAAATTATCTCTGTTCAACTACTTGTTGATAAGGTACCTCTAATTCCTCCATCCATTCTGGAACCATTTCTCCACTTTGTGTTGTTCCTAACAGCCCTGTAGTTGGCGTTGTTACTGAGCGCCCTGCAAGATGGTGAATATAACTGAATAACAATACACAAACACAGATGCCGGCAATCGATAGACACACATCGAGGAAACCTGTTGATATCATCACAAGGCAGTCCTTTTTTCTGGACTCCCCAAGGTAAGAGAAGTAGAGGTAGACCAAAAAACATATGGAGAAGAGAACTGGAGATAGAAATGAAAAATGATAGGAAGACATAAAAAGACCTTGAGCTGATGGTGCATGATGGAACTTGGCTTGCATTTATTGAGGACCTGTGCTTCTTTGGGAGCTAAATGGTAATGAATGAATGACCACATAATAAATAATATATATGTCTTTGCATGTGTACATATAATCCAACATGAAAATAAGAATCTTCAACTCAAAATGTCAAGTTAGTCCTATTGTATGGCTCTGAGACATGGAGAGCAACAAAAACAACAACCAAAAAGCTACAGACTTTTATAAATGGGTGCTTGCGTAGAATAGAAGGACTGAAATGGTATGACAAAGTCACAAATGTGGAATTGATGACAAGAACCAGACAAGTGCCAGTGGAACAAGAGTTGAGAAGAAGACACTGGCGATGGATAGGACACACATTGAGGAAACCTGTTGATAGCATTACAAGGCAGTATTTGTTCTGGAATCCACAGGGAAAGAGAGGCAGAGGTAGACCAAAAAAACATGGAGAAGAGAACTGGATACAGAGGTAAAAATGGTGAGGAAAACATGGAAAGAACTTGAGCAGATGGCACAGGACAGGAAGACTTGGCATGTGTTTGTTGAAGGCCTATGCTCCTTGGGGAGCTAAAGGGTATTGATTGATGTGTACATATATAGATATATTTATGCATCTTTTGTAGTATATGTCAGCTTTCTGTTATCTGTGTTTATTTGTGTCAAGAAATTAGTTTGTACTTGTGTATTTTTATTGGGGGTCTTCTGATGATATACAACAGGTCAGTCTCTTATGATGACATACAACAGGTCAGTCTCTTCTGATGACATACAACAGATCAGTCTCTTCTGATGACCTACAACAGGTCAGTCTCTTCTGATGACATATAACAGTCTCTTCTGATGACATACAACAGGTCAGTCTCTTCTGATGACATACAACAGGCCAGTCTTCTGATGACATACAACAGGTCAGAGTTCTGATGACATACAGATCAGTCTTCTGATGGCATACAACAGGTGAGTCTCTTCTGATGGCATACAACAGGTGAGTCTCTTCTGATGACATACAACAGGTCAGTCTTCTGATGACATACAACAGGTCAGTCTATTATGATGACATACGTGGGGGGCAAGTGTTTCATTTCCCCAAAGGCGATCTTTGTCCTCTCAAGACTGTGTGTGGTCCCGGTTTCCGGGTCTTCCCAGTAAAGTAGAGGCAGTGCAATGTGACTGTGTCCGTCTAGATAACGTAGAGGCTCGGTCGCTGCTATGCCATTGATGAGCAGAGCAGTGTCCTATCAAGACTGTGCATTTTCCCGGGCCCGGGTCTTCCCGATTCGGGTGTGCAAGAGCTGTCCGTCTTCTTGGTAATACAGCTCAAGAGTGGTAGAGGCTTGGCGCCGGCTGCGCCTACGCCTCGATACGTCTAGTCACGGAGATATAACCCCCTTTGCAGGGTAGAGAACCTCTTTTCTCGTGGCATTGCACCCTCGCTACCCGATAAGAGGTTCCCTGGGGTTGCAACAAAGCCCACCTTTGACTGATTGCTCGTGTCAGTCTTGTCTCGGAGCTATACCCCCTTTGCAGGGTAGAGAGCTATCAAACCTCGGGTCAGTACACACACGCCATAGTGGGCCTGGTGTAACCTGGTCTGAGTCTAGGATGCTCCCTGGGGTGAAAAAAAGCCCAAACCACTCCCCAAACAGTGCGTAGATGCACGGCGGGTTGCTCACTCATCGCTTGGGGGCACGATGGGTGGCTTTCTGACCGTGTGGCAACACGGACCGTATGCAGAGGCGTGGCGGTGGCTGCGCCACCGCCATACCAAGCTGCCTGTGTGCCAAGGGTATAAGAGTCTAGCTACTCGCACCCTCATCGGGGATAAAAGCAAGCAAGCAAGCAAGCAAGCATGATGACATACAGCAGGTCAGTCTCTTCAGATGACATACAATAGGTCAGTCTTCTGATGACATACAACAGGTCAGTCTTCTGATGACATGCAACAGGTCAGTCTTCTGTGTTCACCCAACTCAACAAATCTCCCATCTGTTGTATGTCTTATTCAAGAGAACATTAAATTACATGTCTGTTTCTTTATCTTGTATTATACAGTCTGCAACGTGTACCGAGATTGTTATTTTTATTTTTGATCAGAACTGACATCACTGCACTCCAGGCAAACCCATAGGTGCTCAGTCTTCCTCAGCAAATGTTGAAGGGTAAGAATGTTAATTATTTCTGTTGTGCTTCAGCCGTATATTGGACAGAAGCATCCTCTTATATGTACACCCCTGCTGGTCTTATGTTTGATGCCAAATTCAAGCAATCTTAGCCTTGTTAATTTATTGAGTGCAGTGTTGTTCTCTAACAGGCAATTATTTTGTATTGGGATCATATGACATATGTACCTTCTGTTATGAGTAAAATCATAACAGGCTTTATCGCACTCTACATGGTTTGTATACATACTTCCTTGTTGATATGCGTTGCCCGGACTACTACGGAAGTACGTTACATAGTCTGCTAATATTTTGCAGACGATTTTTTGCCGGCCTTGTGTGGCAAATCTGAGCTAGTATTCATTCTCTTTTGATGTATATTCACTGTGTGTTAAAGACGTGTTTCTGACGAGCTCCAGAAAGCATACTCTTGTGATAGAGTCTTTATGAATTTATATCATCTAGGTCATCCTACAGTATGGAGTCTATGCTTGATTATATTTAAATGGACAAGTGAATGCTGAAATGAAGGAAGTGTGTGTGGAAATATTATATTAAAGATTTCAGCAATATGCATCAGACATCTTGTCCTTAGTCTACGTGACGATAGACGTGTTTCATGGACTGGCTAGTTGATGCCATTGATTATTATATGGATGCAAATATATAAGGAGCTTCGTCTTGTATTAAAATGAATATATGTCTTCACGTCAAACTGGCCTTATTAAGTTTTTGACTGGTGAGGACTGACTACACGTTTTAAGGCTGTTAAAAAGTTGGACTTAGAGGCCTGTTACCAAATATACCTTAGACCAAGATCCAGCTACTTGATGACTTTAAAAGAACTCGGCGGGGAGAAATTAGACTACCTAATTATACCCCAACACCTTCTGACTGATTATCATCATCATTACCTAATTGTTCCTGTTGCATGCTGGTTGTATATTGGCCAGATGCATCCTCCTATATGTACACCCCTGTTAGTTCTGCATTTGATGCCAAATTCAAGCAGTCTTTGCCTTGTTAATTTATTGATTGCAGTGTTGTTCTCTAACAGGCAATCATTATGTATTGGGACCATATGACATATGTACCTTCTCACCATCATTACCCTTCAGATCCTCTAGGAGCCTAGGCCTTCAACAAATTTGCCAGATCCTCCTGTGCCTGTGCCATTCACTCAATATCTTTCAATGCCTTCTTTATACCTTTCATTTATGTCTCCAGTTATCTTCTCCATGTCTCCCTCTACGTCTTTTACCCTGGCGCCTGGGGATTCCAGAACAAAGACTGCTATGTAATGCTACCAGTAAGTTTCTTCAAAGTGTGCCCTATCCACAACTTCTTATTATTAAATTTATAAAGTTCTTATAAGTAATAAGCACCATACTTTTAATTCATAAATGCGTTTAATTTCAGAAATAAAAATCTGCAAATATTTTTATACATTATGACAACTCTTCATTTGCATGGATTATGATCCTTTTCACTTTTGACTGTTGTAATCATATTAAAGCTACAGTTCACAACATTCTTCAGTAACATTCTCTGCTTTCAGGCAGTCACTAACCAGAGGAGATCATGGTCCGGCTGTCCACTCTAAGACTCTCAACTTCTTGTGACACCAAATCAGGAGTTGTTGGAGGAAGGACAACAAGTTCAAGAGCTGTTGGAGGTGCCTGGCATTCACTTTCTTCATCTGCTTCTGCTATATCCGTTGATTCATCTGTTGAAAAGTGGGCATGGCAAATACTGCAAGTAAAAATATATTCACCAAAAAATGCCAGCAAATCTGTCTGCATGAAATAAATATACTAAAATCTTACCCTCCAACTTCCCCCAAGTTCTGATTCCTTATAAATTTTGTTATTACAAATAAATTTCAATGACTGATTACATTTTCCTTCAAAACACTGTTGTTTTCCATCTTCTTATTACTAGCCAGAATGAAACAGAAAGAACAGTCCTAACCGCTAAATGTAGAGAAACATTACCCCAGAAACACCGGATCCATGCATACACAGATGGATCAGCAATTAATGCAACAGAAGATGGGGTAAGAGGAGTCTTTCTGAGCTTAAGCAATGGCACACACAAAAAGTTGTCAGTTGCAACAGAGGCAGAGGCCTTAAAAACTGCAGCAGAAGTCCTAATGACAGAAGAAAGCTCAGAGAGACAAGTAGCTATCTTCTCAGATATGCTGTCTGCAATGCTGAAGAATCAAAATAATGCAGACCTGGATGAACTAAGAGTAATACTTCACAAACTGTGTTAACAATTCAAAAGAGTTGTGATACTGTGGATCCCTTCTGTCACAGAGTGCTCGAAGGTTTCGTCTATATTATGTTAAAATTCTTTACTTTTCTATTCCTTCACATTTTGTCTGTTTTCTCTACGAAATATTTGTACCTGCGACCTGTGACCTGTTTGTTTTTCAAGTCTTCACTAAAAGTCCTGTCATACGATCCAAATTCTATCTTCTTCTACAAAGGCACTTAAAGAGATTTCTTTAAGGATGTCCTTATTTATTCGCTTAGTCGAATTCGCAGTGGTTCCCAGAGTATTAAATTTCTGTGTTCAGTGGTCAACTGAAAACCGCCACGATAAATCTTTTTATGTGTCTAAGCAAGAGACGGTAAATAATTAACTTGGCGTGGGAATCAGAAATGTTTTAACTTCATGCGAACAAATGCTTAGTTTTAAAATCACTTGTTGATAACCGTTGGAAGACAACGCACGCTTATAGAAGAGAAGCCTCAAACTACATAACTACAGTATATGTGATTTTAGAGTAAAGGCTACTCAAAATCTATTTTCTTAAGCTGCTGATAAAGTCCTGAGCAGTAAGCAAACTCTCAGTATTCGCTTAATTAGCTAACTCTAAAATCAAAGGGATTAGTTAATTGATGTAAAGTGTGAAATACTTAATATTGTGGTTTTATTTCTTTACATTAGATTAATAGCTATTTTGCATTTATGTATTTTGAATGTTATTGATGCATTATAATGATGTAAGAACTGGCTGATATCTGAAAGTACTACATTCTAATGATTTTGGGAATGTGATGAAGAAAGCTGTTGTGAACGAGAGAAGAACCATGTTGTTCAATGGACGAGTGAATGAAATAGCATTCCTCCAATGCAGTCACGCATGGACGCAAATGGCCAGGCGTCTGCTTATAACAAAGGTTGACCTGACTGACCTGACCAGTGTGAGACTACCGCGAGACAGGAATTTGTAAACAAATGGACAGTCGCCTTTAACACTCTTCAGATCGGATATATAAAAAATCGTTCCAAACGGAACGATGACTTTTGAAGTAAACAAAGCACATTTATTTTTTAATTTTGACTTCAAATCTATGTTTTATATTAAGAATACATGTTAAAAATTATATTTGTGCTAAAAAATATACAGCTTTCACTTATTTTGACTTTGAAATTACACGCAGAAAAACGTAAACACCGAATTTGTCCGTCCACCATTTTGGATTTTTTCCGATCAACTCGACTTAACAGGTCGTAAACAAAATGCAGTCTGAAAATGACTACAATGCATCTAGTGATGTAGATTCATGTTTTGATGATTATTCAGAGGACTTGGAAACGTCTGATGAGTTGGATGGCGAAAATACAGCTCAGATCACCAGCCGTACATGTAAAGGTAATGTTACTTCATTAACGAAATGACAGCTGATTTTGAAAAGTAGTAAAACAGTCGTTTTAGTGGGCTATTGTAGTCAGTATAGCTGCTTTCTATTTGTTTTTGAAAAAAAGAAACAAATATTTCACCTTTCAAACAGTTAACAAAGAACTCATGGCACCAGGAAATAAATATAAAGTGGATCTGACGTAACTTCTGAATCAGCTGATTTTTCTGACCTCATTCGCCCTGTGTCTCTGCTTTTAAAAATTATTATTTACATCATATGACTTTATAACTGACAGTATTCCTTTGTACGGAAAATGTAATGTGTGTCAATTTTCCTGTGTACACTAAACTGTAACTTTGAATTCTATTGTTGATCTGTAAAAATTAATTTTAAATTGTTCTTCTTGCAGATGTTTTGGTTATGATGGACTTGATGAAGGCCCACCTTCCAACCCTCCACCTTTTTCGCCTGAGAGGGTTTCAGTCTGCAACTTTCAGAGGTAAGCACCAGAGAAAATACAAAGCAGTTTTTGAGACCCATTGACTTCTTCAAACTGTAATTTTATGAAAGAATATAAGAAAATATATATAAGAAAAGGGTGTTTTCTTTTTGACAGTATATTAGAGACAAGCCAACAAAATGGGGGATGAAATTATGGGTTCTTGCTGATGCTGTTAGTGGATATACTTTGATGTTTATTTAGGTAGGATCACTGCAAATGGACCATTTGGTTTAGCTTATACTGTAGTTAGTTATGAAAGTAGTGGACAAGAGTGACCAGCCAATTAACAAGTACAATGTTTTGAGAAAGACCAATAAATATTGGATAACTCTTTTTTTCATTTTCTGGATATGCTATGGTAGATGCTTACATTTTATTTCAAGACTGGCAGAAAAAAACACCCAGATGTGGAAGACCAGCTAGATATGGTCAGCTAGATTTTACAGAAGAACTAATCCGGAATTGGGGAACATAAGTTTGTATGATGCACTACTACTCGCTTCACAGCCACCAGTTTTTTTTTTTCTCAGCACACCATGGACCCCAAGTGTACAGAGACAAAAAGAAGTTGTAAGCTTTGATATCAGATTGTAAAGATTGAAAGAAAAACAAAAAGTTAAATGTAAAGTTTGTGATATTTTTTTTAAATGTTTTCATGCAGGTAGGAATTGTCTATCAGAATACCACAAGCCTTAGTAGGAAATATATAAAGATGTGTTGAGTCTTTATTATGTCACCCTCATAACTGATTTTACTTGTGTTAGTGATCATACAGTGTTACACTAGAAATATGTCTACTGAAGTCATATTTCATTATTTTAGCTAAGATGTTGCAGCTACCTAAAATAACTGTAATGTATTCAGTGGAAGATTTAAAAAAAAATTTTTTTTTTTTTAAAGCATAGTTATGTAACATTTCAAAAATTTGCATAATGTTATTATTTAATGTTGAATTGTTTTGAAAATGTAACATATAATGCAGAAATGGTCAGACTACAATAAAATATGACTGTTGTTAATTGTTCTGATAATACTTTATTTTTTTCTTCTTTGTGAAATATCATGTTTATAATTTTTGTGTATTTTTCATGTTGACTTTCCTTCAATTTTTTAAAACTCACATCAATATAAATTTTTAAAATATTAATTTTACATCTAAATATGGTAGTCTGTTCAATTACAAACAATTTGATGTATAACACTCTTGGGTAGACTTCAAATTATAATGTATCAAGGAACATTAAAAGTCAGATATGTCAGAGTATGAGAAAATGATACAAAATATTAGGTCTGAAGAGAGTTAAGGAAAAGACTGACATTACGGTTCAGGTAAATATATTATTAGGCACCATTCTGAGACAAAATGTCCAGAGTGGCTGTAGTTAATATATCTATATAAAACAGAAGATTGATTGCCTGTATTATCTTCCTCAGCGCAGTTGCAGAATCCTAGCCAGTTTCTGGATTTTGATTGCTGTAAATTGTTGCGAGTAAACCGCCTAGTTGCTCTATGCTACAGAGAGAACTAGTGCTTACGTCTCAAACCCTCTAGCGGTGTTCACAAGTCAGCAACCTTGAGCAGTCTACAGCATTTAAGCATTCAACACCTCGTCAGCACCTGAACATCATAACTCAACTTCACAACCAGGTTAACGAAAAGCCAAAGCATCTCTTGGACTGTAGCTCAACTGAAGCACATTATCTAGTTGGTAATTCCTATCTACTGTGACGCCCAGGAGAAGTCCAAGCAGATAAGTCTACGTAAAACCCAGACCAAAGTCAGAATTCACTTTTCGAAGAAATAGCCATAGGAATAAACTTTCGTCAGTGAGGAAAATAGCCTCTTATTCTTATCTGAACCAAAGACACTGACAGTTCTAAATTTCCTAGCATTTCTTTTATGTCAAAGTACATGACAACATTGATTTTATTTTCCACTGTAATTAAAGTAATTATGTACATTCTGTAACTCACCATCATTCTGAGTTTGACTTAGTAGATTGTATGTTCTGTTCAGAAAAAAACATACTCAACCCTTCTTGTATTACCTGTTACTACTAGTTCATCTTCAAAAAGATTTGAGTAAGAAAGAGTTAGTCGTCGCCAGAAAAATACATGAGTTGGTAGTCTAAAAGGTGAGAGAATCACTGACACCAACCTGTGCCCTTCTGTTAACTCTTTCCCTCAACACTAGCTCACATCTGTGAAAAATAGTGTCTAAAGGTCTATGTGCTTCCTACACATCTTCCTTTCCTTACATACATCTCTAAAATTAATTTCTCCGACAATTGGAGTGCACGATCCTCTATTCATATGCGACACCTTCTCATTGCAACATCCCCGGAAATGAAGAGGCTGACAGACTGGCAAAGGAAGGGGAAAAGCTGCCTCAACTTGACACAAGCATAACTTATGAAGAAGCCAAAAGTTTTATCAAGCGCAGATATTATAGAAGCATATGGGAAGCAGAACATCCAAGCCATAATAAAAATGATGTCTATTACCAGCCCTGTAGACGTGAACAAGTGGTAATCTTCATACTTTGCACAGGTCACATCTATTCAACAAGTTAAAGATAGAAACTACTGATGAGTGTAACTGTGTCACCGATATAATGACTGCTGAGCATCTACTTTTAAGGTGCCCAACATATGAGGAACAAAGAGAGCGCATATGGCCATCACCAGGACCATTTCTGGAAAAGCTCTATGGAGATGTCAACAGCCTCAAACTGACCACTGCTTTCTTTGAACATTTTCCAGTTGATGTCTGAAGGTGAACAAAGAAGAAGCATTTTGCTATAGCTTATTCATGTCTAATCATCTATCATGATCAGACTTCATTTAACAGTAAATATTTGTAAACTATAACTACTTGTAAGTTTATGGAATGTATACCCTTGTTAACTTCCAAGTTTGTGGTCAATTCTGCATTCGTTCGTAACATAACTCTGTCCATAATTAGTTTGATTTTGCGATCTGCCTCTGTTTCCCTGATGTACAGAAAAAATATTATAATATCCACAACAGTAATTCCCACCAACTCACATTTGTAAAATTCACTAGTATTGACGATTTTATTATGTAAATATTGCAGAATGTCAGAAACAGGTTAGGTGCTGATAATAAGATCTCATTAAAGTTTAGATTATCTAGTAATATATGACTAAAGAAGAACACAGCATTCCCTATAACATATACACATTTGCAAAGAATACATAAAATTAACAAAAGAATGCATCATAGAAACATAAGAAAATAAATAAAGCAGTCCTTGAAAAACTACACGTCGATAACCCAGAATCCGAACATCCAAAAAACCTAAATATTCCAAAAAGCAAAAGTTTATTCGGCCAACTTTAAGGCGATTCTAGAAAACCGATTTTTGGGTGACATGCTACTTTTTTGGGTGATTTGGGCTACTTTCTGCCATCACCGGTGTCAATACCTTGTCGAGGTATGGCGGCTTGCGTACCCTGATTACCCCCAGAGCTATGCCAGCGGGAGTTTTACTCCTGGAAGGTTCTACCAAGCTGGACAGGTTTGCGCGGGCAGGGGTCAGACAAAAGCAGACACCCTGGTCCTCCAGGTTGGGGGTTTTAGCATAGGGCTGACACCCCTGTCTATGTAAAAAAAATTGAAGTTATGGAAACAACAACGAATAAACAAACTTTGCTGCGGGACGGACATCCGGAGTCTGAGGCTCATATGACTGTCAGTGGTGAAAGCCGAAAGGAAGCCACTGACATGAGAACGGACGTCCTGACTGCAAAACATGATACAAGAATAGGATTTTGGAATGTCAGGACAATGAATGGACCCCTGAAGGAAAACAAAAGAGAGGCCGACCAAAAACAACCTGGCGGAGGACTGTGGAGGCTGAGATGCAAAGAATGAACCAGAGTTCGGGCACTGTACGAAGGATGGCCACCGACCGAGCAAAGTGGAATCATTTGTTGCATGCCCTCATGACGCCATATGTGTGATGGAATGGCTTTGTCGGCGGCTAAGGATCAAAGAAGAAGAAGAAGGGTCGGCCATGATGTAGACAGGGGCATATTGTGAAGGAGATCATGCTAATCTTTTTTCGCTCATTACAGAGTATGGATCCACCTCCACAGATGACTCCATTGAAGAAGCTCAAGTAAAAGCACATACTTTTGTAACAATGGTTACTGCAGCAATTCCTATTATAAGATGAAGTTGCCAATTCTATGTAAATCTCAAATTAGTTGCATCTTATGATGTGCCTGACAGAGCATATTCTTTCTTTGTTGCCCCAGAGACCCTCAGGATCTTTGTGAAGTAAATGTATGCACTTTATGATGCAGACGTGCATAAATTATCACTTAAGACAATAGCATTATTTACATAACATCTGACAAACTGAGAGTGTCGTGTCATACTGGAGCATATGAAACTAGTACAATTATGTATCTATTAAGCATAAACATAACATTCCTTACATGTTAAAGGCAGTTTGGTCTCGTAAGCTGGCAATGATTTCATCAACAGTTCTCTCTCCTCTTTTTTCTTCCGTTTCTTCTGCATGATTTGCTTCACTTGTTTTGAGATCTAACATGATTTTAAGTGATATAAGGAAGATGTAAACAAACCACACTTTATTTAATCTAATGAGATCTAGTATTTAAGAAAACAAGTAAAATGTCTCATTCCAGGTAAGGTTATTTATAATATTTTCCTATTACGTGTACACATGTGCCAAAATTATATAAAATTAAGAAAGAAATACACTAATTTTTAGATTCTTATTTTATTTGGTTCACATGATATTTGTCTGTCTGTAGGAGTGCCTCTTCAGTTGAAATTTAATTTGTAAAGATGCATGTCCCTGAATGGTCTGGAACACGTTTGGTAAACAGCTGAATGCATTAACTGATTATGCCAGAGATAAACTTCTATATAGCCATCAAAGTACACAACCTTGTTATTACTCTAAATACTCTTTACATCTGAATAGGTGGGTAGCTGCATCACTTTTACATGAGGTTGCCAGTTTCTTACATCATCATTTCCCTTTTCACTCCTTATGAAGCATGAAGGTACTACTGCAGACGGCTTTACACTATATTACTTCCCCTCAGAGACACCCTGGGAAGTACCTTCAAAAAGTCGTGTTTGGTAGATCACAGTGGAACTCTCTCATTTCTCTAAAGCAGGTATAACTGTTTTATTTCTTAAGTTAGCATTTTAATGTTTGTGCTTGCTGTTTACACTTTACATTTACTCTTCTATTTCTTCATCTCTTTTTATGCTCATGTATCTTTTCAAAACTAGTGATTTACAACCTTTGCTCTTTCCCTCTTTGATAGGTTTCCTTTCAGACTTCGAAGGTCGACTACGCTTAGCATGTTTCTTCCCTTGAGGTTTATCTCTGTCAGAAATAGCAGGAGCATCCTTGACCTCAGCATCATGTTGATGAAAGAAGGGATCTGATCCAGAGCTGGAGATTCTCTTTGCTTCTTCCAACAGTTCTTGGACTGACATAACCTATTGTAAATTAGATTTTAATAAAATAACACTTAATTAATGGATGAGTTTGCCAATGAGAATGAAAATTAATGGATGAGTTTACCAATGTGAATAAATTTAATAAAACTAAAGATCAAGATCCGAAAAACATTTTGTCAGCAGACGTCTTGGTTTTATGAGACCAATTCATCAAAATCATCATTTTCCTTTTTACCACTGCAGCTGCCTCCCCCCCCCCCTCCCTTGCAGAAAGCATGCACACAGCATTCCCTCTTGCAGCAGTGGTTTCTGCAGCAATTTATTTTACATGATGGAGTTGCCAGCCCTTCCCACAATCCAATATTAGTTGCATTGTACTCAAAACCTGGTGGCCATTGTTATTAATTCTCTCTCACTAATATTCTTACACCCATAAGTATATATATATTTCCATTCACACATTCCCTTTTGTGGCAGTCACATTCCAGCTAAACCAGCTGTAAATGGACACCTGGCTCTGCTACTGAGTTAAGGAAAGCAAAGGTAGTGAGGAAAGGAACAGGACACCCTAACTCATAAAGCCTGAGGGAGCAAAGGCCCTATTCTTTCTTTGTCTCATAAAAGACCCCTGGGACTACACAGGGCCAGAAAAATCATACTTATAAAATAATAAGCCTGTTTAATTTTTCAAGCCTGGACAAGTAGAGAAATAACTTAGAAAATTAAAGCTTCTGAAATGTAAATTTAAAAGATGTTCAGAATCTCACTAAAGCAAACAACGATAGTAAAACACTTCCCCTTCATTCTTAAGAAGGCAGGATATGAGGGACAGAAATCAGTTTTTTTTTAAATTACTAAATTAAATTTTGGCTATTTGTTTAGAAGCAAAGGATTAATTATCTTCTTACTAAAACAAAAGAATGAATTTTAATAAAGGAGAAGAGGAAGTTGTGAGAAAGAAATGGCTTTGCAACATAAAAGAAATGACAAGACCAAACTTTCATCAAAGAAAAATGAAAATATAGATTATATATCTTTAATAAAACCCTACATAACATTATGGGTAATTTCCTATCTTTCGTACCTTTTTGGTCCGCAGTGAATATATGTAGTTAGGTGTCTAATCCTAACCCTAATTCTAACCCTAATCCTAACCCTAAGCGCTGCGAAACAACACCTAACCATACATATTCACTGCGGAGCAAAAAGGTACGAAAGATAGGAAATTACCGCATTATGAGAAAAAGAATGGACATTCTAGGTAGACTTAGATTAGCATCATTCAGTTTTTTCTTCCAGTTGTTTTCAACTAATATGGAACTGGAGATGTAGCTTTTTCATTTCTTGTGCATGGTGAACAACCGTTAGTGAGTATAGTCAATGTTTAAATTTATGTCAATACTATCTTCTTGAGCTTTTCTCTAGTCCCACAGCAGATACTGTTGTAGGGCAGATACTGCTGAAGTGGTAGAGACTTCACTATACTAGGTCCAGCATCAAAAGGCGGGGTGACCAGTTCTCTTCCTCACTGCTTTTTCCTTCCCTAACTCAAGAGGAGTCAGGTATCCTATTACAGCTGGGTAGACTGGAGTGTGACGATACTGTGAACCGAATCCAGAACCTTTGCCGCAGACCAACTGTTAAAGGCTTATGGAACAGCTGATCTGGCTACCATCTAGTGACCACGTCATAATATTTTTTAAAATCTCTATGTGTAGCTGATGAAGTGTGTTGTTTCAAGCAAATTCCTGATGTCTTAATATTTCTGACTCTGCCTCTTACTGTGAGGTTAACAGCTTTCAATCAATACCCTTTAGCTCCCCAAGGAGCATAGGCCTTCAACAAACACATTCCAAGTCCTCCTGTCACGTGCCATCAGCTCAAGTTATTTCCATGTTTTCCTTATCATTTTCACTTCTGTATCTAGTTTCTTCTCCATGTGTTTTTGGGCTACCTCTGCCTCTGCCTCTCTTTCCCTGTGGATTCCAGAACAAGGACTGCCTTGTAATGCTATCAACAGGTTTCCTCAATGTGTTTCCTATCCATCGCCAGTGTCTTTTTCTCATCTCTTGTTCCACTGGCACTTGTTTGGTTCTTGTCGTCAGTTCCACGTTTGTGACTTTGTCATACCATTTCAATCCTCCTATTCTATGCAAGCACTCATTTATGAATGTCTGTAACTTTTTAGTTGTTGTTTTTGTTGTTCTCCATGTTTCAGAGCAATACAATAGGACTGACTTGACATTTGAGTTGTAGATTCTTATTTTCGAGTTGGACTTGATTTCTCTTGATCTCCATGTTTCCCAATGCAATGAAAGCTCCCCTTGCTTTTTTGTATTCTTATTTTGATATCATTGTCTGTCCCTCCAACTTTGTCTATATTGCTGCAAAGAAACGTGAATGATTCTACATCTTTTAGTGGTGTTTCTTTAAGTTCAACCTTTTCATCATTTCTTGCATTTATTCTCATCACCTGTATCTTTTCCCTGTATATTTTCAGGCCCACTTGTTGTGAACCCTCAAAGAGAATTTTCATTTTTTCTTGCGTCTGATTATGGTTATGGGACAGAAGTGAAAAGTCATCTGCAAAATCTAGATCATCAAGCTGTTAAGTCAGATTACACTGGATTCCATTTCTGTTAACAGCTTTAGGTAGGCATTTTACGAGTTGTGCTCTTCCTCTAATGTGTTTAGACATATAATAATGTCTCACACTGACAGCAAAGAGTTGGTATAAATGTGCTATTTATCAGCTGTTCTGTGTATCAGCTGTCACACTGTTTCTTTACATACTGCTACTGGTGAGTCTACAGAATTCAAGGTCTCAGACAGGTGATGTACAGTGCATATTTGGAAACATATATGTTTACATGTATGTGTACTGCACAAGAGAAAAAATGTCCATTCAAAAAAGGTTGGGGGGGGGGGGGGGGAAGGGATAACTGGGGAGAAAACTGACAAACTGAAACAAATGACATTAAAATATAAATAAATAATAACATAAAATATTTTTTTTAAAAACTAAGGCATAGAAACGGAGCCTCAGTAGTGCAGTGGTTAGTGCACTGGCTCCCTAGCTTGGTTGCCCATGGTTCAATCCCCAGTTGTGGTGGGATTTTTTAAACCACAAACGGCTCCATGGTAGACACAGCCTCACGAACTGGGTACCAGAGCAAGGCGGCCAGTGTGAAGCTGACCACATCACCCCTAGTGTGCCGATGGTCAAGAAAATATGGGCTGAACACCATGTTTCCAATATGCCTCAATGGGCATGTAATGGGGTCCCTACCCCTACCTTAAGGCATAGAAACAAGGCAAGACATATTAAAAATTACAGATAACTCAACATGTACAACAGTAATATGACTCTGTTGTGCTTATTGTGACAGATATATAATGTTGAGTCACATTATTTATAATTTCATAATCAATTAGCCTTCCCTGCCCCACAAAAATAGTGATAGACAAAATTGACCTGATCTGGACCTTATCAAAGCTTCTGTAGCTACGATAACACAGGAAGGGATTACCAGCCCCACACCTAATCCTTCTTAGTTACTTTTTATGACTTGCTTGATAAATTCGAAGGCCCAGTTTTTTCCCCTATATAGCTTTCATGAGGCCCCAGGGTCCACCTGAATGGCGCCACCTGAGGGAAATAGAATGGCGGACAAAGGCGATACACATGAGAACTGGGATGAGAGAACTGGAGAAAAAGAATCAAGAACAGCAGCAATGAAGAAGGAACATACTTGCAGCAATGATTCTCAATTGCTCAAAATGCTTAAATGATAGAGGCAACAATCAAAACATTGCTCACAGATCCATCTTTAGAATTCTGACTGTGTACACTCTCTGAAACTCCAACAGCAGTTTCCACATCATAATTGCCATTCACAAAATCACTGTTTTCATCACAGCTATCTGTAAAGTCCATGTCCCCACTCAGCAGAGAAGACTGAAAGCTCTGGGCTGTACTTGGCCTGCTTGTTGCTTTTGCTGACTCTGTTTATATAGTGTAAGAAACACACTACATTTATATCACACTGTATCTAAAGTATACTAAATTAGAGCATCGATAATCCAAACATTAATAATCCAAACCAGCTAGCATTCATTTTAATATTGGCATCAAAAAAGGAGGACTGAGCGTGAACTAAGCCAAAATATGTCCTTGATGGTGAAAATTATAGAGGGGAAGAGTGTCTATTAATAACCCTCCCACACAAATCCGGTCAGTTTGACAATCTGCCTAGTGCGAGTATGACTGTATAGAGTTTACACAATTTTATTTTACCATAATGTAGTAATGGTGTCTTTATCTTCTAAAAGGAATCAGGAATTAGTAACAATAGGGAGCTGAGCTGGTGTAATGGTTGCCACACTGCGCTGGCAATCAGGTGATCCAGGTTCAAGCCTGGGCGAGGACATTTGAAAGAGTGTCGTCGACCGTGATTTGGACTGGATTCATTCAAGCCCTGGCGAGAACATTTGATGGAGTGTCGTCGATCAGGGACTGAAATAACCCGAACGGCTCCTGAGCCGACCCAGCTCTAATGGGTACTCTCCGAAGATGGCGAGTATCTGCCTGAATGGCGAGAGGACACTTGTCAGCATACAGGAAAAATAGGATACTCATGTAAAATCAGTCTCAGGTTAGAAATACTAACCTGAGATTTCGCCTCGAGTAATAGCAGGCGTATGGTAAAAAAAAAAGTAACAATAGAACTGAAGACTGAGATTTTTTTAAATTTTCAAAAGTGGAAAATAGATCTTCACCAGCCAAACTGTACGACGTTGGAAAGTCAGCCACAACAAATATTAAAAACAATAAGTTAAAAAAAAAACATTAAAGTCTGCATTGAAATATAATTCAGATTGAACTGAATGCTGTCCAAATCAACTACTCATGCTGAAAAGAGAGAGATCTGGCAGTGATGAAACAAAGTTAAAAAATGGTGTGGTTAAAGTTCCATTTGCCTTGTTACCTACGAATAAAAATATGTTAAGTACAACTCAGTGTTTTTGTTACAAGATCTTTTTTTTTTATTAAACATCAATAAAAATATTTTGGATATGTTCAAAAATCAATCAATCAATACTATTTAGCTCCCCTACAAACACATGCCAAGTCCCCCTGTTGTGTGCCATCAGTTCGCGGTCTTACTCATCATTTCTATTTCTATCTCTAAGTTTCTTCTCTACGTTTCTTCAGTCTATCTCTACTTCTCTTGTCCTAGTGATTCCAGAACAAGGACTGCCTGGTAACGTTATCAACAGGTTTCCTCAATGTCTTTCTCTGTGTTGTGTCATGCACCTCCTTACCACAGGACCTCCTTCTGTCTTGGATGGCAGAGATTTATTTTTTTTTAATTATTTTTTATTTTGGAGGGGGGTTAATATCTACATTACACTAAGATTATGTCACACAGCATTAGATTGCACCATATTTGCTCCTCGTGGAGCCACCACTGTAACCACTCTCTTTGCAGTAAGCTTGCACCAAGCATTCACATGCCCATGCTGCAGTGGTTTCCATAACTATTTATTTTGCATGATAAGGTTGCCAGCCTCATGTTAGTCAATTAGTACCACATGCTTGAGGGAGAAGTAGTTATTTTTTCACCTCATCAGAGACCTCTGGGATCTATAGGGGGCAAAGTATGTTACCACATTTTAAACTGTGTGCTGTGATATGATTTAATTATGATGGTCCACAGCTCGAAATATTTAACAATCAGATTGAAATATGCACAAATCTATAACATAACTGGTGTTTATAGTTTCTTATTTTCTAAAATAATTTGCTTACTGATGTCTAAAAGAAGACCCATGTAGAATATTTATATTTTCCACTTCTGACCATAAAGCACTAAGTGCACTGGTAAAATGTTTAACTAATTTAGTCAGCATGAGAGGCTTTTAAGTTCTCATCAATTTCACCCCCTCTGGAGTAACCACTGTGGTAGGCGACCTTGCAGAAAGTCTGCACTAAACCATACATATGCTCTTGTAGCAATGGTTCATGTGGCAATTTGTTTTATATGATAATTTTGCCAGCCCCATGCACAACCCCTGTAGCTCTGTAGCACAACCTCAAGTGCCAGTGGAACAAGAGTTGAAAATAAGACGCTGGCAATGGATAGGACACACATTGAGGAAACCTGTTGATAGCATTACAAGGCAGTCCTTGTTCTGGAATCCACAGGGAAAGAGAGGCAGAGGTACACTAAAAAACACATGGAGAAGAGAACTGGATACAAAGGTGAAAATGATGAAGAAAACATGGAAAGAACTAGAGCGGATGGCACAGGACAGGAAGACTTGGCATGTGTTTGTTGAAGGCCTAAGCTCCTTGGGGAGCTAAAGGGTATTGATTGATTGATGCACAACCTGATATTTGTTGCCTCTTACAACATGTTTCAGGCAGCAACAGTCTTATTCTTTATCTGAATCTGCAGAGACCATCGGGAACTACATGAGGCATGTTTCTTATACTTTATCAAATCTATTCACTCTTCTTAATTCACTCAATCACCAAAGTGACAGCCAGTCTTCACTGTCAGCTTCTTATTCTAAGACATTTAAAGTCATCCTTACTTGCTTGTTTCCTTCGACCGTGTGAATATGAAGCTTTCGACGCAGGTTTCACTCTTTCACAAAATTTGACAGCCACTGCTGTTCCAACTTTTGGAAGAATAGCAGGCTTTTTAGAAGCGGGTGCTTCCTCAGGTTTTGTCTTCTTTTCACTCTCTTTTCTCTTTCTCTCCTTACTCTCTCCTTTCTCCATCACTTTACATTCTCCACCAGAGTCCACTTCTTCAAATGGCATTTTAAGAGTAACAAATGATGCGGCAGGAGTGTTATAAAGTTTTGGCTCAACCTGTTGATTTTAATAGAAAATTAAAAACTACTAATTGCTGTCTAATCTCAGACAATCTCTATTTACAATATTACAAATTATTTTTAATACACAGAAACAATAATTATCTTTCAGACAGCTGCATATAGCAATTTTTGATTAATTAAAAACAAAGCTTTCAAAGGTATCAATTTAAGCTACACATTTAAAGTAATTTAACTAGAAAAAAAGGTGAAAACAAAATGGTTGCAAACAAATTATTACATTTAACATACTCTTATTTTAATCATAAGACTTTCTATCTCTCGTCAGAATGTTGAAAGTCATACTTTAACGACAGAGTCTAAGCTGTACATAGTAAGTATTAAAACTTGTTTCCCCATAATGTGATTATATTCTCTAACCTTCCACCATTACATGATTAGTCAAAAGACAAACCTCTTCTTCTTCTACTGTTGCAGGCATTCCTTCCAATACAACTCTCAAGTTTGGAATTTCTGAGCTGTAATTACAATTGTAATTATTTACATTAGCAAAAAAGAATCACGGTTTGATATGATACAAAACATCCATGATTCACACAAAGTCAAATATGGTGCAGAAATTAATATACGTCATAATAAAGCATCAGTGCTCTTAAGTGCATGCCTACAGCATGATCTCTATATGCACAGTCATACATACATAACTGGGATTGTTGTTACTGTAGTTGTTGTTATTTAACTAGGGCTGCTGAGCTTCTCGCTCTTTTGCAGCCAATACCAAGTTGGTATTATCTACACTGTAGATCTAGGCTTTTCCTGTGGCTTTTCTGCCATTCCGAAACATACTGAGTTGAAGTCATGAGCTCTAGTGTCTTCAGCTTGGTTTGCATGCAAAGGACAATCACATCATGTCTCAAGCTAAGAGGAAGAAGCGTAAGGCATACTGTGCATTCCCCATCATCCAAAGAGGCTCTCCAAATAGGCAGAGCTAAAGTACTGTGCTCTGGTTCTGGGATCTCCCAAGGAATTGTCACGTCCTACACAGGGCCCCTTTTCAGCTCCCCCTACTCATCACGGTCCATAGTGAAATCTTCCTACATGCAGCCAATCAGGTAAAAGCCAAAGTTATGTCTGGGGCTCAAGTGACTCCTCCAAGCTTAGTGTGCAATGCTGGGTTCTAAACATGTTTCACCACAGGAGGAATCCCTGGAAGTGTGTGGATGATTTCAAAAGTCAATGAGGGTGTAATTAGCCTCACAGACAGGGGTTCACTTCCACGTTTGAATACTGTAGTATTGTGCTTAGCTGGTGGTTCAGTAAAGATGACTCCAGATAAGCCTCCATGCATACATAACTGGGATAAAAAGCAGTACAAAAAGTACTCGTAAAGTCTACTATAAATCAATATACCTTGAACGCACAGGTATTACACCCAAGGAGGATATGCGAGGTTTCTTCATTTCTGAGGAGAGACAAAAATATTTTGTTGAATGCTTTTGAAAATAGTATATAATAAAGGCCTAAAAATGTTTATAACTTAAATCATGCTCTACTAAAATGTTGTGCTCTGTAACCATTTCCTTCCACTTTTTCAAATCATGCATTTTTATCACTTACAGAGTTCAGAGCAATACTACTTAATAGCAATAATACAAGGATGCTGAAAAACAGTAATGCTACATAATGTTATAACTAAGTTTTATATCAAAGATATATACAGCAATCTCTTCTTCTTCTTCCGTCCTTAGCCACCGACCGTCAAAGCAGTCAGTGGCCATTACGCCTAGTGGCGTCTTAGGGCAACAGTAGATAGGTTTTCTTTGCCATTGTTTCCCATCACGCCTATTGGCGTCTTTAGGGCAACGGCAAATCAATCCATTTGCTGTTGTTTCCGTAATCGAAGTGACTGGCAAACGGGTGATCAGCCCGTTGGTATATACAGCAATATAGTACATTAAATGGTTGTGTCACCCAATCAGGATGAAAACTAGCCACACCAGGTCAGAATAAAAAGAGACCAAACATCATTACTCCTTCTCTTCAGGTGGTATATACTTCATCTAAAAGCAGAGGATGGGAAACATGAGAAGCGGTGTTTGAGGAAGACATAGGAAAAGATGGATGGGATGGCTGAAACTTCTAGCATGGGAGAAGATACCATTATATAGACCACTGTGCTCATAAATGCCACTGAAAAGATGATTAACAATACCAGTAGAAGAATAAGAGAGAAGAAAAGATCTAAATTTTTACTAAGTGTATAACAATTGTTATTGTAATTTAGCCTAGCAAGTATTGTAAGTCAACCATCATTCCAGGTGGCTTATACTGCCTGCCTGCAGGAAACTAAACCAAAGTAATTTTTTAAAATAATTTTTAACAGTTAGAGTTAAAGCTAAAGTATCTGTACCAATTGTGTTTTAACCAAAATAATATTTATACATTTGTTGAAATGTTATTTAGCTACTTCTCCAGTCATCTCTCATAGAGGGACACTAAACCAACAATGTATCATTCTGTTAATACCATTCACTGTGAACTCTGGTAACTACCCATGCTGGTATTGACAAACCACCCTACCACATTTATAAACCAATTTTAAAGCATGAACTTCTTTAATGGTCCAGAACAATAAAGTTCATTCATTCATTTCCATTTTTGAAGAGAGTTGAATGCAGTCAGTGACTCATAGCTTGACTGCTTGCGTCAGGGTCAGCGAACCAGAGCTGACCAAGGCCCTACTCCACCTCCAAGTGGTGGTCCTGGAAACAGGCTGCATCACCGCAGTCTGGCCGAAAAAGTAGGGATCAAAGAGGGAAGACAAACCCGGTCCCAAAAATGCCATGCTGAAATCGGATGTGTAGGGCCGAAAGGCGCAAATATCGCAGCTTCGCTGTAAACGGCAACACAACGTAACCAACATCCTTTTCAGGACGAACACAGAAGAAGAAGAAGATCTTTATTGAGCATGAGGCTTGCACTGAAGCATTTATAGGCTCTTGCAGCAGTAGTTAATGTAACAATCTGTTTTACATGATGAAGTTGCTAGTGCCATGCACAACCTTATATTAGTCACTTCTGACGGAGCAGTAATCCTACTCATTCTTGAGCTCCTCAGAAACCCCCAGGAGCTACATGGAGCAAAGTTGCTAGGGGTGAAATAAAAGTTACAGCGACGATGCTGCAGAATCTGTTAATCCCACATTCTGATTGTCCAGACCTATCTATTAGTAGCCTACAACTCTTAACCTGTAATTTCATCTTTTGCCCCTTTCGTTCCTTACAGATGATGATGATATAATCCCTTTAGCTGTGAGCAAGTAGCTGTTGACAGCCCATTGCCTCTCTGACAAAGGTACAAGTCTTCCTCAGTTGTTGTGATGATGTGTAGAGTGTATTGTGGATGGTTGGGTGCAATGGGAGTAGCTGGTGTCGCATGTCAGTTAGTCTTGGGCACTGTAACAGTAGGTGTTCACCTGATTCCTCATGGTGGTGGCAGTGCCTACAGTTTGGTTCACGTAGTGGGTCTATTCTATTTAAATGTTTATTTAGGGGGGCATGGCCTGTTCTCAGCTGGAAAATTATCTCTTCTTTTCAGTTGTTTAACTGGATCTTGAGGGTTTGGTTTAGATTGATGTTTGAAGAACGGATGCCCTGTCTGGGAGGTAGCCCACTAGTTTAGCTATTCTTGCCTATAATTGTTTCTCAGGATCTGTTGGCAGGTTCGCAGTGTGGTACTTGATGGGTTCCTTACAGAGCATGAAGTTACCATTGCAGCTGGTCCCCTGGCAGGAAGCCTGCACCAAAGCATTCATGTGCTTATGCAGAAGTTGTTTCCGTGGCAATGTTTTACATAATGAGGTTGCCAATCTCATGCACAACCTCATATTTGTCGCCTCTTACAGATGGAAGCCGTAGTCCTGTTCTTTCTTTGTGTCCTCGGAGACCCCCTGAAATTGTAATTTATTGTACCTATGTGTGCATTGGGAGCCTCGGTAGCACAGTGGTTGGTGCACTGGCTTCCTTGCTTGGTGGTCCATGGTTCGATGCCCAGTTGAGGTGGGAAATTTAAGACCGTAAACGGCTCTGGGGTCGACCCAGCCTCATAAATTGGGTACCAGAGCAACTCTGGGAAGGTTAAGGCTGCCAGCATGATGCTGACCACATCACCCCTAGTGTGCCGATGGTCAAGAAAATACGGGCCTAACACCGTATTCCCAATATGCCTCAATAGGCGTGTAACTGGATCCTTTACCTTTTATATCTGCACTACCTGCAAGGAAATGAGCATTTATATGCTACTGTTTGATATGGAAAAGTATTCCTATGCAATTTTGGTACAATGGAAAAAAAAAACAACAACAAACAAGAAATTATTTTTTGACATAATCACAAAAACTTAACCTTCAGTAGTAGTCAGTTTCTTGAGAACATAAGGGTATTTTCTGGACCTGGATTCCAAAATAACACTTGGTCCTGCATTTACTGGTGAGTAAGCAGGGACTGTTGGCAACGTGAGGTACTGATCCTGAATAAATCAATAGGTGTTTAATTACAAAATTACTTGTTTTGTTATTTATTTATTATAACACTTTAAGTATTTATTTACTGCAAAAATCAAACATATGGATAATTACCGTAATTACAAAATTATTTGTTTCATTATTTATTTATTTCCAGTTTAAGTATTTATTTATTTACAAACCAAAGCGTAAATACTCAGAGCTAGAATTTCCAGATTTTGTTGAAGACACCGGCAATGGACACATTGAGGAAATCTGTTAATAACATTATCCAGGCAGTACTTGTTCTGCAATCCCCAGGGTAAGAGAATGAACGAACAAACTTTGAGAGACACAGGTAGACCCAAAAAAAAAATAAGAAGAAAAGAACTGGAGACAGAAATGAAAATGATAAAGGAAACATAGAAAGAACTATAACATGGTACATGAGGAGGAGGGACTTGGTTTGTATTTATTGAAGGCCTTTGCTCGTGGGGAGTTAAAGCGTACTGACTGTCACGAAGTGGATTTAAGTTTAAAGAGTTTGCCTGAGTATAGGCAAGACCCTAGTATGAGAAAGTCTGAGCAGATCGAATTTAGATGAAAATGACAGTGACTGTGAACCGATGAGACTATTGGCTCAAGGGTGAGAACCTGGATTGACTCTCCCTTGCCACTTGTGACTAAAATTATGCTATAACCTCACCCCCTTCTAACTACCTTTAAACACAAAGAGATAAGGTGTAAATAACGACCACAGACACCACTATGCAGACAACATATAGGTACAGTATAGTATAGAAACTGATCCAGTCTACAATAGATAGATATTTTATTTACACGATAAAACATTAAATGTCATCATACAGCAAAGAAATAAATATTGTGCACTGTTGCACAGACCTGAAAACCAAGGAACCAATTAAGTAGATAGACACATAAAACCCACAACCACATTCACTCTGTCAGTCACCCTGCTGGGGAACAAAATAGAATGATTAATGATTGAAACCACAATCTAACTGGTGGGGCATCAACTTTAGCCACCACTTCCTAATATTATAATATTTTCTACTGTCTCTGTCCTGCTGACTCTGCCTAAATGAATGTTTATACAGCTTGCAACTCGTTAGGCGATAAGCGCCGCTAACTAAACACTGGACTGCTACACTAGTAGACTTTTATAACATCTATTACTCAAAGGCTATCCTCTAAGGATATATCATCAGACCCTACTGGTCCCGTCTCTCTCCTCTCTCTTAGCTTCAGTGTCTCTCTGACACTCTTGACATCTGCTGAGGTGGCATCTCCGTTACGCCTTCTCTCGTTGACTTGTCAGAACCAGGAATGTTCACCCTCTCTCCTGTGTTCTGACTCCTGCAATGATGACTTGATTAAGAAACACGAGGTACTTGACTAAAATATAGAAGCTCCTCTTCTGCTGAATAGCTTCTCTGACTTGCCCCGTTAACCCGCTCAGGATTTAGGGGAACACAGCATTGATTTCTGGCTGTATAACTCTAGACCAATCTCCCGGACACGTGCCGTTGTTGGAGTGGTATAACGAGCTACTCGCTCTGGATTTATTTAACGATGAACACGTTCCCGCCGAAGCAAGGGGCTTTGCGGCATGCGAACTGCTATCGTATTTCTTTCGCTTCTAGCGATATCGAGCTCTCGGCTCCTGCAATTCCAACCTTGCCATTGGAAATTTGTATAGGACAAACTCCACTCTTCCACTGTACCGTGAACCGCTGTAGACAAAAGAAATGCATCTAATGTACAACAACTTCAACCATAACTCAATCTCTAACATATAGCTCCCATAAATCCTACGCTACCCGCAACTCAATCCAGCTCCCCTTCACCCGCTATGCACAACGATACATAAATATTTCTAACCACGTGTCACTCAATCTCACACTCCTTCCCTTCCCCGCTTCAATGAAAATCTTACTGGTACGTAAACAAACTCCCGACACTGTCTGACCTTAATCTTTTGTTACGTGAATCTACCTCGTGTCAAAACATTCAAACTAGGGAAATTTCCTGTCCGAAATTCCTTGGTCTCCTTTTTAACATTTCACATGAGGTTTCCCTGCTTAACCCAAAAATTAAATTACTCCTCTTACTGCATTCCCAAACATTTGAGGCACAATAAAATAACATACGCACCATTAGATGCCCAATAAAATTACACTTGTAAATATACAGAAATTAATGGTGGTTTATCCAACACTCTACATACTACAGAGCCCCCATGTATTAATAGCTAACCCTCACACAGTGAATATCTCAAAACTTCACACACTCCTATATACTACCAATTATCCTAGAAAGAATTAGGCACAACCCTTACATCATTTCTTCAAAGATAGCAATGGATGGCGCTATGTTTATAAAATATTAGTTAACTTCCCGAAGAACCATTCATTAATCAGGCTACGACTCTATTAAAAAACCTACTAATATTACGGCTCTAATAAAATATGAACATACCAGTTTATCAAGTTTTCTTCCGCGTGCAGCAGAACGATAAGTGCTAGATTCACAGTAGTGAATCTCATCAGACAAAGGGGGTCCATTAAAAGACCGTTCAGGTTTATATACAGGAAAATCCCCACGGACTTTCGGCCTACGTCATAGCTATAGCGTCTTACTAACCCAATGGAATCGCTTAAAAAATTATAACGGGGTCTACGCCAATAGATTTGAATGCACGTCGTGACCTGTTTATCCCGACCACGCGCGTTTCCCACTTACGTCATATTGCGTGAGCGAACAACAGAAACTTTCTACCCCGTGAATATCTCACGCGCTGTTAAACAAAGACATGACCGCGATAATTCATTAACAAAGAAACTGGGACTACGAGATCGTGATTAGTTTAACAAAGAAAACCCTCGTGATCGCAAATTAACTTTAAAGAAAAGAAAACTGGTGCAAGTATAAACTAAACCTACCGTCATAAAACGCAATAAAATACCTACAGAAAAAGACCAAACACATAATAATTTCGAAAGAGAAGAAAACTGGGCCTCTTGAAAAACAGAATTACAGTACTGCATCACACTGACTGACTCACTTTTTTAAAACATGTTATTTTACTGACAAGTGTTAGATTTCACCTTTACTTAATATAACACTTTATAGGATACTGACTATTTTAAATTCCTTTGATCTCTTGTTGTTATGAAAAACCGGTTTTGTTCTTCTCTCTTGTCTGGGTGGCTCGGGCACAAACTCTGGCAGTATTTGTCTGAGGATGCAGTGAGAAATGTATGTTAATAGACACATTTAATGCTTAAAACTTCACAAAAAACATTTCTTTTTACTGGCAAAGTTTAGTTAGATTTCACAGTGAAACACAATTACGTTTTTTCTTTACCACAAAAATAAAAACATCTCTCACACCTCACTTTCCTGCTACTATGATCTAGAACTCTGCCATCACCAGTGTCAATACCTTGTCGAGGTGTGGCGGCTTGCGTACCCTGATTACCCCCAGAGCTATGCCAGCGGGAGTTTTACTCCTGGAAGGTTCTACCAAGCTGGACAGGTTTGCGCGGGCAGGGGTCAGACTAAAGCAGACACCCTGGTCCTCCAGGTTGGGGGTTTTAGCATAGGACTGACACCCCTGTCTATGTAAAAAACCATGAAGTTATGGAAACAACAACAAATGAACAAACTTTGCTGCGGGATGGACATCCGGAGTCTGCGGCTCGTATGACTGTCAGTGGTGAAAGCTGAAAGGAAGCCACTGACATGAAAACGGATGTCCTGACTGCAAAACATGATACAAGAATAGGATTTTGGAATGTCAGGACAATGAACAAGACAGGTAAACTAAAACAGGTCACGGCAGAAATGAGAAACTATAGGTTACACATTCTAGGGATAAGCGAGAGCAGATGGACAGGGGCAGGAAAAGTTAAAACAGCAACTGGAGAAACAGTACTTTACTCTGGAAGAGAGGATGGACAGCACAATGAAGGTGTAGCCACTATTCTACAGAAAGGAATAGAAAGGACATTACTGGAATGGAAACCCATCAACAACAGACTGATAAGATTAAGATTGAGAGGGAGATTCACCAATACTACAATAATACAATGTTACGCACCAACAAATGATAGCGATGAAGAGGTCAAGAATGAATTCTGTCAACAACTGCAGAAAGAAATGGAAGACACACCAAGATATGATCTTATTATAGTAATGGGAGACCTAAATGCGAGAGTCGTACACACAATACATATAATGAAAGAGTAATGGGGAAATGCGGCAGCGGAACAGCAAATGAAAATGGGGATAAATTAATAAGTTTCTGTAGCATTAACAGCCTGGTCATTGGAGGAACACTTTTCCCACATAAAGAAATTCACAAATTAACATGGGAATCACCAAATGGTCGGGACAGAAACCAGATAGACCACATCATGATTAACGATAGATGGAGACATGCATTACAAGATGTGAGGGTAAGAAGAGATGCAGATGTGGGAAATGATCACCATTTAGTAGTGGCAAAACTGAAAGTGAAACTAAGAAGGGCTGGACCAACTGTAACTACACAGAAAAGGTTTGACATCAGCAAATTGAAGGACCCCCTTACCAGAAAAGCTTTTACGGCTGACATAAAGAAATGATATCAATTTGCCAAAAGTCAGGAAAAGACATTGACTGATGATATAGACCAGAAATTCAACACCATTTCAACAATATATAAGGAAAGCAGCAAATCATGCTTGGGATTCCAGGAAAGGAAGAAGCAAGACTGGATAACACCAGAAACATTAAACATCATAACGATGAGAAAGGAAATGAAAAGAAAGAAAACAGAAGCAAGTCCCCCAGGTTAAAGCAACTATATAGCGAACAGTACAGTCAGCTGGACAAGGAAGTTAAACGCCAATCCCGAGCCAACAAAAGGAATTTCCTAGACGATCTTGCAAGACATGCAGAAGAGGCAGCACTGAGAAATGAACAAAGCACAGTATACAAAATAACTAAATTCATCAGCGGAAAATGAGGTGCAAACAATATTACATTAGTAAGAGATAAGCAAGGAAATCTCATCATGGCAGCAGAGGGACAGGAAACAAGATGGGCAGAGCATTTCAGAGAAACTCTGAACAAGGAACCACCAGAGACACAATTGAATGTTCCTGAGGCTGAAAACGATCTAGATGTTAATACAGACATTCCACGAAAAGAAGAAATCATCACAGCAATCAAAGGGTTAAAGAATGGAAAAGCTCCTGGCCATGATAACTTAAATGCAGAGCTATTTAAGACAGACCCTGAGCTAGCAGCAGAACTATTAGAACTGCTATTTGTACAAGTCTGGAAAACAGGGACAACACCAACAGAGTGGAACAAAGGAATAATTGTCAAATTGCCCAAGAAGGGAGATCTTGCAGACTGCAATAATTGGAGAGGAATCACTCTTCTCTCAGTTCCCAGCAAAATTCTAGGCAGGATAATTATACAGAGAATTTCAAAAGCAGTAGACCACAAACTGAGGAAAGAACAAGCAGGATTTAGAAAGAACAGAAGATGTGTAGATCATATATTTACTCTCAGGAACATTATAGAGCAGTGCTCAGAATGGCAAAGACAGCTGTACATTAAGTTCCTTGATTTTGAAAAGGCTTTTGACAGTATACATAGGGACAGTTTATGGAAAATACTGAGGGCTTATGGAATTCCAAGCTGCATAGTGTCAATCATAAAAAAGCCTCTATGCCATAAGGATCAAAGAAGAAAGAAGAAGAAGATGATCTAGAACTAATTTTTACCTTTTAAAGTGCTCATTTTCAAGTGATTCCTCAGGCAACTGAAGCTGTTGAACCACATTCCAGTCATCCATTGTTGTTTTGCTGGCATCTTTCAGCTCTTGTTGCAAAATTACATTCTGATGTCTCTTACTTCTAAGGCCGATGGCATGGATACCGTCACCCAGAAAATGATCCTCCATTTTGTAAAACTATATGACACACTGTATGCAAAGAAGACTTCACTGAATTGATTTTGTGTGTGTGTGTATGTGTGTGTATTTTTTTCTTTTTTGGGTAGGCTTAGCTAAATGCATTTATTAAATAACAATTTCTTTAAGAATATATGGAAACATACAGAAGACATTAAATTTCTTCAAGATCTCAATGAAGGAAACACTAAGAAACATATGTAGGACTATAAAAGCAGGACAGGGAAAAAGGAAATGTACTGCTTGGTAGAATATTGAAGTAAAAAAAGCAGTAAAGAAGAAAAACAACTTATATAAAATCTAGATAAAGATCAACATTAAGTAGGAAAGAAGACAATTAAGTAAGATATAACTTAGCAGAAGAAGAAACGACAAGTCAGCAGTCAGTCAATCTAAACATTAATCTTGGACAAAATATAGGGAACAAAGAAAGAATGCAGTACAGAATCTTCAAAAGAATTCAATCAACAGGTTTAAAATATGAAATTGAGAGGCAAAGGTTACAGTCCACCTAACATTATAAATGTTAAGGATGGAAACCCAACACTCAGTGTAACTTAAAGAAAGACATTATGGCAAGAACACTTGCAGGAAATACTCAGTCAAAATAGAAAAACAGAAGATAGCCTTTCACCTGATACATCGTGAACAATTAAAACACAGCATAACACCCCATGAAATAGAGGATTTATAAGTCAACAGGAACAGTTGTTGTTTAAAAACTAGGGTTGCTGAGCTTGTTACTCTTTTTCAGCCAATGCCACGCAGAAGAAACCCTGGCATTATCTACACTGTAGATTTAGGCTTTTCTGCCATTCCAAAATTTGTTCAGTTAAAGTCATGAGTTTCAGTTTCTTTCCTGAGTATCTATCATGGCTTGGAATGCATTTAAAGGACCCTCGAATCCGGTTTCAAGCTAAAAGGGGGTGGCATACTGAGAATTCCACTCCATTCAGGGGGGATTATCAAAATATGCAGGGCTAAAATGCCGTGCTCTGGTTCTGGGATCTCCAAAGAATTTGTGACATTCTGCAAAGACTCATTTCCCAGCTACCCTAGCCTGTCATCTATTCATCATGACATCCTCCAGTGAGCAACCAAATAGGTAAAAGCTAGAGTTAAGTCCTGGCCTCAAGTGACTCCCCAAATTTAGTATGCAATGCTGGGTTCTCAACATGTTTTACCACAAGGAGAATTGTGATGTTCGGTCATTCTAGTATGGCTAGTCGATCCCAGAAGCATTAAACAGGCAACTCAAAGGTCACTTGCTTCCAGGATGCTTTTATTATTGTTGATCAGAATCAATGTCATTGCACTCTGGGCAAACCCATAATTGGTCTCCCTCAGCAATTGTCAAAAGGTATGAATGCTAATTGTTCCTGCTGTGCTCTGGTTGCAGACATGCTGGATGCACAATATATTAAGAATATGGTGTTAGGCCCATATTTTTTTGACCGTCTGCACACTAGAGGTGATGTGGTCAGCATCACGCCGGCCGCCTTAACCTTCCCAGAGTTGCTCTGGTACCCATTTGGGGCTGGGTCGACCCAGGAACCGTTTGTGGCCTAAAAAAATCCCACCTCATCTGGGGATCGAACCATAGACCACTGAGCTAGGAAGCCAGTGCACTAACCATTATGCTACCGCGGCTCCCAGAAGACTGGTAGAAGGCCATAATTTTTAAAAAATGTATGCCAGATGCCTGAGCACATAAGAAGATCCACAGCAAAACATTAATTAAGCAATCTACAGTTTGGCTTCAGCAATATAAGAGGATGTTGATATCATTACAAGGCAGTCCTTGTTCTGGAACCTCCAGGGCAAGAGAGGCAGAGGTAGACTAAGAAGCACATGGAGAAGAGAGCTGGAAACAGAGGTGAAAATGATGAGGAAAACGTGGAAAGAACTTGAGATGATGGCACGTGACAGGAGGACTTGGCAGGTGTTTGTTAAAGGCCTATGCTCCTTTGGGAGTGGAGGGTTATGAATGAATATAAGAGGATGAGCTGATGCTGTGCTCATAAAAGGAAAAGTCAGAAAACCTTTAGGCCTAATACATTTAGTCTTAATCAATAATATAAAAAATAAATTTCATAAGGTTCCATGTAAAAATGCATATATCTCTGTCATGATCTTCCCATGTAATTTTTATTTTCGTTATATAAGATTATTGGTTTCGTCTGAATATGCCCTAAAACACACACACTAGGGCACGTTACGCAGATGAGCTGTTTGTCAGAGCCGGAAAAAAAAAAGTGTTTGAAGATCACAACAATCCACTATCACCAAAAATTGCTCTAAAGCCAATTTATAATTAAAATACCTAAAAATGGTGCATCAAGAAACAAACAAATAGTTATACAAAGTTGCAACCGCTAGAAAGTCATGAGTTGTCGCAAGGTTCTCTTAAACCGCGGCCGCCATCCGCCATATTGTTTACAGGTTGGTAAGCACTCTTTCAAATGAAGTAGTGGAGATTTTTTAAAAACTTGGAGAAATAAATTTGCCAGATCGAGAGATTCCAGATCCGGGATAAACCGATTTTCATTTTTCAACAGCGAAATGCCACGATCACCGGTCTGGAAATGATGGTATTGGTTTTAAGGACCATCTTCATTGCACACGGACAACTCTATCAGTGCTCCGATCTCCTCCCTTAGATCACACAAGGAGGATCTCAGCAAAGTGCACGAACTCCGTAGCACCGCCGAGGATCCTAATGTGTGGGAGACGGACGCCATACCTCTTAGTCACTCCGAACCCCGAACTGATGGTAAGAACCAGACAAGTTATGAGAAGAAGACACTGGCGATAGATATGACACACACTGAGGAAATCTGTTCATAGCTTTACAAGATAGTTATTTAGATTTCAAGGACCATCTTCATTGCACACGGATAATGCCATCAGTGCTCCGATCTCCTCCCATAGATCACACAAGGAGGATTTTAGCACACTGCACAAACTATAGCACCGACGAGGATCCAAATGTGTGTAAACAAAAATCACACATTCTATAAATATATGGTGGGTAGGTTTCCTAATTTTTAAATTTTGCCATGGCAGCGGCCGTATGGTCTACTCTTTATGATTTCCAACTGCGGAGGGATTTTTAACGTGTGCAATTTATACACGGGACCTCCTATTTTTCGCCCTTATCCGAGAAGGCTAAGCATCCGATCTCACTACCCATGAGATCATGGGGAATCTGGCATTATTATGAACCATTGGTTCTGAAATAAAATTTCCATTAAAAATATTCCATATGTTCGGAATCGAACCCATTACCTTTAGAATTAGAGGTGGACACCATACCTCTTAGCCACTCCAATCCATAATGTGTTTATGATGTGCATGGAATACCCAGTTCAACCTCATGGAGTGGGTTTTACCAATAACATGAAGACCACAGAGAATAAATACCATGCGCAATGAAATACGCTATCTATACTGTTTACTACTATTTTTCTTTTTTTTTTCAGCAGTCACTTCAGAAACACTTTAATAGAAGTATTTGTGCAGAAAGCAAAACTAAACAAAACCGCATTTTATTTCCAGCACATAGAAATTCTGGCTTGAGGAAATTAAAGCCATTTCTCCACCCCATGGCTTCAGTTTTCAACTTCCACACCAAAAGAAACCAACAGATGATTGTCTTCTTCATCAGGTACATTTCCCTGCTTCTAAAATATGTTGGTGTTTGCCCTCCTTTCTGAGGAGCCACTGTAGCACAGTGGTTAGTGCACTGGCTTCCTAGCTCTGTGGTCCATGGTTCAATCCCCAGTTGAGGTGGGATATTTTAGACCGCAAACGGTTCCGGGGTCGACCCAGCCTCGTGAATTAGGTACCAGAGCAACTCTGGGAAGGTTAAGGCAGCCGGCGTGATACTGACCACATCACCCCTAGCGTGCCGATGGTCAAGAAAATATGGGCCTAACTTCATACTCCCAATATGCCTCAATGGGCTTGTAACGGGATCACTCCCCCTCCTTTCTGAGTCAGGAAAAACGTTGGTAGCATTGTCCAGTATTTAGTACAAGGAAACTACTCTATTCAGACTTTTATATTTTAAACTCCTTACCAGGACTCATCCACTAATTGTTGGAATGGTCAGTCTGTTGGCTATTGTAATTTTTCCCTCTGTTTACTTTGGAGAAAATCCTTTCAGCTTCAATGGTTGAATATGGGAATGCCATTAGCTGCAAGAACAACTGTTACATGAACAGGAAACATATGAGCACATCTTCAGTTCAAAAATAGCATGCTAGAATTTTTAAGTCGAAAGTATTTTTCCTTTTCCGGGCACACTCGTCCGTTCGCGGGCAGCAAAAGTGTTAGGACTTCGATGCCTTTAGGGAAGTACCTAGGTTTTATTTTTATATTTATTTAGGTTCTTATGTGTCCTATCTAGTCTTCACTTTCTTTCCTTTCCCTGACGAAGGCCTTGTGGCCGTAACGTTGGCTATTTTCTTTGTCTTTTGTCCTCGTAAGACGAATCACCCTTTTTCGATTTTTTTCACACCCATCCATAGAATTTTTGAGCAAAATTTGGCACACCTTTTTGTCACCTGAAAATTTGGTTAAAATGCTTGTGAACTACATAAAACAAAATGAGAACACAGGAAGAAAGGCCACAGCAATTAAATATGAAAATCGAGAGAAAAGACAAAGATTATGAGAATAGATGTAGCAAATGATAACCATATTGCACATGGAGAAGAACTCCTACAACATGTGGACACGCATATATATATATAATAATAATAGTTGCCCATCGCAAGCGAAGATGGCGACAGCTTCAGACTTGAGTTGTGAGACATCAGTGCCGTGATCTCATGTGGCTAATTAGTCCTATTTTGGCCCTACAGGCCATGCCACATACAGAGCACACATGGTTAGTGTCTGTGATGTTTCTGTCTGAAGCTGTGACTTGCGCTGTAATTGGATTTAAGTGAGGAAGAGTTGCGCTAATCGTCATCCTCACTCTCTCGTCCTGAATTATCTGGTCCAGTGGCAAGATATTATCGAGAATACTGGAGACAACACAGGATGCGGTGGATGACCAGGGCGTTCTAAGTGTCTTGCCGTGCTCTTTGCGTTCCACTCCGCGCTGCTGGTAGTTGCCTTCATATCCGTTGAGCCAGCTGATGGCTTCGTCCGCATAGTCCACCAAATCCAGTCTTCACATGCTAGGTAGACAAGCCCTGTTTTTCACCGAGGGTTTTAATGCCCCTCGGCTACCCTCACCTGGTTTAGCCCGCCAGTCGAGGTGGTGTGCCGGGGTGTGGCCGCTGTGCATGCACCAGCTGCTTGGAGCCACAGGGGAGAGCTGAGAAGTAGGTGGGGACCAATTGTGGAAGAGCCACTTCCGAAGGAAGTGCGACTGCCCTTTCACCAGAGTTACTACCCCTCCCTGACCTCTCCATACACCCTATATATGTATATATATATATATATCTTAGCCACCCGTGTGTTACCAGGGCCCAAAAGGGGAGCAAAGAATAGTAACACTGTTCCCTGCCATGCATGTCGTAGAAAGTGACTAAGGGGGGTTGGGCATGGGGCTGGTTATCCCATCCTGTAAAAAAAATTTACACCACAAAAAACTTCAACAAACATGGACAAGTCAATTAAGGAAAATAAAACACAGCCATCCAAGACAGGGGAAGGTCCTCTCGCAGGGAGGCATATGATGCAACACAGAGAAAGCCGAAAGGAGTCTGTGTAACTGACTAACCTTCTTTCTTCTAGGAGAACTTCCAGATTTGGCACCTGGAATGTTCGGACATTAAACGAACAAGGAAAAGTGGCACAAGTAGCAGCAGAAATGAGGGAATATAAAATCGAGGTTCTGGGAATGTGTGAAACAAAGTAGAAGGGGGTAGACAAGAAGAAACTCATCACAGGTGAATTGGTACTGTCCTCAGGACATGAAGACGAAAGTTCACACCACAGTGAAAGGGTAGCTCTTATGTTATCTAAAGAAGCACAGAAAGCACTCATTGAATGGGTAGCTGTTGGACCCAGAATAATAACAGCTACTTTTAAAACAGCTAAAAAGAAAATAAATGTAAATGTCATCCAATGTTATGCACCAACTAATGACAAAGAAGAGTCTGTGAAAGAAGCATTTTATACTAGACTACAGGAAATTGTGGAAAAAGTAAAAAGAAGAGAAATCACAATTTTGATGGGTGACATGAATGCCAAGATAGGTACAGTCAAACCCGGCTTTGAAGAAGTCATGGGAAAACATGGGCTAGGAATAATGAATGAAAATGGGGAACTATTCTCAAACTTCTGTGCTTCAAATCAACTGGCTATAGGAGGAAGCATGTTTCCACATAAGAGAATACACAAGGCAACATGGATATCACCAGACCATAGAACAGAAAATCAGATTGATCATATATGCATAAACAAGAAGTTTAGATCATCATTGCAGGATGTAAAGGTATATAGAGGCGCAGATGTGGCATCAGATCACCACCTTCTGATAGCCAAAGTAAAAATGAAACTCAAGAGATATGCAACAATGCAAAATTATAGACAACAATTTAATGTAGGACAGCTAAGAAATCAAGAAACAAGAGACAAATTTGCGGTCACAATATCCAACAAATTCCAAGTGCTCCAACAGCTGGAAGATGTAGAGAATACAGAAGACTATTGGCAGCAAATCAAAACTGTATGGAATGAGACATGTGAAAAAATACTGGGGAAAAGGGAACAACAACATATAGCATGGATAACAACAGAAACCATCAATAAGATAAAAGACATAAAAAACAAGAAAGCAGATTTAAACACAAGCAAAACCAGAAGTTCCAAAGCCAAGGCTCAAGAAGTGAATACAGAAGCAAACAAAGTATCAAAAGAGACAAGAGGAAGTATTTTGAGGAGTTGGCAAGAGAGGCAGAAGATGCTGCAGCTAAAGGAAATATGAGAGAACTGTATAGCAGCACAAAGAAGCTAACAGGGAAATACAAGCAAACAAGTTGCCTCATAAAAGACAAGAATGGAAAACTGCTCAGCAATATACAAGAGCAAATGAAAAGGTGGACAGAATATTTTGAGCACCTTCTCAATAGACCAGCTCCACAAAACCCCCCGGACATCCAGCCAGCAGAAGAAGAGCTACAAATTAACGGTGAAAGACCAACGAAAGAAGAAATAAAGAAAGCCATAAAGCTTCTAAGAGATGGAAAAGCGTCTGGACCTGATGGCATTCCAGCAGAGGCCATCAAAGCAGATATCGACATGGCTACAGAGATGTTATATAAATTACTTGGTAAAGTCTGGGAAAAGAAGAGATACCAGCAGAATGGAAGGAAGGATATCTGGTTAAGTTGCCTAAGAAGGGAAATTTACAAGAGTGCACAAATTATAGAGGAATAATGTTACTATCGGTGCCAGGAAAAGTATTAAACAGGATTATCCTTGAGAGATTAAAAGAGTCCATAGACAAGAAACTGAGAGATGAACAAGCAGGTTTTTGACAAAACAGATCATGTACAGACCAGATAGCCACTTTGAGAATAATAGTTGAACAAAGTCTGAAATGAAATTCACCACTATACATTGGATTTGTGGACTACGAAAAGGCATTTGACAGTGTAGACAGAGAATCACTTTGGAAATTGATGAGGCATATGGAGTTCCCCTGAAGATCATTAATTTAATAAAGAAAACATATGAAGACATGACATGCAGAGTTCTTCATGAAGGACAGCTTACAGAACCGATTTGGATAAGAACAGGAGTGCATGGAGAACAACAAAGACAACAACCAAAAAGCTACAGACTTTCATAAATGGCGGCTTGCGTAGAATAGAGGGATTAAAATGGTGTGACAAGGTTACCAATGTGGAACTGAAGACAAGAACCAGTGGAACAAGAGATGAGAAGAAGACGATGGCGATGGATAGGACACACACTGAGGAAAGCTGTTGATAGCATTACATGGCAGTCCTTGTTCTGGAACCCCAGGGAAAAAGAGGGAGAGGTAGACCAAGAAGCACATGGAGAAGAGAGCTGGAAACAGAGGTGAGGATGATGAGGAGAACGTGGAGGGAACTTGAGGTGGTGGCACGTGACAGGAGGACTTGGCATGTGTTTGTTGAAGGCCTATGCTCCTTTGGGAGTGGAGGGTTATGAATGAATATCTTAGCAGAAACATAGACAAAGTTTGAGGAATGGACAGTGATATCAGAACAAGAATACTGAAGGCAAGAGGGGCTTTCAATGCAATTGGAAATATTGGAAGCCAAAAGAAACCATGTCTAAAGCGAATATAGGAAATTTTATTTCAAATGTCAAGGCCTATTTTATGGCTCTGAAACATGAAAAAAAAACAGAACAGATAATCAAGAAGTTATAGACTTTCATAAAGGGGTGCTTGCCTGAAACAGAAGGTTTAACTCTTAGTATACGAGCGGCCTTCTAGAGAGGCCGATGATCGATCCCCGTCAATAGCGAAAATTTATAGCTGAATGCATGTTTAAAACCACTGAACAATTTAGTTACGTGCATGATATAGGGGTTTCATTTCTTCACATTTTGATATATAACACTTATGTTATCTTTATAAATAAATTATTTATTGCAAAATCTGTAATGGTAGTCATGAAAGGCCGCTCGTATACTAAGAGTTAAAATAGTGTTGATTTAAGTCAATATAACATCGTGGATTTAATTTTTGTTGTTCTCCAGGTTTCCGAGTCATACAGTAATACTGCCTTTACATGTGAGTTGAAGATTTGAGTTTGGCTTGATTTCCTTTGACTTCCATGTATTTTCCAATGCAGTGAAAGCAAGAACCAGACAAGTGCCAGTGGAACAAGAGTTGAGAAGATGGATAGGACACACATTGAGGAGACCTGTTAATAGCATTACAAGGCAGCCCGTGTTCTGGAATCCACAGGGAAAGAGAGGCAGAGGTAGACCAAAAAACACATGGAGAAGAGAACTTGATACAGAGGTGAAAATGATGAGGAAAACATGGAAAGAACTTGAGCGGATGGCACAGGACAGGAAGACTTGGCATGTGTTTGTTGAAGGCCTTTGCTCCTCGAGGAGCTAAAGGGTATTGATTGATTAAAAGACCCTCTTGTCTTCAGTATTCTTGTTTAACATCACAGTCCAAACCGCTTTGTCTTTTTTGCTACCAAGATGCATAATGTATATGAGTACTCATCTTGAACTGGTGTTTCTTCAAGAGCAATCTAGCTATCATGAGCCCCATGGCTGTATACCACTCCGCCTATGTCCCAGTCCTGACGTATGGATGCGTGTCATGGGCAATGACTACGACCCACAAAAGCCAGATCCAAACCTCAGAAATGAGGTATCCGAGGAAGGTGGTTGAAGTAACAAGAAGAGACATGGTCTGCAACCAGATGATACGTCAAGGCCTAAAAACCCAACCCCTGCAGACCCAAGTAGAACAGTCCCAACTGAGATGGTTTGGCCATATCGCTCGCGTTCTCATAGGGAATATTACATTAATATTATTAATAATTATAAACGAATGCAGAAAATTATGACAACAGGTCATACCACACCATCAACAATATACAAAGAAGGCAGACAGATGTATTTATGAATGCACAAGAAGCTCAATTTGAACATGTTTAAAAAAAAATGATTAATAAATATTTTTGTTTACCCTTTAGAATGGATTTTTGTGACAACCTGTGTGTGTGTGTGTGTGTGCAGTAGTAGTAGTAGCCCATAGTGTATAATGGTGCATTGCACTATTGTATTAACTTCAGAGCTTAAGAGAAGTGCCAAATTACAGAACATCTACAGAAGAAAAAATTAAAATGACAGCAAAAGGTATTTTTCACTTTAAGTTTATTATTGCTCTCAATATGCTAATTGAAGAGCATTTTTCTTTATCTTTAATTACATATATAATTAATATATTTCTTGCATGTGAACTCCCTCCCTCCCCTGCAATGCTCACATATAAAGCTATCTTCATTATTGGTCCAAAATTTAGAATTGATACAGTGCTGCAATTAGACTCACTCCCCTTCAAAAATCGAGGACTTTGTTTGTCTCCTTAGGGAATGTCATGCCATGCCAAGTACCAAACTGTTTATACAACTGAATATTCTTCACTTTAGACAATTATTTCTCTTTCATAATCTTTTGCTTGTCCATCAATCATTTTTAATACGTAAATGTTACACTGATACAGTAAGGCCTCAAAACCCATTCCCTGCAGACCCAAGTAGAACAGTCTTAACTATGATGGTTTGGCCATGTCTGCAGAATGGGAGAAGATCGGATACTATGACAAATATGGGAAACCAAGAGCCAGGGATCCAGGCCTCCAGGACGACCCAGAGTTTGCTGGGAGGACAACATTAGACAATCTCTGATGGACTAAGGACTAGAACGGAGCCAGGCCAGGAGGAAGACAGCTAATAGGACAGTATGGCATTCTCTCTGGCAAACCTCTACATCCCAGGGTAGAAGAGGAACGACTAAGTAAGTAAGTAAGTAAATGTTATACTTGTTTTATACATGCTGTCATTCTCCGAGCCTAGATCTTATTAATCCATGAACTGACCTCTTCTGCAGTTCACTTAACTATGCTGAGGGTCTGTCCTGGAATGTCTCACCAACATCTATTAATTTTCACAACTATGCCATTGTTTTCCAAATCACTTGAACTTAATTCCCCGACTACCAAAAAATGTTTTCCTCTGGTATGTCCTAGTCAGTAGCTGAAAATATTACCTTAAAAAATCAATCCCAATATTTCCTTGAACATTTAACATGTATTAATACATTAACAGCTTAAACATTTATTACAGGTTTTACTAATATCAAATTTTCTTACAAGATATACAATGCATCTTTAAAAATCATTAATATTAGACATATCACTTTATATACTATACAGCTGCTTGTAATTCAAGGCATAAATGTAAAAATGTTAAATGGATATTTTTTCTTCATCTTGTATAACGGTTTTGGTTCGTTCTCTCCCTCCTCATGCCCTCACCAAAACTGGCAGTGTTTTCGAAATGGTCATTCCTCTGACTCAAGAGAAACTCTGAACTTAATGCACTGTAATATTCAAAAGGCTAAGCAGGTTGTCATTAGAACATATCATAATTATGAACAAATAAAGTGCATTTGAACTATTTTAGAACGACATATATAATGAATTTGAAAGAATTATTTTAAATTTAAAAAAAAAAAAAAAATAAAAGCTGAATTATGCTAACAGCAAAAATGGAAAATATTAACAGTGGAGAATAATTGAACTCGATTAACTATTAAAGCAAGCACATCTCAGCTCAAATGGGCTCACCAACTTAGGAACTCAAACAAACATGAGCTCACATGGACTCGCCAACTTATTAAGCACTTCAATTCAAATAGATTCACCAACTAATTAACTCAAGCACACCTCAGCTCAAATGGACTCACCAGCTTATTTACTCAAACACACCTCAGCTCAAATGCACTCACCAGCTTGTTAACTCAAACACACCTCAGCTCAAATGGACTCACTAACTTATTAACTCCAACACACCTCAGCTCAAGTTGTCTCACCAAATTATTAACTCAAACACACTTCAGCTCAATTGGATTCACTATATCCATACCATGTTAAATAAAAATAACACCAACACCATCACTGCTACAGCGCAAGAAGTGTTTTTACCGCACACTTCCTGCATGGAAGTCAACTGCTGTGGTGACGCCTATGCTCCTTAAAGAACAAAGAAAAAAAGATATTTTTTTCATTCATATCCACAAATGAAAAACAACCCCTCATAAAAGCCATGTCCTCACACAATGTTAACACAACAGTCATGTTACACAGGCTTAAATATCTGTGTACTCATTTTAAAATTCAGTTCATCCAGAATGAAGGAAAACTGTTGAAGTCTTTCTTGTGAAAAATTTGCATACGCATCATCTAATTCTGGCAGTGGTTTGGTTTCTGAAAATAATGTAAATGTAGCAAATCTAAATTATTTACAGACATTATTGTCGGGATGAAGATGTTTTTTTTTTCAGTGAGAGCTCATTATTACATTTCTCCCATTTAACCATTGTTTTCAATTCAATAAGAAATTATTTCCATTTCTGTCATGGCAGAAAAGGTCATTAAATAAATCATTAGCAACAGATGGAAAAATTACAGAATGACTAACCTTCTTTCTTCTAGGAGAACTTCCAGATTTGGCACCTGGAATGTTCGGACATTAAACGAACAAGGGAAAGTGGCGCAAGTAGCAGCAGAAATGAGGGAATACAAAATCGAGGTTCTGGGAATGTGTGAAACAAAGTGGAAGGGGGTAGACAGGAAGAAACTCATCACAGGTGAATTGGTGCTGTCCTCAGGACATGAAGACGAAAGTTCACACCACAGTGAAGGGGTAGCTCTTATGTTATCTAAAGAAGCACAGAAAGCACTAATTGAATGGGAAGCTGTTGGACCCAGAATAATAACAGCTTCTTTCAAAACAGCTAAAAAGAAAATTCATGTAAATGTCATCCAATGTTATGCACCAACTAATGACAAAGAAGAGTCTGTGAAAGAAGCATTTTATACTAAACTACAGGAAATTATGGATAAAGTAAAAAGAAGAGACATCACAATTTTGATGGGTGACATGAATGCAAAGATAGGTACAGTCAACACTGGATTCGAAGAAGTCATGGGAAAACATGGGCTAGGAGTAATGAATGAAAATGGAGAGCTATTCGCAAACTTCTGTGCTTCATATCAACTGGCTATAGGAGGAAGCATGTTTCCACATAAGAGAATACACAAGGCAACATGGATATCACCAGACCATAGAACAGAAAATCAGATTGATCATATATGCATAAACAAGAAGTTTAGATCATCATTGCAGGATGTAAAGGTATATAGAGGAGCAGATGTGGCATCAGATCACCATCTTCTGATAGCCAAAGTAAAAATGAAACTCAAGAGATATGCAACAATGCAAAATTATAGACAACAGTTTAATGTAGGACAGCTAAGAAATCAAGAAACAAGAGACAAATTTGCGGTCACAGTATCCAACAAATTCCAAGTGCTCCAACAGCTGGAAGATGTAGAGAATACAGAAGACTATTGGCAGCAGGTCAAAACAGTATGGAAGGAGACATGTGAAGAAATACTGGGGAAAAGGGAAAGACAACAAAAAGCATGGATAACAACAGAAACCATCAATAAGATAAAAGACAGAAAAAACAAGAAAGCAGAGTTAAACACAAGCAAAACTAGAAGCTCCAAAGCCAAGGCTCAAGAAGTGTACACAGAAGCAAACAAAGAAGTAAAAAGAAGTATCAAAAGAGACAAGAGGAAGTATATTGAGGAGTTGGCAAGAGAGGCAGAAGATGCTGCAGCCAAAGGAAATATGAGAGAACTGTATAGCAGCACAAAGAAGCTAACAGGGAAATACAAGCAAACAAGTTGCCTCATAAAAGACAAGAATGGGAAACTGCTCAGCAATATACAAGAGCAAATGAAGAGGTGGACAGAATATTTTGGGGACCTTCTCAATAGACCAGCTCCACAAAACCCGCCGGACATCCAGCCAGCAGAAGAAGAGCTACAAATTAACGGTGAAAGACCAACGAAGGAAGAAATAAAGAAAGCCATAAAGCTTCTAAGAGAGGGAAAAGCGTCTGGACCTGATGGCATTCCAGCAGAGGCCATCAAAGCAGATATCGACACGGCTACAGAGATGTTATATAAATTACTTGGTAAAGTCTGGGAAAAGGAAGAGATACCAGCAGAATGGAAGGAAGGATATCTGGTTAAGTTGCCTAAGAAGGGAAATTTACAAGAGTGCACAAATTATAGAGGAATAATGTTACTATCAGTGCCAGGAAAAGTATTAAACAGGATTATCCTTGAGAGATTAAAAGAGTCCATAGACAAGAAACTGAGAGATGAACAAGCAGGTTTTCGACAAAACAGATCATGTACAGACCAGATAGCCACTTTGAGAATAATAGTTGAACAAAGTCTGGAATGGAATTCACCACAATACATCGGATTTGTGGACTACGAAAAGGCATTTGACAGTGTAGACAGAGAATCACTTTGGAAATTGATGAGGCATTATGGAGTTCCCCTGAAGATCATTAATTTAATAAAGAAAACATATGAAGACATGACATGCAGAGTTCTTCACGAAGGACAGCTTACAGAACCGTTTGGGATAAGAACAGGAGTGCGACAGGGATGCCTCTTGTCTCCATTTCTTTTCTTGCTGGCAATAGATTGGGTTATGAGATCATCGACAACACACAACAGAAATGGAATCCAGTGGACTCTGACTAAGCAGTTGGATGATCTGGATTTTGCTGATGACTTGGCTCTTCTGTCCCATAACCGTAATCAGATGCAGGACAAATTGAAAACACTCGATGAGAGGTCACAGCAATTGGGTCTGAAAATACACAGGGAAAAGACAAAAATAATGAGAATAAATGCAGGTAATGATAACAGGGTTGAACTTGAAGAAACACCAATTCAAGATGTAGAATCATACACATATCTTGGCAGTAATATAGACAAAGTTGGAGGGACAGACAGCGATATCAAAATAAGAATACAAAAGGCAAGAGGAGCTTTCATTGCATTGGGAAATATATGGAGATCAGAGAAATCGGATCCAACACGAAAATAAGAATCTTCAACTCAAATGTGAAGTCAGTCCTATTGTATGGCTCGGAGACATGGAGAACAACAAAGACAACAACCAAAAAGCTACAGACTTTCATAAATGGGTGCTTGCGTAGAATAGAGGGATTAAAATGGTATGACAAGGTTACCAACGTGGAACTGATGACAAGAACTAGACAAGTGCCAGTGGAACAAGAGATGAGAAGAAGACGATGGCGATGGATAGGACACACACTGAGGAAACCTGTTGATAGCATTACAAGGCAGTCCTTGTTCTGGAACCCCCAGGGCAAGAGAGGCAGAGGAAAACCAAGAAGTACATGGAGAAGAGAGTTGGAAACAGAGGTGAAAATGATGAGGAGAACATGGAAAGAACTTGAGATGATGGCACGAGACAGGAGGACTTGGCATGTGTTTGTTGAAGGCCTATGCTCCTTTGGGAGTGGAGGGTTATGAAATGAAATATTACATTGCTGTGAAACTGATACTAAATGGTTAGAAAGGATTTTTAAAATATTGCCTGCAGAAAGAAGACCAGTGAATGGTTAAAACTGTACCAATGTGGGAGGATTAAAAATTGGTACTAAAATAGACTATGGAACATTCTTATTACCCACATCTGAGTCATGTAAATACTTGTATATATAGTGGTTGGGAATGTGAAGGTCTGATGCTGTTCTTACAATGCATATGACTTTTAACAGGTGAAAGTCAATTAAATATCTGTTAAAGTCAGTTATATAACTAGAACCACCGGGCCTTTACACCCCTCCACCTTAATATTATTCTTGTTCAGAGTTTTGGTATCGATTTTTACTGCAGAGATGGTAGCAATTCTAAAATGTTTAGAAATAATCGAAGATAACCCACCAGAAGCTGTTACAATATTTACAGACTCACTATCATCACTACAAGCACTAGAACACCAAGGTAAATGTAGCCGGCCAGACATAAAGGAAGAAATTCTAGCAATTAATACATCACTAGGGAACAGAGGATGTAGTGTCAGGCTAGTGTGGGTTCTAGCACGCATAGGTATAGCTGGTAACGAGTTGGCAGATCAGAATGCCAAGAATGGAAGAATAAGTAAAAACAATATAAGAGCAGGACTAGGAAGGTCGGAGATCAAGAGCTAAGTGAAGATAACTATAAACGAGGAATGGAAGACAACATAGAAGAAAAATAGAAAAGGCAGACATGCGTTCAAACTGCTGAAAGAACCAACAAGGACGTGCCAGGTCAGAGAAGAATTAAAGATACCATCAAACAAAAAACTGTGGCGTCTCCGTCTCGGTGCAGCATACTTTATGCCAAGAATGTCAGGAAGAGAATGACATAGACCACTACCTGATCCACTGTAAAAAGTATGAACAACAAAGGCTTGAATTAAAAACTTACTATAGAAATCACAATATAGACATGACATGTGATAAGGTTTTAAGTATAGATGGGAGCCGCGCTGGTGTAATGGCTACAACGTTGTACTGGCGACCAGGTGTTCATGGTTCAAACCCGGCCGTCGGCGTTTGAAGAAATGTTTACGACCGGAAATTTGACTGAATAACCTGAACGGCTCCTGCACATAAATCCCGTGTGGATGGGAAGGAGCGAAGCTCCTGACCGGGTTGGAAGGAAAGTCCACTGACCCCCCAGCCTCGCAATGACATGTCATTGGGCCGAAAGAGCTGGAAAAGCTCGAGTGCCGCTGGTTATAGAAAAAAAAAAAAAAAGTATAGATGCCCCAGGAGATGCCCAATCAATACTTAAAAGATATATACATAAAACAAAGGAAAACATATAAGGTTAGTACTTCAAAAAAGACATTTAACTAAATAGAAATTAAGCAACAAGAACTAAAAAAATCATTAAGAAGAAAAAAAGAAAAAAAAAATTTTACTAACTACTCATATGACAAGGAAAGACAACGAGGTATTATAAAAAAAACAATAAAAAAAAAAAAACTCAAAAAGAACAAATACTAATACAAATTAAAACCAAGTGTAAAGGACAATAGTTATCAATAAACAATACAAAAGAGAAAATAAAATGAACAAATACTAATATAAATTAAAATCAGCAACTGCTAAAGACAATAGTTATTTAAATTGAATACAAAATTAGAAAATAAAATGACACTAAATACCCCAATTATAACCAAATTTCAGGTTGAACAGGGTAGACCAAGATGGAACGAGAGGAGGCAATAACGGTCAGCTGTTAAGTGCCAGCTCTCCACCCATCACCTCTCCAAAACAACAACGTTTTGGCTTGATTTGGTTCATATTTTTTCTTTTTTTTCTTACATACAAACATAATTGGTAATTGTAATTTTCCCTATTTACAATGATTTCTTCTCCTTCTTCCTTGTTCGTCCTGAAAAGGACGTTGGTTGCGTTGTGCCCGTTTACAGCAAAGCTGCGATATTTGCGCCTTTCGGCCGACACATCCAACTTCTGCACTGCATTTTTTGGGACCGGGTTAGCCTTCCCTCTTCGATCCCTACTCTCTCAGCCAGACTGCAGTGATGCAGCCTGTTTCCAGGACCACCACTTGGAGGTGGAGTAGGGTCTTGGTCAGCTCTGGTTCGCTGACCCTGACGCAAGCAGACAAGCTATGGGTCACTGACTGCATTCTCTATTGTTGCGTCTTTGGGTCCCTACAATGATTTGACAAATGCGATGCCACTTTCTCATGTCGGCACTTGTTCATATTATTTAGAACTGAAAACAATATATATCCTAATTATAACCCATCAGAGGCTGAACAGGATATTTTTCTTCATTAATTAAAAAAAAAAAAACCTATTAATAGAGAATAAAACCCATATTCAAACTGATTACAGGCAATGTATAATTCAGTTTTTAAAATGACAGGAAATGCACTGATGCTGTGTTCACTTAGAACAAATTTGTATATAAAAACCAATGAATGTAATGAAATACACAATATAATTATCTAACTGAAGACAGTCTTTGAAAGTACAAACAGAAACAAATTTAGCAAGAACAGAAGTCAAAATTGGATGCAAGGACAGCTATTGGGTTATGTTAAAACTCTGTCCCAAATACAGCTAAGTACTGAAAGATACAAACAGTGGTGAGGTCATCTAAGAAGTGCTACAGGGCTGTACTCAGGTTGTCAAAAGATATGTTTAAGTTTAACAAGGGCAAGGGAAAGATCTTAATAAAGCTAGAGAACACGGAGTAGGTTTTGCGGTCAAAAAATCGCTAACTAAAATGGTTGAACCAGGCAAGAATGGATCAGAACGCCTGTTAACGCTCCGCCTGCAAACTAGCACAGGTCCCATCACCCTTGTCAGGGTGTATGCTCCTACTCTGTACTCTGCCTCAGAAGCTAAAGATGAGTTCTACGAGAATCTAACAGCAATTATCAAAAGCATACCTAGGCAAGAACAGCTTGTTCTCCTTGGTGACTTTAACGCTAGAGTGGGTGCCGATAAGGTTTCATGGCCTTCATGTCTGGGCAGGTTTGGTATTGGCAAGATGAATGAAAATGGACAACGGCTCTTAGAGTTGTGCGTCCACCATGACCTCTGCGTGACCAACACCTACTTTCAGACAAAACCCCAGCATAAGGTGTCATGGAGACACCCGCGATCCAAGCAATGGCACCAACTTGACCTGATTCTCGTCAGAAGGCCACTCCTCAGGTCTGTGCTCTCCACGCGCTCGTACCATAGTGCAGACTGTGATACAGATCACTCCTTGGTTTGCTGCAAAATCAGAGCACAACCAAGAAAACTCTATCGTGTCAGACATGAAGGGAAACCACGCATTGATACCAGCAAGATGTCAGACCCTTTCATGATCGCTCAATTCACTGCGACCTTCGAGAAAGTGCTCAGTAGCCCTCAGCATGGTGATACTATTACAGAGAACTGGGAGCATCTAAGGAACACCATTCAAAGTACTGCACTTGCCACCTTTGGTAAGAAAACAGCAAAGTCAAATGACTGGTTTGATGCTTCATCAGATGTGATGGCACCTGTCATTGAAGCTAAGCGCAGTGCTATGAATGAATACAAACGTTCACCGAGTGCCAGAACCCTACAGATCCTGAGGGCTACGAGAGCAAAGTTCAACAAACTGCTCGACGCTGTGCAAATGACTACTGGCTCCAGCTCAGTGAGAGCATCCAGATCGCAGCGCAAACAGGCAACATTAGACAAATGTATGACGGTATAAAGAAAGCACTTGGCCCCCATAAAAGTAAGACGGCACCGCTAAAAACCATCAGCGGAGAGAAGCTAACCGATAAGGGTAAGCAGATGGAGAGGTGGGTCGAGCACTACTCTGAGCTTTACGCTAGAGACAATACCGTTACGCCTGCAGCCCTTGATGGTGTCAACAGTCTGCCAACTATGGAGGAGCTGGATGCCGAACCAACATTAGAGGAACTCAGCAAGGCCATTGATAGCTTGGCCTCTGCCAAAGCACCAGGCAGTGATGGGATTCCTCCTGATTTAATCAAATGCTGTAAGAGCACGCTATTACATCCCCTGCATAGGATGCTGTGCCAGTGCTGGGAAGAGACAACTATTCCTCAAGACATGCGAGATGCCAAGATTGTAACACTGTATAAAAATAAAGGAGACAGAAGTGATTGCAATAACTACAGAGGCATCTCTCTTCTTAGTATTGTTGGTAAGGTTTTTGCCAAAGTCATCTTAATGCGACTACACAAGTTAGCTGAGCGCATATATCCAGAGTCACAGTGTGGATTCCGAGCTGGCAGATCAACAACAGACATGATCTTCTCTCTCCGCCAGCTTCAGGAAAAATCAAGAGAGCAGAAAAGACCATTATATATCGCCTTTATAGACCTCACAAAAGCATTCGACCTGGTTAGTAGGGATGGACTCTTTAAAATCCTCCTGAAAATAGGCTGCCCTTCTAAAATGCTGAAATGATAAAGTCATTCCATGACGGCATGAAGGGAACAGTCCAATATGCTGGAAGCACGTCACAGCCCTTTGATATACGAAGTGGCATTAAACAAGGCTGTGTTCTGGCTCCGACCCTCTTCGGAATCTTCTTTGCCTTACTCTTGAAACATGCATTCAGAGATGCAACTGAAGGAATATGCCTTCACACTAGGTCAGATGGCCGTCTGTTTAATCTTTCAAGGCTGAAGGCAAAAAACAAAAATCAGAAGGGTCACTATAAGAGACTTGTTGTTCGCTGATGATGCTGCAGTCGTCACTCAAAGCCAACAGGAGCTTCAGAGCTTGATGAATCGCTTCACTAAAGCATGCAAGGACTTTGGCCTCACAATAAGTCTAAAGAAAACGAATGTGCTGAGTCAGATGTGGGTGCTGCACCACCAGTTATCACTATCGATAACTATGAATTGGCAGTGGTGCACCACTTCACATACCTAGGGTCTACCATCAATGACAAACTCTCACTGGATACAGAAATTGACAGCCGCATTGGCAAAGCTGCAGCTACCTTTGCCCGCCTCACATCACGTGTTTGGGGAAACTCTAAACTCACAATGAAGACCAAAGCTGCGGTATATAATGCCTGCGTCACCAGCACACTCCTATATGGCAGCGAGACCTGGACGACCTATGCTAAGCAAGAAAGAAGGCTCAATACCTTCCATTTGCGGTGTCTACGCCGCATCCTCGGCATCTCGTGGAAAGATAAAGTGACAAATGTCGAGGTGTTGTCACGTGCTGGCCTTCAAAGTATGTATACGCTTCTTAGACAGCGCAGACTTCGCTGGCTTGGCCATGTTCGCCGCATGGAAGATGGTCGCATCCCAAAAGATATCTTTTACGGACAATTAGCAGATGGCAAGAGAACAGTTGGGCGACCACAGCTGAGGTTCAAAGATGTGTGCAAGAGAGATATGAGGGCACTGGACATGGATCCAGCAACATGGGAGGATGAAGCTGCCGATCGCACTAAGTGGCGATGCTATTTACGGCGCCACCTCAGATTGGGCGAAGAGAGGCTCACACAAGAAGCAGAGGTGAGGAGAAAACGTCGAAAGGAGCACCAGGAAAATAAGCAGCTGAGGGCTGTCACCTCAGGGGCGCATTCCCATAGTCAGTTATGACTGAAGGGGCTATTATTATTATTATTATTATAACTGAAGACAGTCTTTGAAAGTACAAACAGAAACAAATTTAGCAAGAACAGAAGTCAAAATTGGATGCAAGGACAGCTATTGGGTTATGTTAAAACTCTGTCCCAAATACAGCTAAGTACTGAAAGATACAAACAGTGGTGAGGTCATCTAAGAAGTGCTACAGGGCTGTACTCAGGTTGTCAAAAGATATGTTTAAGTTTAACTCAGGGGCTGAGTTCATGTCTGACTGAGAGTCAGTGATTTGTGACTAGTGTGTGTGTGCTTGTGGAAAGTGTGTTTGGTGAACACAAGTTTGGGTGACTGAGAGAGTAACCGAATGTGACCAGGCTGATTTGATTCTGAGATGTATGCTCGTATGTGTCACTATGGGAAAACACGGCCGTGAATAGTTTTTGTATGATGTTATAGGTCCTGCCTATGTTCATAAAGGTGATGATTTTCCAGCCTAGGCGCGTTCCTGGAGGAACTTTATGCCAGTATTCATGGAGAACCTGTTAAGGCATTGAATATTTCCCGCCTTGGAGCTACTATGGAGCAAGGCACCGAATATTTCCCGCCTAGTAGCTATGATGGATGAATGGTGGATTTACAGGTGCGAGGTTGCATGCCGCACTTAGGAATGTTTTGTGTACTGTCGTTGTACGTCAGTGAAGCCAGTGCGTGAATGCTGTAGTTCGTTAGTTCCTACAGGCAATATCAGCTTGAGTATCATGTTAGTGTGCTTGTTAATGTAAGTGATATTCAGGACTTGTTTAACAGTGTAAATAAAGTGTCCAAGGAACTGTAACCAATAGCGTTGATTAGTTGAGTACTGTCATCATCCATCTCACATGCCACTCAAATGACAGTTTCTTGAGAATAACTTTAAATTACAGAAGACAAGACAAAGTTCAGATTACATAATTGTACCTTCTTCTTCCTTTTTCTTTTCCTCTTTTGGTTTACGGGGAACTCCTGTTGTACCCTTTGGTCTGCCACGCTTCTTCTTGCCTTTCAGGTCTTTCTCTTCAGGTTTCTACAAAAATACAACATAGTTCTCCAGACAGTTATTTTAATAATTGTGTCAATGTTTATGTCAACCAGACACTTTATAGAATTCCTTAAGAAATAATGAACTTTGTTTCTGAGATGTAAATTTCATTTTATTTTCTCAATTTCCTGTTTTAAATATTTAATTTTTAAGTTTTTTGCAAAAACAGATTCACCGAATCACTCATTACCGGTTTCCTCTGTCGGAATGTCCTTGATGCATACTCCAGCTCCAGTGAGTTAAAATAATCTGGCCGCATGCGTTTTGTTCTAAATCTGCGCCCAACTTTGTCCAAGCTGGTTTCTGATTCAGGCGGGGAGCTGGATGTAGAGGTGGTAGAGGCTGAAAAATAAGGCATGCCAAAAAAATCATTTACATACACTGCTTCTGCATACCTAAGTAGTCAAAACCACCATTCATCCATTGCTTGTTAACACAGTTTTGAAACCTCAAAGTCTTCATTAATAGTCTTATTCAGTGTTTCTTAACCTTTTAGCAGTCCCATGCCCCTTTACAGCCTCTTAAGAAGCCTTGCTCCTCCTAAAAGCATCTTAAGAAGCCTCGCACCCCTTTGCATCATCTTATGAAGCTGTGCACGCCATTATCTTCTAGCTCACAAAATATAGCAAAAATGAGAAAAAGAGATACAAGTATGTCTTGAGAAAATGTTATTTACAAAATGTGACTAAGATTCAGTATTGAATTCACGTTGTCAACGTTCTATTTAGTACAAATATATTGGAGTTCTATGTATTATACATCGTAGATGATGATTCGCTTTCTAAAATAACTGGCATGTCATGCACACCTTGTTAAGAATCAATGGTCTAACTGAATGACACATAAATAGAAACAAGTGCAATGACAGACAGGTCATAAAAGGTAAGGTAGTCTCATAGCAGATACTGCCGTAAGGCAGGCAAGTGTTAGAGACTTCAACATACTAGGTCCAGCTTTATATGGTGAATGGTGAGGTGACCAGTTCCCTTCCTTGCTGCCTCGGCCTTTCCTAACTCAAGAGCAGATTAGGTACCCAATTACAGCTAGGTAGAGACTGCAGCATGACGCAACCAGGTTTTGATCCCAGAATCTGGCAACTTTGCCCCAGAGAGGCCAGCGCTCGAACCACAATATTACAAGATATAAATGTAAGTACCTCTACACCTCACGGTAGAAGGGGAACGACCAAGTAAGTAATAAATGTAAGTGTTCTTCTCTTTTCACTTCTCACGGAGCCACAACTGAAGCTGGCCCCCTTGCAGGAAAAACCTGCACCATGTATTCCTGTGTTCTTGTAGTGGTGGTTTCTTTAGCAATATATTTTACATGATGAGGTTGCCAGCCTCATGAACAACCTCATATTAGTCACCTCTTATGACATACCTGAGGGAGCAGTTGTCCTATTCTTCTTCGTCCCTTCAGAGGCCTTTAGGGATAAAGGTCAGCGATGAAGTAAAATTGTAATGGCTCATCAGTGTTTCAGCAACTTAACACTCTTCAGACCGGATATATAAAAAATCGTTCCAAACGGAACGATGACTTTTGAAGTAAAAAAAGGACATTTATTTTTTAATTTTGACTTCAAATCTATGTTTTATATTAAGAATACATGTTACAAATTATATTTGTGCTAAAAAATATACAGCTTTCACTTATTTTGACTTTGAAATTACACGCAGAAAAACGTAAACACTGAATTTGTCCGTCCGCCATTTTGGATTTTTTCCGATCAACTCGACTTAACAGGCCGTAAACAAAATGCAGTCTGAAAATGACTACAATGCATCTAGTGATGTAGATTCCAGTTTTGATGATTATTCAGAGGACTTGGAAACGTCTGATGAATTGGATGGCGAAAATACAGCTCAGAACAACTCAGATCACCAGCCGTACATGTAAAGGTAATGTTAACGAAATGACAGCTGATTTTGAAAAGTAGTAAAACAGTCGTTTTAGTGGGCTATTGTAGTCAGTATAGCTGCTTTCTGTTTGTTTTTGAAAAAAAGAAACAAATATTTCACCTTTTAAACAGTTAACAAAGAACTCATGGCACCAGGAAATAAATATAAAGTGAATCTGACGTAACTTCTGAATCAGCTGATTTTTCTGACCTCATTTGCCCTGTGTCTCTGCTTTTAAAACTTATTATTTACATCATATGACTTTATGATTGACAGTATTCCTTTGTACGGAAAATGTAATGTGTGTAAATTTTCGTGTGTACACTAAACTGTAACTTTGAATTCTATTGTTGATCTGAAAAAATTAATTTTACATTGTTCTTCTTGCAGATGTTTTGGTTATGATGGACTTGATGAAGTCCCACCTTCCAACCCTCCACCTTTTTCGCCTGAGAGGGTTCCAGTCTGCAACTGTCAGAGGTAAGCACCAGAGAAAATACAAAGCTTTAGCTTATACTGTAGTTAGTTATGAAAGTAGTGGACAAGAGTGACCAGCCAATTAACAAGTACAATGTTTTGAGAAAGACCAATAAATATTGGAAAACTCTTTTTTTTTCATTTTCTGGATATTGCTATGGTAGATGCTTACATTTTATTTCAAGACTAGCAGAAAAAACACCCAAATGTAGAAGACCAGCTAGATATGGTCAGCTAGATTTTACAGAAGAACTAATCCGGAATTGGGGAACAAAAGTTTGTATGATGATGCACTACTCGCTTCAAAGCCACCAGTTTTTTTCTCAGCACACCATGGACCCCAAGTTTACAGAGACAAAAAGAAGTTGTAAGCTTTGATATCAAATTGTAAAGATTGAAATAAAAATTTAAATGTAAAGTTTGTAATATTTTCTTAAAATGTGTTCATGCAGGTAGGAATTGTCTGTCAGAATACCACAAGCCTTAGTAGGAAATATATAAATATGTGTTGAGTCTTTATTATGTCACCCTCATAACTGATTTTACTTATGTGTTAGTGATCATACAGTGTTACACTAGAAATATGTCTACTGAAGTCATATTTCATTATTTTAGCTAAGATGTTGCAGCTACCTAAAATAACTGTAATGTATTCAGTGGAAGATTTAAAAAAAATTTTTTTTTTTTTTGGAAAAGCCTAGTTATGTAACATTTCAAAAATTTGCATAATTTTATTATTTAATGTTGAATTGTTTTGGAAATGTAACATGGAATGCAGAAATGGTTAGACTACAATAAAATATGACTGTTGTTAATTTTTCTGATAATACTTTATTTTTTTCTTCTTTGTGAAATATCATGTTTATAATTTTTGTGTATTTTTCCTGTTGACTTTCCTTCAATTTTTTAAAACTCGCATCAATATAAATTTTAAAAATATTAATTTTACATCTAAATATGGTAGTCTCTTCAATTACAAACAATTTGATGTATAACACTCTTGGGTAGACTTCAAATTATAATGTATCAAGGAACATTAGAAGTCAGATATGTCAGAGTATGAGAAAATGATACAAAATATCAGGTCTGAAGAGAGTTAATGAAGTCTTACTTACTTACTTACTTAGTCGTTCCCCTTCCACCGTGAGGTGTAGAGGTTTGGAAGAGAGAGCGCCAGACTATCCTATCAGCTGTCTTCCTCCTGGCCTGGTTCCATTCTAGTCCTCGGTCCTTCAAAGATTGTCTAATGTTGTCCTCCCAGCGGACTCTGGGTCGTCCTGGGGGTCTGGATCCTTGGCTCTTTGTTTCCCATGCTTGTCGTGGTAGCCGGTCTTCTCCCATTCTGCAGACATGGCCAAACCATCTTAGTTGGGACTGTTCTACTTGGGTCTGCAGGGGGTGGGATTTAAGGCCTTGACGTATCGTCTGGTTGCGTACCATGTCTCTTCTCTCTCGGCCAGACTGCACTGATGCAGCCTGTTACCAGGACCACCACTTGGAGGTGGAGTAGGGTCTTGGTCAGCTCTGGTTCGCTGACCCTGACGCAAGCAGTCAAGCTATGAGTCGCTGACTGCATTCATCTCGTTTGCTGCGTCTTCGGTCCCAAAACAGCCAATCATATCTCATGTCTTCATTTCTGAATAAAAGCTATTAGCAGTGACAAAACCTGATAAAATTATAATCAAATGCAAAAAAAAAAAAAAAAGGCAGGAGTTAAGGTGATCAACTTCCTCATCAATAAAAGTGTCACATATACAGTAGACATTCAAAAATCCGGCAACCTCCGGACCTGAGGAGTGCCAGATTTTTGAAAATGCCGGATTTTTTATGGTTATATATTCTGTATATATTTAACAGAAAATGACTACCTATACACTTTATCTGCGATCGACAATGCACGATGTTTACGTTTTACACCATTTCTTTTATTTGCTGAATCCATAATGGGGCTAAACAGCAGCAAATAAATGATAAAATGAGAAGGAATGAGCAGGAATGCCTGTTAACACGTGCAAGCAAGACCCAACAGCTGCATCAAAACATAAACTGCTCCAGAAAACAGTGGCGCGCCAACGCAGTAAATTTAAAAATGCGCTCCGAAATCCATGCCGGAAATCTGAAGGAACAGGATTATCGATGGCCGGATTTTTGAATGTCAACTGTATGTTCCCATATGAAATAACTTTTTCCCTTCTGTGTCCCATTCTGCATGCCAGCAGTTTAAGTGAATGACCATTGCAGAATACAGGTCCGATAACTCTTATCAAAAATTCAGAAAGCTCTGAAAACTGAAATTCTTTACGCAGCAACACTTGTGTGCACGACATGACTCATGAAGCATCAGTTGCATCATGTTTTCTGCTCATGTTCTTGTACTGCCATGCTAGTGCATGGACAGTACATTAAACAAGTTGATGTAAGCACCAGAGAGTTGTAAAACTAAACTAAAAATAAGATTTATTTTTTGAGTATAGCATAGTTAGCTGCGACTCAGCACTGCTACTAGCCATATGTGTGTCTGCTGCTCTCATACATTTGTGTAATTTTTTGGTGACTTTAATTTCATTGTACAGAATGTCAAAAAAGCTGCAGATACCCTAATGGGTAATGGTGAGAAGAATAAAAGGAAGCATTTCTCATTATCGATAAAGCAGAAAGTGAAATTATTGCAGAAGAACGATCATGGTGAGCCTTTGTGGAATCTTACAGAAGAACTACAACTGTATATGGCGTGAAACGTTGTTGAAGGTTTACAATGACAATGATGATCATAAACTTGTGCCAAATAGGAAAAAACTGCATAGAGCAAACAATAAAAATCTTGATCGTGGGCTACGAGAGTGGCTTTGTTGGTCATGAAACAAGTTAAAATATACCAAGAAGAACTGAAGATTAAAAGTGAGTGTGAATACTCAGAAGGCCAACTGCAGAAAGAATAATGTGTTTGCTTACGGTGTGCTGCCACATACCCACCTGGGTGTTACTGTAATAAATGGTAATTTATCATTCTACAGTTACAAAATCTGAAACATTCCTCATTCTGAAACACATCTGGCTCCAAGGTAAAGGGGTAAAGGATCCCGTTACACGCCCATTGAGGCATATTGGGAATATGGTATTAGGCCCATATTTTCTTCACCATCGGCACACTAGGGGTGATGTGGTCAGCATCACGCCATCTGGCTCCAAGAGTTATGGATAAAGGGGCTGCAGGTGATACAGGTCATAACACATTTTCAAACCTTTTGAAGTAGAGGAACTTGATGATGCTGCACTCCTTGCTGCAACACTGGTTGTTCGGGTTCTGTTTGGTCGAGTCTTTGTGAATGAGTAGCCACAATTACATGCTCTCAGAGCTACTGGACACTGAAATGATAATTAACAAAATAACAGCAATTTTAAATCACCACATTTAACAAACACTCTGTGTAGTTTCCAGGGGTCTATGAAGAAACCAACAAAAAAATAACAGGACTACCACACCCTCAGGCATGTTGTACTAGGAGAATAATATGAGATTGTGGATGGGCTGCCAACCTTTTCCTATAAAACAAATAGCCACAGAAACCCCTGCTGCAAGGGTATGTGAGATCTTGGTACAGGCTTCCTGTAAGTGGACCAGTAGCAGTGGTGGCTTCAAGCTCCATAAGGAGTGCAGACGAAAATTATGATGATATTTAGCAAACAATAAATAGGGTTCAAAGCGCTAAATTTGTCCTAATTTTATCTTTCTCCCAACTATAAATGAGATAGTTAAAAATACAAGAACGGAATTGAGGACTGGCACAAGAATACAAAAGACTAGGAGAGACTCTAAAAGGTGGCGCAGAACTGAATGGCTTGGCATGAGATGAAGTGAAGACCCATTGAACAACCCTTTGATTTTTTTTTTTTTTAAATTTGATGATGAGAAATATTCCATTCAACCTCTGATGTGCTATAATTAGGAAATATAGTTTTCAAATCCCAATAAAATGAATAATTGCCGAAAGTGGCATCATATATTCTGTCCAATCATTGCAAATAGGGCAAATTAAAATTACCACCAAAAAAAAAAAATATATATATATATAATAGGAAACTCTATACAGAGCGATACAACAGGAGGCAATCTGATCATCAGAAGTGGTCCCCCCGTCGATCAAGTATTTCGGCCCTTTAACCTCCTTTATACTCTAAGGGGGGCGGGCCCACCTGGGTCATGACTCCCAAGTGTCTCCGCCTCCTGTTGTCTTATGTAGAAAATGAACCCACTCCACCTTGGTTGCAGCTTTAAAATCCACAATTCTGCCAGCCGAAGGCTATTGTGAAAGTAACCCTTATGTTGAAAACAAATTATTGCGGTCGTTCCACAGCACACCACGTCTAGGGACAGACACTGACCCACCTGCGCAAAGCCAATGAGGCTTGAAGCCACTGAAATCTACTTGCGTTCGACACCTCATACACACCACGTGTTGTCTGTAAGCCACTGTCCTTACACCAATACAACGAAAAACTCAATGTATTGCGGACTTTAAAAAATTTTCACTTTCCAGATGTTTCCTGTAACGCAGGTGGGGATAGAGTTTACTGTCCCGAGTTCCATAACCCATTGCGGTTGTTCCACAGCCAGCATGATGCCTTTTCCGCAGTTTCACTAAGCCTCTTCAGTGCCCTTGTTCTCGACTGTCCCCTCAGCCCCAACAGTTTCAATAAATCATACACTGATGCAGCCATGAGCCCTCTTGCACCCACCTCAACAGCCATGACCCTTGCAGTGAACCCATCGTGTCTCAGATCCATGGCCAGATCACTATACTTGGCCACTTTGAACAAATGTTGCTCTTGCAATCTGGATTCAAATGGCACCTCAGTTCATTCAATATAACCTGGCGATGAAGAATGCAGCACTATATCCGGCCGCCTTTGAGATTTCCTGATACTCTCTGGATATGCCCCTCATCCAGGTAGGTCTATCGCCATCTCCCAGTCAAGAAGAGATGGGGTGTGCTGACTTTCCTGCTCTCAGAAAGTATGTATTTTGCTGTGCTCGGCCTGGGTTTGCTATTCGCCTTCATCCTTGCCAGATCTATTGTTGCAGCCAGCTCATTTAGCACTTTGTTGTGGCGCCATGTGTATCGCCCTTGCCCTAATGACACCTTGCAAGCTGAGAACATGTGTTCAAGTGTCTGCCTCTCATGGCACAGGGGGCACTGCTCATCATTCGACTTTCCCCATCTCACAAGGTTTGTGGCCGATGACAGGAGGTCATACATTGATCTAATCATGAAGCTGAGCCTAAGAGGTGCCATATGCCATATATCATTCCATGTCAAGGACCTTTACAGGGCTCCTTCCCATGTAGTCCATTGGCCTTGTTGGGCCTGCTGCACCGCTTTTTGCAACCTCTTATCATTCTCAGCTCCTCGTATCTCCTGAACTACCATGTCTCTGCGCTCCTGCTTGATGCCTTGGACCACCAGTGGATATCTTCATGACCAAATCCCCATCTATTTGTTTGTGTGTATCCGATTACCTTCCTCAGCTTGAGCGACTCTTGGGCAGCATCAACAGCTCCTTCCACATTCCACTTGTTCCCGTTTTCAGTGAGCTGAATGGACTTAACCACGTCATCTGCTGACTTGCGCAGCATCATTGTGAGCCTTGCCTTTCCCACTTTGTACTCTCAACAGCTGACTTGAAAGGAAGCACAAGTTTTGACTCTTTGCAGTACAGTGCTACGTTTGACATTCCTTGTGGTACCCCTAGCCATTTCCTCATGAACTTGTTGACCTTTTGCTCTATAGCTTCCACTATACTGGTGCTTATTTCATATATAAGCAGTGGCCATAGCAATTTAGGTATCAACATGAACTGGAGGCACCACAGTTTTAACTTTCCTAGGAGTTTGCTTTGGTCTATGATCTGTAGTCCTCTGTCTGCCATTTCTTTTGTATGTTGAACTGCCTTTGAGTCTTTTAAAGAGGCATTGTACACCCTGCGAAGACTTTTAACAGGTTCCTCAATGACAGTAGGGATTCTTTGGTTGGAAACCATGAATGTGACCTCAGCTATCTTCCCTTTCCTGACTGATAGGCTTCTCGACTTCTTAGGTTTGAAGCTCATTCTGCACCAGCTGACTAGTTCATCCAGGTGTGCTAACATTCTTCTGGCCTGGTGTTCATCTGATGTCAGAATTGTTGTGTCATCCATGAATGCTTTGAGCGGTGGAATGTGACACATTCCACTGAGCTTTGGACCTATTGCGACGCCTTCAGCCACATTGAGGATTACCTGCATAGCCAACATGAATAGTATTGGAGAGATGGTACATCCCATCGCAATTCCAACTTGAAGGTCAATCTACTTCATTGTGTACTCTGGTTGAAAATCTGACAGAGAACCTTGCGAAATACAGCTTCAGCATTGCTGCAATTTCTTGTGGAACATGATACATTTCTAGGGCCTGCCACAACATCTGGTGTGGAACGGATCCATAAGCATTTGCTAGATCCAACCAGATTGCATGGAGGTTTGTTCTGTCAAACTTTCCCTTTTGAATTGCTTCCCAGATCATTGTGGCATGCTCTAGACACCCAGGTGTACCTGAGATACCTCCTCTCTGGATGGTAGTGTCGATGTACCCATTTTCCAGGAGGTATGTGGTGAGCCTTTTAGCCATCACTGAGAAGAATATCTTCCCTTCCACATTAAGTAGTGAGATTGGCCTGAACTGACTGATGTCTGTGGAATTTTGTTCCTTCGGGATGTAGACTCCATTCCTTGCTTACAAGCTGGGTTTTCCACGCATTCTTCAGTAAACGGAGCAGTCGTTTGACGGAGCAGTCAAATCAATAAAAACAAAAAAGGGAGATAAAACCCAAAAAAAAACCAAACAAAATAATAAACAGTGGGAGGGTGTAAAGGCCTGGGGTATCTCTAGTTAGATATTTAATAGACTTTATTTGTAATAAGTCATATGTTTTACAAAAACATCACCAGGCCTTCACCTTTCCTGCCATATACCGTTCAACCTCTGATGAGTTATAATTATATAGTCTTCAATTATATAGTCTATTGTCTTCAATTCCAAATAATATGAACAACTGCTGATATGAGAAAGTGGCATCACACCTGTCACGTCATTGTAAATAGGGCAAATCACAATTACCAATTATGCTTGTATGTTTTAAAAAAAAAAAAAAAAAAAAAATGAGATAAACCCTATCAAAACCATGAAAAAAAAAATAATATTAAGTGGGAGGGGTGTAAAGACCTGGGTTTCCAGTTATATAACTGATTTTAATAGATAGGCCTACTTAATTGACTTTCACCTGTCAACAGTCATATGTAGGCCCTATTGTAAGAACATTATCAGACCTTCACCTTCCCAATTACTATATATTAACTTTTGTTCTTGTTAAAAACTGTTTGACTAAATTATGCAGTTCCCTAGGTCTGTCTATTCTTAACACCTCGTCTATATTTGTAGGTAAATTTGATGCCTGCAAATAATCTAATAGGCCTATTGGTATTCTCATTTGTTCATACCTCTTACAAGACGTGCTCTATAGGCCTATTATTGTCTCTATTATTGTCAGAGCTTCAACGAGAGCTAAAATAGCAGGACCAGTCCGTTTTTAGTTCTGCTTCTTCAAACAATTATTGTTAGGGGGCCTATTTAAGTTGTCCTCTAGCTAGCAATAATGTGGCGTCTTGCCTTTGGTACTTCAGAAATCAGTGACACTAAACCAGTCACATATAGCCTACTGACCGGCAGCAAAAAGCCATCAATGTCGCTCGGATAAACATAACTTTACACTTACTTGCTGATCACAGTCAGGGCACTTTTTGGTCACAGTGCGTGATTCTGCTCGTTCTACTCGCTTCATTATTTTGTCACTTAAAAAAGTTTTAGCACATAAAATAAGTAGCCAGACAATGCGTTATTTAGGCTACATATTCCAGGTGATAACAATGGGCGACGCCATATTGCGGCTTATTCTCACGAATGATGCGGATAAACATGATGCGGAGTTTTTTTTAAATGGCTAATTATTCACAATTGTTGTTTATGTAGAGACAGAAAAAGAACATGTTTATTGGTCTACATTTAGTCTACATAAATCCCGTGTGGATGGGAAGGAGCGAAGCTCCTGACCGGGTTGGAAGGAAAGTCCACTAACCCCCCAGCCTCGTAATGACATGTCATTGGGCCAAAAGAGCTGGAAAGCTCGGGTGCCGCTGGTTAGAGAAAAAAAAAAAAATTGGTCGTACATCGGGTTAGGAACAACAGGACCGTTATGGTAGTCAAAGAGCAGGCCCAGGCTATGCCTAAAAGTCACTAGCTAGATAGGTTTTGGTGACCCAAGGATAGACCTTACAGTTCCCATGTGTCGCATAGGAGAGAGAATGAATATGCCTATTTCTCCCTACAGCATTTCGTAAGATACTAGCATGTGGTTGTGCATAGTGCTGGCAGCCTCGTCATGAAAAACAAATTGCTACAGTGTGTGTGAAAAAAATAAACTTTTTGTGGGACGCGATCACAAACGTTACAGCTAAAATTATCAGCGAAGCCACATTTTATAATAAACCGAAATTGTTCCTGCCACAAGCTGCAGAACTGGTAAAACCAGGAGTGCGTTTGGAAGCTGAAACCAAGGTTGAGTGGGTTCAATTCCTATCGCAAGAGGGGAAAATAAACTGAAGGACACGCGGGCCTACCCTCACCCCCTTCCTCTTAGAGCGTAAAGGAAATAAAAAGGCCGAAATACTTTTCTGACGGCAGGTATATTTCGGATGATCAGATTGCCTCCTGTTGTAACACCCTGTATAGAGTTTCCTATAATGAAAAAAAGTGTCCGCTTAGCTAAGCGGTTAGTGCTTGCCTCTCGTGGCATAGCGACCGGGTTCCGAATAAAGGTATACATCAATTATGAAATATTGATGTTATCTTCAGTTCTATTTTTTTTGTGTGACGTTATAGTTTTTCAACACCCCTCTCCTACCTCACTACGTGACGTCATATGTGGACGACCCCTTAGGTTGTACAAACATTTATTACAAATAAGGGAGGGAAACCTGAGGCCTTCTTCTTCTTCTTCTTCCATCCTTAGCCACCGACCGTCAAAGCAGTCAGTGGCCATTACGCCTAGTGGCGTCTTAGGGCAACAGCAGATAGGTTTTCTTTGTCATTGTTTCCCATCACGCCTATTGGCGTCTTTAGGGCAACGGCAAATCAATCCATTTGCTGTTGTTTCCGTAATCGAAGTGACTGGCAAACGGGTGATCAGCCCGTTGGTAACCTGAGGCCTGTAAACAGTAAATTAATATGAAACAAATATAAAGGTATGTTATCAGGCACTCGCAGGAAATAAAGAAGTAGAACACCAGACAACAGAAAAACAACAGACATGAGTGGCTTACCCAGGATTTGAACACTGGACCTTCCGTGCGACAACCCCGCCTAGCCATGTAAGCGAATCACACTATCCGCTCTGCCATCTACGCATCATAAAAATGATGTTTCAATGGCAGGTCAATAGTGCGAACCACAATACACGACACCAGAAGTCCTCCATGGGCAGTTCAGCCTATTAATGACGCAATCACTTCTGTTGTATTTCTATCAAGCAGTATAGGCCGAATCCAACAAGACCCTTAGGACCTTAATACTGTGTCCAGTAAATGATAGTAGACTAGAACAGTGAGAACAGGATAGTGGGTAGGTTTGGTATTGTACAAACATTTATTACAAATAAGGGAGGGAAACCTGAGGCCTGTAAACAGTAAATTAATATGAAACAAATATAAAGGTATGTTATCAGGCACTCGCAGGAAATAAAGAAGTAGAACACCAGACAACAGAAAAACAACAGACATGAGTGGCTTACCCAGGATTTGAACACTGGACCTTCCGTGCGACAACCCCGCCTAGCCATGTAAGCGAATCACACTATCCGCTCTGCCATCTACGCATCATAAAAATGATGTTTCAATGGCAAGTATAGGCCGAATCCAACAAGACCCTTAGGACCTTAATACTGTGTCCAGTAAATGATAGTAGACTAGAACAGTGAGAACAGGATAGTGGGTAGGTTTGGTATTGTACAAACATTTATTACAAATAAGGGAGGAAACCTGAGGCCTGTAAACAGTAAATTAATATGAAACAAATATAAAGGTATGTTATCAGGCACTCGCAGGAAATAAAGAAGTAGAACACCAGACAACAGAAAAACAACAGACATGAGTGGCTTACCCAGGATTTGAACACTGGTTCTAGTCTACTATCATTTACTGGACACAGTATTAAGGTCCTAAGGGTCTTGTTGGATTCGGCCTATACTGCTTGATAGAAATACAACAGAAGTGATTGCGTCATTAATAGGCTGAACTGCCCATGGAGGACTTCTGGTGTCGTGTATTGTGGTTCGCACTATTGACCTGCCATTGAAACATCATTTTTTGATGATGCGTAGATGGCAGAGCGGATAGTGTGATTCGCTTACATGGCTAGGCGGGGTTGTCGCACGGAAGGTCCAGTGTTCAAATCCTGGGTAAGCCACTCATGTCTGTTGTTTTTCTGTTGTCTGGTGTTCTACTTCTTTATTTCCTGCGAGTGCCTGATAACATACCTTTATATTTGTTTCATATTAATTTACTGTTTACAGGCCTCAGGTTTCCCTCCCTTATTTGTAATAAATGTTTGTACAATACCAAACCTACCCACTATCCTGTTCTCACTGTTCTAGTCTACTATCATTTACTGGACACAGTATTAAGGTCCTAAGGGTCTTGTTGGATTCGGCCTATACTGCTTGATAGAAATACAACAGAAGTGATTGCGTCATTAATAGGCTGAACTGCCCATGGAGGACTTCTGGTGTCGTGTATTGTGGTTCGCACTATTGACCTGCCATTGAAACATCATTTTTATGATGCGTAGATGGCAGAGCGGATAGTGTGATTCGCTTACATGGCTAGGCGGGGTTGTCGCACGGAAGGTCCAGTGTTCAAATCCTGGGTAAGCCACTCATGTCTGTTGTTTTTCTGTTGTCTGGTGTTCTACTTCTTTATTTCCTGCGAGTGCCTGATAACATACCTTTATATTTGTTTCATATTAATTTACCCTTAGGTTGTGCGTGACTTCCAGGGGAGTCTATCCAGATATGTCACCATTTTACGGGTATAAATAGCTGTAATGACAGTGGACAGAGATAGATAGTATTACACACAATATACCCCAATTATAACCAACTTTCAGGTTGAACAGGGTATTAGAGCAACATAGTAGACGAAAACAACAACGACAGAGATAGTAAGTGAGTAGTCTATGATTGGTGTTTTTAGTTCCCAGGGTGGTATTTTGCTTCTGTATTTATTACTATTTTCAATTGTGTTTGATAGTTCTTTGAACTGCGTTAGGTCTTCTATCGTTCTCCACCCTGTTGGATATCTATCTTTATTTAAGGGGACGTCCCATACACTTGGTTTTTGACAAATGCTTTATGTGCTGGGTGGGTCACTTCTTGTGCTACTTTACTCCAATAATTTATTCTCAGTTCTTTCCGTCGTAGATCAAGGGGAGGTATGCCAAGAGCTACTTCTAGCGCTTCTACTGGTGTCGATATAAATGCACCTGTAATGGTTCTCATGGCTGCATTTTGAATCCTGTCCAATTTTGCTTTGTTAGAAGCTGCAGCTGAGTCATAGACTATGCTGGCATAATCCAGTTTCCCCCTGATGAAAGACTTGTAGAACATAAGCATTATTTTATTGCTGGCCCCCCATCCATTACCTTTAACAATCCTTAGTATATTTAGGGGTCCCCTACAGCTTTCTACCAAATTGTCTATATGTTTATTATAATTTAGTTGTTTATCTAAAGTTACGCCCAGAAATCTTGTTGTTGAGGAGGTACATATTTTCTGTCCTTTAATGGTTATATTGATTTTGTTATTGTTTTAAAAATTTCCTTTGCTGAAAATCATACCTACTGTTTTGTTTACATTAATTTGGAAGCCCCAACTTTTCATCCACTCTGAAACTTTGTCTATTTGATTTTGAAGTTTTTTTGAAAACATGGTCCAAGTTTTTTCCAGATCGCCAAATGGCACAGTCGTCTGCAAATTGAGATACTGCATTCTTAATGTCGTTAAATTCATCTGCTAAGTCATTTACAGCTATAGTGAAAATTGTAGGTGAAATCACTGATCCCTGAGGAATCCCATTCTGTTGTTCATATATATCTGACTTATCATTGTTTACCTGTACCGCAAAATACCTGTTCTGTAAAAAGTTTTCTATATACCTACAGGTTTTACCAGTAATGCCAATCTTTTTCATTTTGTAAAGAGCTCCATCTCGCCAGCATTCATCATATGCTCTTGCGACATCTAGAAAAACTGCTACTGTTTTCTCTTTTCTCTTGAACCCTAGCTTTACATCGTGTTCTAATCTTACAAGCTGGTCTACTGTACTTCTATCTGCTCTAAACCCTGACTGGTTTGGGCTATATAACTGATTTTTTTCCAGGTAGAATTTTACTCTTTTGTTAACAACAGTTTCCAGTATTTTACCTAGTTGTGATGTTAAGGAGATAGGCCTATATGAACTTACATCATGGGCTTCCTTATTGGGTTTTAGGATGGGTACTATCATAGCTACTTTCCAAGCCAAAATGATAAGTAGAAAGTTCATAGATCAACTAATTAAACAAAGTCTGGCCGTATACACTGATGGATCCAAGGGTGATAGTGGGCAACTAGGTGCCGGAGTTGTAATACCACAATGGGGAATAAAAAAGAGCTACAGTGTAACAGAAGGGGCTTCAATTTTTACCACAGAGATGGTAGCAATTCTTAAAAGTTTAGAAATAATTGAAGATAACCCACCAGAAGCTGTTACGATATTTACAGACTCACTATCATCACTACAAGCACTAGAACACTGTCACGTAGCGTTTAAAGGATAAGAGAATTATTTAGAGGAAATAATAGATCTGATGTGGAAGATTTGGCTCAAGGAATCCCTGCTGGGTTTTCCCACTTCCGAAGGGTGACGAAGAGGGTAAATTCTCCTAACTCGACAGGTCTGGAAAAGATTGTAAGGAGATATTTGGTCTCTCGCTACCGTCGTCCCCTTCTCAGTTATCTATTATTATTATTCTTTAAATTATATTATATTTTACGAGCCCCCCCTCCCTTATAAAGGAAGATAAACATAGACAATATTCAACATCTAATGGAAGGAACAAAGCGTGGGGTACAGTATATACACCCAATTGGTTTATTGCAATAAAGTGAATAGATGGTGAATGATAGTATTGTCGATGGAATTAGTGTCTGCTGTATGTATTATGTGTCTCACAATTCAAGTGTTTTTCATCATGGATGACTAAACTAGGCATTGATGTAGTGAGGTTCCTTTTTCGTGGACTTAGCTTTTCAGCCCCTGGCTGATAGTGAAGTGTGGTTAGTTCTCCGGTCTCCTGACGTTGCCCCGGTAGGTCTTGAATGGTTCGGATTTGCCTTCTCTGTGCTCGACTCCGTATTCTGCGCTGAGATTGGACTGTCGTGCAAGGCTCCACCATAGACTGAAGACAAATACGACGGCTTCATTAATTTTCTAGCTTTAGAAAGCGGTCTTTCCCTAAGCCGTCGCTCTGCCCGTCACCTCAGATTTTAGTCTCTAACATCATATGTCTAGAGTCTAATCTTGAATTCAAGTTTCTCCTGTCTGTCCTTTATTATATTTCTCTGCCCCAGTGGCAGTATTATAATTCTTTAGACTGATTTATCGTCAGCTTAACCCGATGAATTATTATAAATGTCAGTTAAACCCACCAAATTTATCATAGAAATGTCGGCAACAGTATTCTAGTTCTGTGCCTCTAGCCTAATCGTCATGTCATTATGATGAATTTAACAAATAATTGGACATCCGTGTTTTTAGAATTGTCTGACAACATTATCACACACTTCATGTCTGGTCGCCTCGTCATATAATTTATAATGAATATATGTCACGGTCGGTCAACATTATCGTTACTATTAATTTCCGTTAGTCTAAACGTCGGGTCGAAAATAATCAAATAATATGGAAATTAATAGCTATATATATATATATATTCCCGTTATACATTATTATGAACATGTACATATCCCGTGGGATCATAAAATATACCCGATCACATGTGGCTGGATGTGATCGTAAAACAAAAATATGAATAAAGTAAACATACCAATCTTGCGTCGATTTTGCAATGTACTACACATTTCATCACATTATATTCTAGCGAGATTTCACTTACCTACTCAAAGATGGACGCTAACCCGCAATTAGACACGTGGCTTCAGTGCTTTTAATGCGAGAATTCGCCGATAATTGGGTTAGACCTAGCTGTCTCAAGGGTTCCGGGCAAGTGACGAATGCCCGTGTTTGGCGCACTTTTAGCGGGACATTTCCGCTTGGACACGTGATCCATAGCGTGCATCATGTGACATTAGCGTCAAATAAACGCTCCAATCAATAGCGTTAAAAGTCACGTGGGGTCTTCCTAAAGTGGCATAAACTGGTTTTATCAGCTTAAGCAGTCTTAAATTAAAACAGGTTCCTAGCTACCGAGGTCATTGGTCAACAATGACGTCGTATCTAAAAATAGCGAGGAGAAAATACTGAATACTAGGAGAATTTCCGCAAGTGACACTTCCCGGGACTTTGCGATCATGCATTGAGGATGAGAAAAAAAAACGATGTCCGTAAATAATAAAAAAAATGAAGAGAAGATTGGGCAAGTTGTCACACAAGCCCCTCCTCAAGTTTGACGTTCCGTCCAACTCCTCTTGTCCTGTCTTCCTCTTCTTTTCCAGTTTCTCATATCTCCTCGGTTGCGTCCGGATGTCTGCTCAAAAAATCTGCCCCTACGTTGTTCTTCCCAGGTATGTATTCTATGTGAAATGAATATGGCTGCAACAGTAGTGACCATCTCATAAGCCGGGCATTAAGGTTCTTCGACGCTGCAAGAAATATCAACGGTTGGTGATCACACTGCACCGTGAACTTTTTTTCCCGTATAAATATGGTTGAAACTTCTGCACAGCCCATATTAGCGACAGACATTCTCGTTCGATGGTAGAGTAGTTCTGTTCAGCAGGGTTCAATTTCCTACTAGCATATGCGATGGGGAATAGAGTTGCAGAAGGTCTATCACTAGGCTGCAGGAGAGTGGCTCCTATCCCTATATTGCTAGCATCTGTTCGCAGCGTAAAGTTCAGAGTTAAGTCAGGCAGTCGCAGAATTGGCCTAGCTGTGAGTTTCTCCTTCAGCAGCGTGTAGGCATTTTCGCACTCCGCTGTCCAGGTTACTTTGTCCGGGTTCCCATTCTTGGTTAATGCGGTCAATGGCGCACTCAGGGTATTAAAATCTTTAATATATCTCTGGTAGAAGCCACATAGAGACACAAATGACCTTACATCCTTTTTTAGTCTGGGGTCGTGGGGCCCGCTGTAACTTCTCAATATTACGCGCATCTGGGAACATGCATCCATGCGAGATAGTGTGTCCCAGGAATTCTAGTTGCTCGCAGGCAATTTGACATTTTGTAGGGCGAGCGGTGAGTCCTGTTTCTCTAAGTCTTTCGAAGAGTAGGGAAACTGCGTCCAGGTGCTCCTCAAAGGTGTTCGTGGCAATAAGTATGTCGTCCATGAAATTACTTATCCCAGGGTGGTTCAGGGGTTCCAGTAGCTTCCTCATCATACGAGTAAAGACGCTTGGGGCGTTGCTTAGCCCAAATGGCAATACATTAAACTCATAATGGCCTTCAGAAGTACTAAATGCTAACATATGTCGAATTTCCTCTTTTACCGGGATCTGGTAGTACCCTTTGCTAAGGTCTATCTTCGAAAAGTATCGTGCTCTACTCAGCTTGGTGAAAAGCTGATTCTGATCCGGTAAGGGCTCCGCTTGAAATTCCGTTACAGCGTTGAGCCTTCGGTAGTCTATGCAGAGGCGATGTTCTCCTGTGGATTTTCTAAGCAACACTACACTCGCACTATAAGGCGACTCTGATTTTGAGATAATATTTTCCTTAAGCAGGTACTCGATTTCCTCACTCAATGCCTTTGCTTTAGCATAAGGAACAGGATAGTTCTTAACTCGTACCGGGGCGAGGTCTGTTAGCTTCATATCAAATTCTATCAGGTTGGTCATGCCAGGTTTATCCGTGAGTGTACTAGTGTGTTTTCTCAACAACTGTTGAACCCGTGCCTGCTGATCCTCCGTTAAAGTTGAACTAATCTGAACATCTTGATGAGTTTCGCACTGACGAAGAGGGTATTCACAGGAGGTCAGGGGTTCTGCCTCAGTTTCCGTCGCAATAGCCAGTGTCAGGAAATGTGCTGGTTCTGCACCTGGTCTTTCATAATATCGCTTCAGCAGGTTTATGTGGTAAATTTTCTGCTTCCCCTTTATGGCAATCTTGTAATTGGTGCGCGACATTTTCTCAACAATTTTATATGGACCTCTCCACCCGATTTGCAATTTATTATTGCTACTGGGCAGGAGTAATAATACCTGTTCTCCTACTTCTAGCTCCCTATCCTTCGCAGTGCGGTTGTAGTAACGCGCATGTTTACGACGGGCACGGCGTACATTTTCCTTTGCCAGTTCCCATCCTGTTTTAAGGCGTTGGGTCAACTCCTTCACGTATTGGGATGCAGAGGTGACCGTCTCATCAGCTTTATCATCTGTCCAAGTACGTAACAGTGCCTCTAAAGGTCCTTTTATAGGTCTACCAAACAGCAATGTGGCAGGAGGCATCCCAGTAGAATTGTGGGGTACTTCGCGGTAAGCAAATAGTGCTGCGGGTAAGTATTGATCCCAGCTCTCTGGTTTTTCCTGCGCAAGTTTCCGAAGGATGGAATAAGGGTCCCGTTAAACCGCTCCACCTGGCCATTTGCCTGGGGGTGGTAGGGAGAGGTGTGGATATGTCGGGCCTGAAATATCCTAAACACTTCCTCGGTGAGTTTTCCTCGGAATTGGGAACCATTATCTGTCAGGATCTGTGACGGAAACCCTAGCCGAGTAAATATGGTGAGCAGAGCCTCAGCAACATGCTTAGAATCACAGGCGGGCATAGCAATTGCCTCTGCCCACATGGAGCAACAATCCACTAACGTGAGTATATAACTGTTTCTCTTTTTGCTACGAGTAAGTGGACCCACAATATCCACCGCTACTCGTTTGAAGGGTGTGCCCAAGATTGGCATTTCTCCCAGAGTGGCTGGGGCCGTCCAGTGTTTCGGCGCTGTCCTCTGGCACTGCGGGCATGATTTCACATATCTCTGGATATCGGCGTTGATACCTGGCCAATAATAATGACATGAAATACGCTGAATCGTGGCACTTATGCCCATGTGGCCACTAAACGGAAGGGCATGGCCCATTTCTAGGACCTGGGCTCGGTATGCTGATGGAACCACAAGTTGCCCATGTTCCTGTCCTCCATTTCCTGCTTTCCGATGCAACAGCCCATTTTTCTTGTAGAAGTCTCCCTTTTGGAGAGGAGTGTGCGCTCTCGGTAGTTTTTTTGTAGCAGGGTGCTAGAGATTGATCCTCCGTTTTGTGCCTTTTTTAATTCCTCAGGAAGGATGTTGGGTGGGGATTCCAACTCCGTATTCCGTTTGGCCTGTCCTCTAGTGGTGACAGCCGCCACAACCAGAGGGTGAATGGGTTCTCCCCAAGAACACATACCTACACCCTAAGATCAAGGGATAAATAGGGTCGTCCAAGATCGCTGCACGGATTTCCCCAGTCACATATTTTGATTTGACCTTAATCTTGGCTATGGCCAAACGCATAGGTGCTGCACTTTTTAGTAGGTCCTTGTATTTCTATAGTGTCTTCTGTCATCTGGTCAGGCTTGACTAGGGATGCACAGACAACTGCGTCGAATGCAAGGCCTGTATCATAAAGGCAGGTCACCTCTTGGTCATTTACGAGGACTGTCTCAACGACCGGGGGATGTCGGGGTTTGTCCAGAGGTTCTTCCGGTCCATTTCCCCTTGCGGCACTTTTACGTAAGCAGGCAGCATGATGAGGTGGGTTTTTTCCGGTTGCACTCCTGCGTATTGTGGGTGATGGTTCTACAGTGCTTACACCATTTTTCCCCTTGCCTCTGCTGCTGGAAATTAGATCTCTGAGTAGTCTTGTAGTCTGGCTTGTCATGCTTTTTGAAGTTAGTATACGGTGGTTTCACTTGGGGGTCCATGTGTGACTGAGCTGTCTGTCTAGGTACGTAATCTGGTTGTTTCCGTCTGGGTGGTGGATTCTCTGATAGTGCTGCCTGATATCGTTCCGCTAACTGGACTATGGATTCTAAAGTGCTGGCCCCATTCTCTGTCAGGAATCTTCTCATGTCGGAAGTCATGGTGTCCTTCAGTTGTTCGATCATGACCATTTCCTTCAGGCCTTCCCAATCATGAGTAAAATTCCCTAGGGCACCCCACTTCTCCACGTAGGAATCCAGTCTCGCAGCAAACTGAGCAAAGTTCTCTCCGACTTCCCTCCTAGAGTTACGGAACCTCTTCCTATAGGCGTCAGCATGTAGCTCATAACGAACCAATAGTGCCTTTTTCAAAGAGTCGTAGTCATCCTGTAAACCTGGAGGAAGCTTGCTATACACGTCATAAGCAGTTCCTCTAAGCCCTTGCGACAGTTTCAGGTTCCATTTGCTCTTCTCCAAACCAAATGTGGTGGCAAACTTCTCAAATTTGTCGAGATACCTATCGATCGAGTCGGCTTGTTCCGAGAAAGCTTCAAATGGAAACGTCAAAGGTCCCAAAGTTGACATGAGTGAGGATGGCAAAGGTCCGGTGCCCCCTGCGTGCAAGGAAGGCATATCATCTGACCGTGGCGATAGGTTGCCTGAGGAGGTAGATGCGGTCGCACCGGCTACTGGTTCAACTCTTTGAGCTTGTCCCTGCATCTCTAACTGCTTCATCTTCAATGCATGCTCGCGTTCATCTCTCTCGCTTCTTTCTCTAGCGTCTACAGCTTTTATCCTCTCATCTATTTCTGCTAACTTTATTCGCTCTTCTCTTTCAGCTTTCGCTGTTTCTCGAGCGTAATACTTATCAGTCTCGACACTGACATAATTTGCAAGGTCCACCCCACTATAACCTAGATCTCGACCGGCCTCCCCTAGTGCTGCCTTAAGCTTAACTATTTCAGCCATCTTTTGCAGTTAAAGTCCACACTGAGTAAGCTAGTGCTACCTTCCAATAGTATTTCTAACAACAAGTAAATACTAATTATTTATCCGACTGCTGTAGAATGAAATTACTACAGTTATGGAGACTTAAGGTCTGTAATTCAATGAAATACAAAATCAAGAACTAACTTAATTAAACACAACATATATAAAGGGATTCACCAATCAATGCCTGAATTTCTAGAAAAAATGTTTTCTGTCTTTCTAGAGCTCACTGTGTGAAAATACATGTGTTAAAATGGTATACTGTAATGACTGAATGGATGATACTATCCCAGAGGTATGATAAAATACATAAGTTCAAATCCCGGACCGAGACACCAGTGTCACGTAGCGTTTAAAGGATAAGAGAATTATTTAGAGGAAATAATAGATCTGATGTGGAAGATTTGGCTCAAGGAATCCCTGCTGGGTTTTCCCACTTCCGAAGGGTGACGAAGAGGGTAAATTCTCCTAACTCGACAGGTCTGGAAAAGATTGTAAGGAGATATTTGGTCTCTCGCTACCGTCGTCCCCTTCTCAGTTATCTATTATTATTATTCTTTAAATTATATTATATTTTACGAGCCCCCCCTCCCTTATAAAGGAAGATAAACATAGACAATATTCAACATCTAATGGAAGGAACAAAGCGTGGGGTACAGTATATACACCCAATTGGTTTATTGCAATAAAGTGAATAGATGGTGAATGATAGTATTGTCGATGGAATTAGTGTCTGCTGTATGTATTATGTGTCTCACAATTCAAGTGTTTTTTCATCATGGATGACTAAACTAGGCATTGATGTAGTGAGGTTCCTTTTTCGTGGACTTAGCTTTTCAGCCCCTGGCTGATAGTGAAGTGTGGTTAGTTCTCCGGTCTCCTGACGTTGCCCCGGTAGGTCTTGAATGGTTCGGATTTGCCTTCTCTGTGCTCGACTCCGTATTCTGCGCTGAGATTGGACTGTCGTGCAAGGCTCCACCATAGACTGAAGACAAATACGACGGCTTCATTAATTTTCTAGCTTTAGAAAGCAGTCTTTCCCTAAGCCGTCCCTCTGCCCGTCACCTCAGATTTTAGTCTCTAACATCATATGTCTAGAGTCTAATCTTGAATTCAAGTTTCTCCTGTCTGTCCTTTATTATATTTCTCTGCCCCAGTGGCAGTATTATAATTCTTTAGACTGATTTATCGTCAGCTTAACCCGATGAATTATTATAAATGTCAGTTAAACCCACCAAATTTATCATAGAAATGTCGGCAACAGTATTCTAGTTCTGTGCCTCTAGCCTAATCGTCATGTCATTATGATGAATTTAACAAATAATTGGACATCCGTGTTTTTAGAATTGTCTGACAACATTATCACACACTTCATGTCTGGTCGCCTCGTCATATAATTTATAATGAATATATGTCACGGTCGGTCAACATTATCGTTACTATTAATTTCCGTTAGTCTAAACGTCGGGTCGAAAATAATCAAATAATATGGAAATTAATAGCTATATATATATATATATTCCCGTTATACATTATTATGAACATGTACATATCCCGTGGGATCATAAAATATACCCGATCACATGTGGCTGGATGTGATCGTAAAACAAAAATATGAATAAAGTAAACATACCAATCTTGCGTCGATTTTGCAATGTACTACACATTTCATCACATTATATTCTAGCGAGATTTCACTTACCTACTCAAAGATGGACGCTAACCCGCAATTAGACACGTGGCTTCAGTGCTTTTAATGCGAGAATTCGCCGATAATTGGGTTAGACCTAGCTGTCTCAAGGGTTCCGGGCAAGTGAAGAATGCCCGTGTTTGGCGCACTTTTAGCGGGACATTTCCGCTTGGACACGTGATCCATAGCGTGCATCATGTGACATTAGCGTCAAATAAACGCTCCAATCAATAGCGTTAAAAGTCACGTGGGGTCTTCCTAAAGTGGCATAAACTGGTTTTATCAGCTTAAGCAGTCTTAAATTAAAACAGGTTCCTAGCTACCGAGGTCATTGGTCAACAATGACGTCGTATCTAAAAATAGCGAGGAGAAAATACTGAATACTAGGAGAATTTCCGCAAGTGACACTTCCCGGGACTTTGCGATCATGCATTGAGGATGAGAAAAAAAAACGATGTCCGTAAATAATAAAAAAAATGAAGAGAAGATTGGGCAAGTTGTCACACAAGCCCCTCCTCAAGTTTGACGTTCCGTCCAACTCCTCTTGTCCTGTCTTCCTCTTCTTTTCCAGTTTCTCATATCTCCTCGGTTGCGTCCGGATGTCTGCTCAAAAAATCTGCCCCTACGTTGTTCTTCCCAGGTATGTATTCTATGTGAAATGAATATGGCTGCAACAGTAGTGACCATCTCATAAGCCGGGCATTAAGGTTCTTCGACGCTGCAAGAAATATCAACGGTTGGTGATCACACTGCACCGTGAACTTTTTCCCGTATAAATATGGTTGAAACTTCTGCACAGCCCATATTAGCGACAGACATTCTCGTTCGATGGTAGAGTAGTTCTGTTCAGCAGGGTTCAATTTCCTACTAGCATATGCGATGGGGAATAGAGTTGCAGAAGGTCTATCACTAGGCTGCAGGAGAGTGGCTCCTATCCCTATATTGCTAGCATCTGTTCGCAGCGTAAAGTTCAGAGTTAAGTCAGGCAGTCGCAGAATTGGCCTAGCTGTGAGTTTCTCCTTCAGCAGCGTGTAGGCATTTTCGCACTCCGCTGTCCAGGTTACTTTGTCCGGGTTCCCATTCTTGGTTAATGCGGTCAATGGCGCACTCAGGGTATTAAAATCTTTAATATATCTCTGGTAGAAGCCACATAGAGACACAAATGACCTTACATCCTTTTTAGTCTGGGGTCGTGGGGCCCGCTGTAACTTCTCAATATTACGCGCATCTGGGAACATGCATCCATGCGAGATAGTGTGTCCCCAGGAATTCTAGTTGCTCGCAGGCAATTTGACATTTTGTAGGGCGAGCGGTGAGTCCTGTTTCTCTAAGTCTTTCGAAGAGTAGGGAAACTGCGTCCAGGTGCTCCTCAAAGGTGTTCGTGGCAATAAGTATGTCGTCCATGAAATTACTTATCCCAGGGTGGTTCAGGGGTTCCAGTAGCTTCCTCATCATCATACGAGTAAAGACGCTTGGGGCGTTGCTTAGCCCAAATGGCAATACATTAAACTCATAATGGCCTTCAGAAGTACTAAATGCTAACATATGTCGAATTTCCTCTTTTACCGGGATCTGGTAGTACCCTTTGCTAAGGTCTATCTTCGAAAAGTATCGTGCTCTACTCAGCTTGGTGAAAAGCTGATTCTGATCCGGTAAGGGCTCCGCTTGAAATTCCGTTACAGCGTTGAGCCTTCGGTAGTCTATGCAGAGGCGATGTTCTCCTGTGGATTTTCTAAGCAACACTACACTCGCACTATAAGGCGACTCTGATTTTGAGATAATATTTTCCTTAAGCAGGTACTCGATTTCCTCACTCAATGCCTTTGCTTTAGCATAAGGAACAGGATAGTTCTTGACTCGTACCGGGGCGAGGTCTGTTAGCTTCATATCAAATTCTATCAGGTTGGTCATGCCAGGTTTATCCGTGAGTGTACTAGTGTGTTTTCTCAACAACTGTTGAACCCGTGCCTGCTGATCCTCCGTTAAAGTTGAACTAATCTGAACATCTTGATGAGTTTCGCACTGACGAAGAGGGTATTCACAGGAGGTCAGGGGTTCTGCCTCAGTTTCCGTCGCAATAGCCAGTGTCAGGAAATGTGCTGGTTCTGCACCTGGTCTTTCATAATATCGCTTCAGCAGGTTTATGTGGTAAATTTTCTGCTTCCCCTTTATGGCAATCTTGTAATTGGTGCGCGACATTTTCTCAACAATTTTATATGGACCTCTCCACCCGATTTGCAATTTATTATTGCTACTGGGCAGGAGTAATAATACCTGTTCTCCTACTTCTAGCTCCCTATCCTTCGCAGTGCGGTTGTAGTAACGCGCATGTTTACGACGGGCACGGCGTACATTTTCCTTTGCCAGTTCCCATCCTGTTTTAAGGCGTTGGGTCAACTCCTTCACGTATTGGGATGCAGAGGTGACCGTCTCATCAGCTTTATCATCTGTCCAAGTACGTAACAGTGCCTCTAAAGGTCCTTTTATAGGTCTACCAAACAGCAATGTGGCAGGAGGCATCCCAGTAGAATTGTGGGGTACTTCGCGGTAAGCAAATAGTGCTGCGGGTAAGTATTGATCCCAGCTCTCTGGTTTTTCCTGCGCAAGTTTCCGAAGGATGGAAATAAGGGTCCCGTTAAACCGCTCCACCTGGCCATTTGCCTGGGGGTGGTAGGGAGAGGTGTGGATATGTCGGGCCTGAAATATCCTAAACACTTCCTCGGTGAGTTTTCCTCGGAATTGGGAACCATTATCTGTCAGGATCTGTGACGGAAACCCTAGCCGAGTAAATATGGTGAGCAGAGCCTCAGCAACATGCTTAGAATCACAGGCGGGCATAGCAATTGCCTCTGCCCACATGGAGCAACAATCCACTAACGTGAGTATATAACTGTTTCTCTTTTTGCTACGAGTAAGTGGACCCACAATATCCACCGCTACTCGTTCGAAGGGTGTGCCCAAGATTGGCATTTCTCCCAGAGTGGCTGGGGCCGTCCAGTGTTTCGGCGCTGTCCTCTGGCACTGCGGGCATGATTTCACATATCTCTGGATATCGGCGTTGATACCTGGCCAATAATAATGACATGAAATACGCTGAATCGTGGCACTTATGCCCATGTGGCCACTAAACGGAAGGGCATGGCCCATTTCTAGGACCTGGGCTCGGTATGCTGATGGAACCACAAGTTGCCCATGTTCCTGTCCTCCATTTCCTGCTTTCCGATGCAACAGCCCATTTTTCTTGTAGAAGTCTCCCTTTTGGAGAGGAGTGTGCGCTCTCGGTAGTTTTTTGTAGCAGGGTGCTAGAGATTGATCCTCCGTTTGTGCCTTTTTTAATTCCTCAGGAAGGATGTTGGGTGGGGATTCCAACTCCGTATTCCGTTTGGCCTGTCCTCTAGTGGTGACAGCCGCCACAACCAGAGGGTGAATGGGTTCTCCCAAGAACACATACCTACACCCTAAGATCAAGGGATAAATAGGGTCGTCCAAGATCGCTGCACGGATTTCCCCAGTCACATATTTTGATTTGACCTTAATCTTGGCTATGGCCAAACGCATAGGTGCTGCACTTTTAGTAGGTCCTTGTATTTCTATAGTGTCTTCTGTCATCTGGTCAGGCTTGACTAGGGATGCACAGACAACTGCGTCGAATGCAAGGCCTGTATCATAAAGGCAGGTCACCTCTTGGTCATTTACGAGGACTGTCTCAACGACCGGGGGATGTCGGGGTTTGTCCAGAGGTTCTTCCGGTCCATTTCCCCTTGCGGCACTTTTACGTAAGCAGGCAGCATGATGAGGTGGGTTTTTCCGGTTGCACTCCTGCGTATTGTGGGTGATGGTTCTACAGTGCTTACACCATTTTTCCCCTTGCCTCTGCTGCTGGAAATTAGATCTCTGAGTAGTCTTGTAGTCTGGCTTGTCATGCTTTTTGAAGTTAGTATACGGTGGTTTCACTTGGGGGTCCATGTGTGACTGAGCTGTCTGTCTAGGTACGTAATCTGGTTGTTTCCGTCTGGGTGGTGGATTCTCTGATAGTGCTGCCTGATATCGTTCCGCTAACTGGACTATGGATTCTAAAGTGCTGGCCCCATTCTCTGTCAGGAATCTTCTCATGTCGGAAGTCATGGTGTCCTTCAGTTGTTCGATCATGACCATTTCCTTCAGGCCTTCCCAATCATGAGTAAAATTCCCTAGGGCACCCCACTTCTCCACGTAGGAATCCAGTCTCGCAGCAAACTGAGCAAAGTTCTCTCCGACTTCCCTCCTAGAGTTACGGAACCTCTTCCTATAGGCGTCAGCATGTAGCTCATAACGAACCAATAGTGCCTTTTTCAAAGAGTCGTAGTCATCCTGTAAACCTGGAGGAAGCTTGCTATACACGTCATAAGCAGTTCCTCTAAGCCCTTGCGACAGTTTCAGGTTCCATTTGCTCTTCTCCAAACCAAACGTGGTGGCAAACTTCTCAAATTTGTCGAGATACCTATCGATCGAGTCGGCTTGTTCCGAGAAAGCTTCAAATGGAAACGTCAAAGGTCCCAAAGTTGACATGAGTGAGGATGGCAAAGGTCCGGTGCCCCCTGCGTGCAAGGAAGGCATATCATCTGACCGTGGCGATAGGTTGCCTGAGGAGGTAGATGCGGTCGCACCGGCTACTGGTTCAACTCTTTGAGCTTGTCCCTGCATCTCTAACTGCTTCATCTTCAATGCATGCTCGCGTTCATCTCTCTCGCTTCTTTCTCTAGCGTCTACAGCTTTTATCCTCTCATCTATTTCTGCTAACTTTATTCGCTCTTCTCTTTCAGCTTTCGCTGTTTCTCGAGCGTAATACTTATCAGTCTCGACACTGACATAATTTGCAAGGTCCACCCCACTATAACCTAGATCTCGACCGGCCTCCCCTAGTGCTGCCTTAAGCTTAACTATTTCAGCCATCTTTTGCAGTTAAAGTCCACACTGAGTAAGCTAGTGCTACCTTCCAATAGTATTTCTAACAACAAGTAAATACTAATTATTTATCCGACTGCTGTAGAATGAAATTACTACAGTTATGGAGACTTAAGGTCTGTAATTCAATGAAATACAAAATCAAGAACTAACTTAATTAAACACAACATATATAAAGGGATTCACCAATCAATGCCTGAATTTCTAGAAAAAATGTTTTCTGTCTTTCTAGAGCTCACTGTGTGAAAATACATGTGTTAAAATGGTATACTGTAATGACTGAATGGATGATACTATCCCAGAGGTATGATAAAATACATAAGTTCAAATCCCGGACCGAGACACCAGTGTCACGTAGCGTTTAAAGGATAAGAGAATTATTTAGAGGAAATAATAGATCTGATGTGGAAGATTTGGCTCAAGGAATCCCTGCTGGGTTTTCCCACTTCCGAAGGGTGACGAAGAGGGTAAATTCTCCTAACTCGACAGGTCTGGAAAAGATTGTAAGGAGATATTTGGTCTCTCGCTACCGTCGTCCCCTTCTCAGTTATCTATTATTATTATTCTTTAAATTATATTATATTTTACGAGCCCCCCCTCCCTTATAAAGGAAGATAAACATAGACAATATTCAACATCTAATGGAAGGAACAAAGCGTGGGGTACAGTATATACACCCAATTGGTTTATTGCAATAAAGTGAATAGATGGTGAATGATAGTATTGTCGATGGAATTAGTGTCTGCTGTATGTATTATGTGTCTCACAATTCAAGTGTGTTTCATCATGGATGACTAAACTAGGCATTGATGTAGTGAGGTTCCTTTTTCGTGGACTTAGCTTTTCAGCCCCCTGGCTGATAGTGAAGTGTGGTTAGTTCTCCGGTCTCCTGACGTTGCCCCGGTAGGTCTTGAATGGTTCGGATTTGCCTTCTCTGTGCTCGACTCCGTATTCTGCGCTGAGATTGGACTGTCGTGCAAGGCTCCACCATAGACTGAAGACAAATACGACGGCTTCATTAATTTTCTAGCTTTAGAAAGCAGTCTTTCCCTAAGCCGTCCCTCTGCCCGTCACCTCAGATTTTAGTCTCTAACATCATATGTCTAGAGTCTAATCTTGAATTCAAGTTTCTCCTGTCTGTCCTTTATTATATTTCTCTGCCCCAGTGGCAGTATTATAATTCTTTAGACTGATTTATCGTCAGCTTAACCCGATGAATTATTATAAATGTCAGTTAAACCCACCAAATTTATCATAGAAATGTCGGCAACAGTATTCTAGTTCTGTGCCTCTAGCCTAATCGTCATGTCATTATGATGAATTTAACAAATAATTGGACATCCGTGTTTTTAGAATTGTCTGACAACATTATCACACACTTCATGTCTGGTCGCCTCGTCATATAATTTATAATGAATATATGTCACGGTCGGTCAACATTATCGTTACTATTAATTTCCGTTAGTCTAAACGTCGGGTCGAAAATAATCAAATAATATGGAAATTAATAGCTATATATATATATATTCCCGTTATACATTATTATGAACATGTACATATCCCGTGGGATCATAAAATATACCCGATCACATGTGGCTGGATGTGATCGTAAAACAAAAATATGAATAAAGTAAACATACCAATCTTGCGTCGATTTTGCAATGTACTACACATTTCATCACATTATATTCTAGCGAGATTTCACTTACCTACTCAAAGATGGACGCTAACCCGCAATTAGACACGTGGCTTCAGTGCTTTTAATGCGAGAATTCGCCGATAGTTGGGTTAGACCTAGCTGTCTCAAGGGTTCCGGGCAAGTGAAGAATGCCCGTGTTTGGCGCACTTTTAGCGGGACATTTCCGCTTGGACACGTGATCCATAGCGTGCATCATGTGACATTAGCGTCAAATAAACGCTCCAATCAATAGCGTTAAAAGTCACGTGGGGTCTTCCTAAAGTGGCATAAACTGGTTTTATCAGCTTAAGCAGTCTTAAATTAAAACAGGTTCCTAGCTACCGAGGTCATTGGTCAACAATGACGTCGTATCTAAAAATAGCGAGGAGAAAATACTGAATACTAGGAGAATTTCCGCAAGTGACACTTCCCGGGACTTTGCGATCATGCATTGAGGATGAGAAAAAAAACGATGTCCGTAAATAATAAAAAAAATGAAGAGAAGATTGGGCAAGTTGTCACAAACACCCAGGTAAATGTAGCCGGCCAGACATAAAGGAAGAAATTCTAGCAATTAATACATCACTAGGGCACAGAGGATGTAGTGTGAGGCTAGTGTGGGTTCCAGCACACATAGGTATTGCTGGCAACGAGTTGGCAGACCAGAACGCCAAGAATGGAAGAACAAGTAAAAACAATATAAAAGCAGGACTAGGAAGGTCGGAGATCAAGAGCCAAGTGAAGATAACTATAAACGAGTAATGGAAGACAACATGGATGAAAAGTAGAAAAGGCAGACACGCGTTCAAACTGCTGAAAGAACCAACAAGGACGTGCCAGGTCAGAGAAGAATTAAAGATACCATCGAACAAAAAACTGTGGCGTCTCCGTCTCGGTGCAGCATACTTTATGCCAAGAATGTCAGGAAGAGAATGACATAGACCACTAGCTGTTTTTGGAGTCACCAAATCTAATTAAGGCAAGATGGGTGATATTACAAGGTACGGTACCTATGCAGATATCATATCAGCAAAGAGTAAATAGTTATCAATGCAGCAGCTTGGAGGGACACGCACCCACCCACCATTTTATTAGCGCTTGAGAAACAGAGCGCTGTATGGTTACAAATTACCTATTGCAAACTTGCAATATGTGAGAACGCAGGATGAGGCAATATTAAAAGGTTTAACAAGATCTGCTTACTCGGAGCAAGCAAGAGGACATGCACACCATCATAGCTGGCAGACGCTGGAGCTGGGTTGGCCATGTCCTCAGAAGAGACCCCGATGCCATCACAAGAACAGCTATGCTATGGACCCCTGAAGGAAAACGAAAGAGAGGCCGACCAAAAACAACTTGGCGGAGGACTGTGGAGGCTGAGATGCAAAGAATGAACCAGAGTTGGGGCACTGTTCGAAGGATGGCCGCCGACCAAGCAAAGTGGAATCAATTTGTTGTTGCCCTACAAGATGCCACCAGGCGTAATGGCCACTGACTGCTTTGACGGTCGGCGGCTAAGGATCAAAGAAGAAAGAAGAAAAGGTTTAAGGAGAAAAGAGGCTGCCAGAGGAGAAACATTGATAGTTTGGTATTATGTGGAAAGTCCATGATGCATTATGGAGGACACTGATTTTATCTTTCAGATGAATATAGGAATGCCCTGCCATAGCAAATGATGAAAATTTCACATGGGTTATGAGTGTGATGTAAGCCCAAACATAATTATAGTGATTGACAGTCAGAGAGCTCAGTGGCAGGCCGTTTTTCTTCTTGTGTGATATTCACTCTCATATTACAATCAGGGGCCTTTGGCACAAGGGAGTCCTTTCATGAATATTGGAAATGAGATGTTTGCTGTAGCACTTCATATTTTTAATATCCTTACTGCCTAAGAGGGTTTTGCAATATACTGTAATATCATGTGAGACCCTTGAACTATAGTTTCTACTGCAAAAGAAGAATAGATCTTTTTTTCACTTAAATGCATTTTCAGTGGCAATAGGATTTACATGATGAGGTTGCCAGCCATATATTAATCGCGTTGTATGACATGCCAGAGGGTGTAGCATACCTGTCAACTTGTACGAATTTTTCGTACAATGTACGGATTTTTGATACTTTTAGCAGTGCACGGCCGTACAGACTCGTTGTACGGATTTTTCTCCCCGCCAAAAAAAAAAAAAATTTTTTTTTTTTTTTAATTTTTTTTTTTTTTTTTTTTAAATTCTAAAAATATTTTCCAACCCAAGTTTTTTAAAATTTTAAATCAGAAAATATTTTCTAGCCCAGGTTTTTATTTAACCATTTTTTTTTTATTTTTAATTCCGGGAATCTCGGCGTCCGTTTTTAAACTGAGGTCTCTCCCAGCAACCAATCAAATCCTTTCATTCCCAACAATTCGGCAAAAACTTTGAATTCGGCCTCAAACGCTTTTGGTTTTTAGCGTGACATGGCGTATTTTTAAAGTTACCTGTTATCAACGACCACGTTTGCTTGCCACCACACTTCGACGCCATTTCGTTTAAAAAAGCTAAGTACTTATAACTTGGTTAAATATTGCTGTTGTTTTGCTTTGTTGCAATTTAATCGCTGTCTTAATCTTTCCAGTTATATCTTGCCCTTCAATATATTTCCGTTAAATTGTCATATTCTGTGTAGGCCCTACATAACTAGAAAAAAAAAAAAGTTTGTTTGCATTGAGTAGGCCTACTTTATTCCAGCACTCAAGATTAGCTGCTTTATTTTTTTAATAAAGTGGCAATCTGTTATCACTTTAAGCTACCAACTCGTAAATAATAATTTTGTAAATTTTTGGTGGTACGTTTTTTCTTCCTAGATTTGATATTCTGTTCATAATTTTGTTTATAATTTTTTTTTTTTTTTTTTTTTTTTTTTGCTGTTAGCCGTTTGCTTTGTTCGTAGTATTTTTTAATCATTCTCTTCGTCTACAAAGATTATTAGTTGAAATATTTCATCCACTGAATGATGGCTGAGCCTAATTCAAAGAAACAAAAGCTTGCAGGTCATGGTAAGTTTCAGGTCGAATGGGTTAAACTCTTCCCTGGCATTGTAGATGCATCCAAGTTAGGATCAACCCATGCTTTTTGTAGATTATGCAGCAAAGATATTAAAGTAGTAGCTTCAGGATTATATGATCTGAAAGTACATTTTAAATCGAAATTGCATGAACAAATGTTTGCAATGAAGAAGGGAGCATCTATTAAGATCTTTTTTGCTCAGCCAAAGCAGGAAGAGGGTGGCATTATAAGGGCTGAAGTTTTATTTGCCAATTTCATGCCCAGCATAACTTAACTGCATCTGTTGCTGATCACTTTTGTGACTTGGCGCCTGTAATGTTTCCTGACAGTGATATTGCCAGAAAGTTCTAGTCGAAGAGGACAAAGACAACACTTATCATTAAAAACAACCTGGCTCCATGTGCAACAGAACCAGTGATAAAGCTGTGCAGGGAAACACCCTTCTCAGTAATGGTTGATGAATCAAATGACAAGAAAACAGAGAAGCGGTTAGCTATAATGGTGAGAGTTTTTGAAGAAGGATTGGGACCAAGAATGAGATTGTTGGACATGCATGTATGCAGTGGTGGAACCAGTGAGGCGATATTCAGTGATGTTGATAATCTGTTCACAAAATTTCATATTCCATGGAAAAATTGCATCGGCTTTGCTAGTGACAACTGCAATGTCATGGTGGGGAAATCAAACTCAGTACTTACTAGGATCAAGCAGAGGAACCCTTATGTTTTTATTATTGGGTGCATTTGCCACCTTGCAAATTTATGTGCACAAGATGGAATCAAACAGTTGACTGTGCCAGTAGAAGACCTTTTGTTAGACATGTACTATCATTTTGAGCACAGCTCAAAACGACGAAAGGCTTATAAGGAGTTCCAACTATTCACAGAAGCAGATGACCTGAATATTCTTAAACATTGTCAGACTCGCTGGCTGTCATTGCAGAAGGTAGTGGATAGAATTATTAACCAGTATACAGCTCTCTCATCTTATTTTGAAAGCCACAATGATGTTGAAAAGCCTGGCAGAGTCCAAAAACATCCATAAACTTTTAAAAGCACCACTAACCCAGCTGACCCTTCGTTTTGTGAGTTTCATTCTGCCACTGTTAAATGAGTTTAATAAACTCTTTCAAACAGATGAGTCGCAGATTGGTGGCATGATGGAGGAGATGGACAGATTGCTTAGAAAATTTTTAGTTAAATTTGTGGAGATGAAGTATGTTAAACAGGTTGTTGACTTGAGGCATATCAAATTTAGTGATCGTGGGGTGCAGCATGATGACAGCATACTGGCGATTGGCCTCTCGAACAGAGCATTTATCGAAGAAATGGAGCTTGATAGTGGAGTAAAGAGTTCATTTTTTTGAGGATGTCAGAAATTTTTACACATCAGTGGTTAAAAAAATTACTGATAAATTTCCCTTTGACAACCAGGTTCTAAAGGACTTAAAAGTGCTAGATCCAAGCACTAAAGATAATCTCAGGTATCCAAACATCTGCAGATTGGCAAATGCTTTTGCCCAAGATCTTGATCAGGAAGCACTGAAAGATGAGTTCGATGACTACTGTATGTTGTCTGATGTGTGTGTGCCTCTACTAACAGATCTTCTTCTTCTTCCGTCCTTAGCCACCGACCGTCAAAGCAGTCAGTGGCCATCACGCCTAGTGGCGTCTTAGGGCAACAGCAGATAGGTTTTCTTTGCCATTGTTTCCCATCACGCCTATTGGCGTCTTTAGGGCAACGGCAAATCAATCCATCTGCTGTTGTTTCCGTAATCGAAGTGACTGGCAAACGGGTGATCAGCCCGTTGGTCTACTAACAGATAGTGGTCAGAAAAAGAGCTTCTGTAGCTATTGGCTGGAAGTTGTTGACCAGAAAACTAGTACTGGTGCCATCCACTTCCCTAATTTGAAAGTCATCATTCAGCGACTGCTGATACTCCCTCACAGCAATGCTGACTGCAAAAGATCATTTTCAATGATGTAAAAAATCCACACAGACTGCAGGAGGTCCATGAATGCGGACACACTCACTTCTATTTTACAGTGTAAGATTAACATTGATACATGCTGTGCAGACTTTAAGCCCACAAATGCAATTCTGCAAAGTGCTAAAAGTGCATGTGTTGATTATAATACAAAACACTGTACATCGAAAGAACAGTGTACATCATGATCACTTAGTTTTTTATATGTAAAGAACAGCATGAGATTATAAGCATGTTTTATATCACAATAATTCAAATGCTAATAGATTTGTATATGTCATTTCTCATTTTAAAACTGTATTGCGTATAATTTATTAATATATTTTTTGCGTAAGGATTTTTGGGTGTTTGTAAGGATTTTTTGGGTCCGGCGTACAGATTTTTGTCTCAGGAGGTTGACAGGTATGGTGTAGGTGCAGCAGTCATATTCTTTCTTCATCTCTTCTGTGACCCACAGGAAATGCACAAGGCCACCAATAGATTACCTGATGAGAAGTATGTTCTAAAGTAAGATTATAATTAATTTCTTTATGGTATTTCTTCTTCTCGTTCGCTCTCAGACTTCTACATTAATGGCACTAATAAAGGCAATAGTCAACTCAAGGTTCCTGACATCTCGTTCGCCCACAGACTTCTACATTAATGACTCTAATAAAGGCAGTAGTCAACTCAAGGTTCCTGACATCTCAGAACAGTTTTTTGTGGGGTGAGGTAGGTTGTTGCCATATGCTATTCCGTTCATTGCTGTATGTTGGGCAGGACTGCAGCAGGTGTGGTCATCGGGCTGGTGCCATAGCTGCAGAGATCTGTTGCACCAATTCTGTACTTGTGGTATAGATGGTATCTCAATCTGTTGAGTCCAGTGCGTACCTGAAAAATGGTGACCCTGTCTTGCCTAGATAGCTGATGATATGCGTCATTTTTTAAATGGCCTGGGTGCCGTCTTTCCCATTAGGGCTTGAATGTGGCTTATATAGTAGTTTTCACCATTTCATAAGTTGTCCTATATCATACTGTTGTAGTGCTCCTCAACTCCGCCTAGGCTGGTCCCAAGCTTGGCTGAAAAAAGGAGGAGGACAGTCTGCATGGAAGCCATAAGGAAGCATCCCCTCCATCATGCAAAGGCACAACAGGCCAATCACCTGTTTACTTTAAAACATGATTACGCAAAATGCAAGAGAGAAAACCGGACTGATTCTAACGGCAATGAACTGGAACAGACTATGACTTACGGAACATGGAATGTAAGAAGTATAAATGGGAAGGAACAGAAGGAGCTGGTGGAAGAGATGAGGAAAGCAAAACTAGAAATCCTGGCTTTAATGGAAATGAAGAAGAAGGGACAAGGAGTTATAGATCTCAATGGTCAATGGCGACACGCTGCTCTACAATGATGTCCCCATATCTGAAAGAGCTAGAGGGGGCGTGGGTTGTATTGTGGAAAAAAACCAAAAGGATAGTATCAAGGGATGGAACTTTGTCTTGGAACGCATTATGGTCCTAAAACTAAAAGGAGAAATCACAGTCAACCTTGTCATTGTGTATAGGCCAAATGAAGATGAGCGAGCAGAGGTCAAGGAGGAATTCTTCGAGCTGCTTCAAAGGACAGTGGACAACTGCCTAGATGAAATTATACTGCTCACCGATTTCAATGCCAGGGTTGAAAATGACCATGCTAGATGGGGTGGAGTTATCGAAAGGTATGGAGAAGATACTCTTAATGACTATGGAAAGCGACTCCTTAGATTCTGCACTGAGCAAAATCTGATCATTACAAACACAAAGTTCCCCCATAAGCGCATACATGCATACACTAGATGTGAACCAACAAAGAATGAGAAATCAGTGATCGACTGTGGCATAGTTAGGAAGAGCTCTTTCATGTTGTCTCCAGGATGCTAGATTCTGCAGGGTGCCAGAGACTGGAAGTGATTACTACCTGCTAACAATTAAAAGAACAACTGAAAGAGTTGCTTGACCTAGGAATTACCTAACATCATGCAAGAAGCTAAGTAAATGAACAGGAGAAATGAGCATTAAGACCTACAAGCTGAAAGAGCCAGAAATTAAGACCAGACATCAGGGGCTTATTGCTACAGCGGTGAGAAACACAGAAGAACAACCTGATGACTTGGAAACCCTCTGGCTTAAATTCATGGACATAATAAAGACATCTGCTGCAGAAGCATATGGTGAAGTCCGACTTGGGAACAAGAGAAAGAGGACACCTTGGTGGACAGAGGAAGTTAAAGAGAAAATAAGAGAAGAAAATGGCATGGAAACAATACCATTTTAGGAGCCGCGGTAGCGTAGTGGTTAGTGCACTGGCTTCCTAGCGCAGTGGTCTATGGTTTGATCCCCAGATGAGGCGGGAATTTTTTAGGCCACAAACGGCTCCTGGGTCGACCTAGCCCCAAATGGGTACCAGAGCAACTCTGGGAAGGTTAAGGCGGCCGGCATGATGCTGACTACATCACCCCTCGTGTGCCGACGGTCAAGATAATATGGGCCTAACACCATATTCCCAATATGCCTCAATGGGCGTGTAACGGGTTTCTTTTTTTTTTTTAACAACACAGCAGGAAAAACAGAGAAATATAGAGAATATATGACAATCAGAACAAAAGCAATGTGCTAGCAGCAAAACAGAAGTCCTGGGAAGAATTTGGAGAAAAGCTAGAAAAAGATGCACAATAAAACCAGAAATTGTTCTAAAGACATGAGGAAGGAAAAACAGTGCCCTCTTAAATTTATAAAGGACAAGCAAGGCAAATTGCTTTCTGCCCCGAAGGAAGTAATGGAAAGAATATTTCTCAGAACTCCTTGATGGTGAGCAAGGTCAAACATCAGAAATTATAACTACTAGCACAGAAGAGGAAACCAATGGTGGTGAAGATGGCATAAAGATGGAAGAACTGAAGGCAGCTCTGGAGAAAATCAAGATGGGCAAAGCAGCAGGGCATGATGGTATAATGCCAGAAATGGTTAAGTAAATGGGAGCAGCAGGTGACCTATTATTCCTGAGGGACCTACAGGCAGCTTGGTGCAACAAGACCATACCAAAGGATCTTGACGTATGGTTGCGAGTCATGGGCAATGACTACAACCCACAAAAGCCAGATCCAAACCTCAGAAATGAGGTATCTGAGGAAGGTGATTGAAGTAACAAGAAGAGACATGGTCCGCAACCAGACGATACATCTCATCTCAACCCATAACCCGTCATGGATCTTAGGGGTGCCATGGTGGAAGCATCAGCAGACAGGGTCCTCCACTGCTCTCTATCCTCAGCAATGCGTACAAGTGTGGAAAAACCGTGCCATGCCCATTCTTTGATGTTATCAGCCCAGGATTTCCTTTGCCTTCCTCTTCTCCGTTTACCTTCGACTGTTCCTTGGAGGATCGTTTTCGAAAGGGAGTCATGACGAGTTACATGCCCAAACCAGGCGAGCTTTCGACGTTTCACTACTGACAAAAGTGGTTCTTGGTGGCCTGCATAGGTGTTTATTTTCTCTTTAACATAGACATTTGTTTTGTGCTCTTTATAGCAAATGCACAAAATTCTTCTATAACATTTATACTCGAAAGCCTGAATCCTTTGCTCCGTATCTGCAGTGAGTGTCCAGCCCTCACACCCATACAAGAGAATAGATAATACAAGTGATTTGTATAATTTGATCTTCACAAGAAAACTGATGTTACTTTTCCAGATCACATTCAGCCTTGTCATGGCAGCTGAGGCCATCTCAAGTCTTGTCTTGATTTCTTTACTTGATCTTTCATCACTACATATAGTGGACCCCAGATATTTAAAGGTGTTAACTTCTTCTAACGTTTGCCCATTTAACGTAATGTTGGTCGGAACATGTTTCTTATGGCTATTCACCAAATATCTTGCTTTTTTCTACATTAATTTCCATCCCATACGTTCTTGTTACTTTCCCCAGTCTAAAGGTAAGGTCTTGAAGTTCTGATTCTGTTCCAGCTATAAGATCGATATCATCAGCAAAACGTAGATTGCAAAGAGGTCGGCCTCCAATCGATATGTTTGTTTTATAATCGTAGAGAGCCTCCTGCATAATATGTTCTAGATATATATTAAAGAAGACTGGGGACAGGATACATCCCTGATGAACTCTTACAGTTGTTTTGAAAAATTCTCCAAAACAGACGATACATCAAGGTCTTAAAACCCAACCCCTGCAGACCCAAGTAGAACAGTCCCAACTAAGATGGTTTGGCCATGTCTGCAGAATGGGAGAAGATCGGCTTTCACAACAAGCTTGGTAATTTAAGAGCCAGGGATCCAGACCTCCAGGATGACCCAGAGTCCGCTGGGAGGACAACATTAGACAATCTTTGAAGGGCCGAGGAGTAGAATGGAACCAGGCCAGGAGGAAGACAGCTGATAGGATAGTATGGCATATGGCGCTCTCTCTTCCAAATCTCTACACCTCATGGTAGAAGAGGAATGACTAAGTAAGTAAGTAAGTAGCGCTCCTCCTTCCTTAGCAAGTTTGTCTGCCTCCTCATTGCCTGGTATGTTGCAATGGTATTTGATGTTTAAGATAATTTCTGGGTGAGCTTGTCATCAGTGTGCAACACGGTATCCATTTCTCCTTAAAAATACAGGATTTGGAACAATCATTTCATTATCTGAATGATCACTTTCACAGCAGTAATGATAAATCTAGTGTTCATTATAAGTAGGGATGAATGGTAGCTGGTCCAATACATTCATTGATGACAGAAAACACTTAAGATAATCTAAGAGCATCATATAGCTGTCTTTTTTTTTTTTCTAGAATTCCCACAATAAAAAAAATAAAGGGAGACTCAAAACACATGTGAAGAAAACTGGAGACAGTTTTAAGAAAGTCAAAGAAAGACATTAGGGAAAAAAAAACTTTAACAGATGGCACAAGACAGGAGTGGATGGCACAAACTAACTTAAGATTTTTGCTCTACAGAGTGCTGAAGGACAGAGGAAGGGTTTATCTATAAAGAATTATATACTGTGACGCTACACTGTAATTCTGACTTTTAACAGGCCCGATTCTGTGGTTCTATTTTGAATTTTCACCAGTTTTTTTTTTTA
>JAMPIV010010550.1:65000-113157 GCA_024509875.1 Oreohelix idahoensis | reverse complement strand
AAGCGTGGGAATTTCACTCGAGTTGTTTAGTTGTAAGAGAGAAAGGGGTGACTGAGGGATTAAAGAGAGGCTCGATTTTCATACGTCACAATTATCATTAGCAAACTAGAAAGTCAGACTCGTTCTGCAATTGTGAAAAATAAGTCACTGCTTCTATTTTTCTATCTATCTATCTATCTATCTATCTATCTATCTATCTATCTATCTATCTATCTATCTATCTATCTATCTATCTATCTATCTATCTATCTATCTATCTATCTATCTATCTATCTAACTATCTATCTATCTATCTATCTATCTATCTATCTATCTATCTATCTATCCATCTATCTATCTATCTATCTATCTATCTATCTATCTATCTATCTATCTATCTATCTATCTATCTATCTATCTATCTATCTATCTATCTATCTATCTATCTATCTATCTATCTATCTATCTATCTATCTATCCATCTCTATCTATCTATCCATCCATCCATATATCCATCTCTATCTATCCATCCATCCATATATCCATCTCTATCTATCTATCTATCTATCTATCTACTCGTATCTATCTATCTATCTATCTATCTATCTATCTATCTATCTATCTATCTATCTATCTATCTATCTATCTATCTATCTATCTATCTATCTATCTATAAGTCCCTTTCGACCCTCTTTTCCCTGCATTTGTAATTTCTTAGCACTGATATTTTGCGTTTTGCACCGAAATTCCCACTGCTCTCGGCCGGTCATAACATCGGTGAGTCAGTCTGGCCACCAGACGGAAGTGTGGTGGGAACTGGTGTTAGAATGTCAGTAGCCATCACGCCTAGTAGCGTCTTGTGGGCAGCAAGAAACTATCCCCACTGTGCTCGGTCGATGGCCATCCTTCGTGCAGTGCTCCAGCTGTGGTTCATGCCTTACATCTCGGCCCCCACAGTTCTCCACCAGGTTGTCTGTTGTCTGCCTCTCTCTTTCGCCGTCCTTCTGGGATCCAAATCATAGCATCTCTTGTGATGGTGTCAGGATCGCTTCTGAGGACATGGCCAACCCAGTTTCAGCGTGCTCCCGCAATGATGGTGTGCATATCCTGGTCGGAGATGGCATTCGGCCAAAAAATTCCTTAGGCAGGTTGTATGCAAAGAGGATAATTTGGACAGTTTCTTTTCTGTTACTCTCCAGCACGCCGCGCCATACAAAAGTACAGAAAGTACGCAACTCTCGTATAATCTTAACTTGATGTTTGTGCTGTACTGAGAAGATTTCCAAATGTTGTTTAAATTTGCAAAGGCTGTTTTGGCTTTATTCACTCTGTTACTGATGTGTTTGCTTGTTGTGCCGTCTGGTGTTACTGTGCTTCCTAGATATGTAAATGTTTCCTTTTTTCCACCTATTCATCCATCCATTCTTCCATCCATCAACAAAATCTCCTACTGATATTTACATTGCTCCTGTATTTCATCTAAGTGACTCCAGGCCAAAACAGTATGAGAGAGAGAGAAAGATGCAAAGAGAGTATCATTCCTTTTCCACCCCTCCCCAAACTCTAACAAACAGGTAGCTGGTACACGTGGAATCGAACTGTGATCTTCTCCATCTCATGTGGTGATCGCAATACTCCCCTCCACGGACGTGTTAAAACAGCTAGTAGGCATTTCCACTCAATAAGAAAATAGAGATTTCCTTTCGGCTTTCCCTACAATTTATCACCATATCCCATAAGATTTCATATATATATATGTGTGTGTGTGTGTGTGGGGGGGGGTGTGGGGGGTGTGGGGGTGTATATATATATATATATATATATATATATATATATATATATATATATATATATATATATATATATATATATATATATATATATATATATATATATATATATATATATATATATATACAGTAGAACCTCCATAGTTGACCACCTCCCTACATTGACCACCTCCCGAAGTTGACCACATTTTCATAGACCGGACACGCACCACATGTACTCAATGGAAGACGACCTCTATAAGTTGACCACCTCTGTAAGTTGTACCTTGACCACTTGGACTATGACACACAATAGTAATTTACCCTCTATTACTTGACCAGTTTTTAAAAAATATCAGTGTCTTTGAATTTTGTCTGCACAGGCTTTCTGACCGCTTTTCGAATGATGCTTGCCGACAAAGAAAATTAACCTAACCTCTTTGATTTTTTCGCAAATATGCCGTATAAAAAGACCAACTTCTAAGCAAAATCTTTATTCTTGCTATGACTGCCCTGCCGGTTGATAGTAATTCAACTACTAAACTGTAAGTTCTCTCTCAGACTGTGTTTTATACACTTTATCGTTGACAAAATTAACCTAACCTTTTTGATGGCCCAAAGGAAAGAACTCAAGGAGCTGACAATAAAGGAAAAGGTTGATCTTCTACATTTTTTGGAAAGCAGCAGCCAAAGAAAGACGGCAGAACATTTTGGGGTTAGCAAGACCACAGTTAGCAACATCCAAAAACGTAAACATGAGTACTTGGAGAGATGTGGTAAGGAAAGCGGAGATCTACAGCGGAAAAGGAGGAAAACTCCCCTAGATGAAGTCAATGAAGCCACATTAAACTGGTTCAAACAAATGAGGGCAGTTAACGCCCGAATCTCCGGGCCGATGATTCAAGAAGTTGCTAAAAAATTCGCAAGGGAATTCGGGGTGGCAGAATATTTCCAAGCATCAAGTGGTTGGCTCGAGAAATTTAAACTGCGACACGCGATCTCCCAGAAAGTGTTGTGTGGTGAATCCAATGAAGTTCCAGTAGAAGCTGTGGAAGAGTTCATCAAAAAAGGTTCCTTACTTCGCCAGAGGCTTCAAAGACGACGACATCTTTAATGCTGACGAGTGCGGACTCTTTTTCAAGGCGATGCCTGACAAGAGCCTCGCCATGAAGGGTGACAAATGTAAGAGCGGAAAATTTTCCAAAGAACGTTTCACAGTTATGCTTTGCGCTAGCTCAACCGGAGAGAAACTAAAGCCCTTGGTGATTGGTAAATCGATAAACAAACAACACACAAAGGTAGTTATCAGGCACTCAGTAAGAAATAAAGAAGTAGAAAATCGGCAAAGCCACGCGCATTCAAGAACCTGAAGCCCGAAGACCTCCCCGTCGGAGATCAAACAAATCCGCATGGATGACTGGCGCTCTATTTGAGGAGTGGGTAAGGGGCATCGACCGAGAAATGAAGAAGAAACGGTCTATTCTACTGACAGTAGACAACTGCCCCGGACACCCACAAGTGGAACATCTCACAAACGTGACGCTGAAATTTCTGGCTGCAAACACGACCTCAAAAACCCAACCTCTTGACCAAGGCATCATCAAAACATTTAAAATGCACTTCTGGGCCCAGCTCCTGCAGTAGGTCATTACTAAAACACAGATTTGTGGTCCGCCTGTGGAAGCAACTTCATCCGCTGCATCAGTTAACGCTCCGGATGCTGTCCTCTGGATCAGTTCTGCTTGGAATAAAGTTCAGCCGGAAACGATACAGAAGTATTTCAAGAAAAGTGGATTTGTCACAACCCAAGAGCATGACGTTTTAGCCCCATCGGACAGTCCATCGCCAATGGCAGAATTCGAAGGAGTAGATTTTGAAGGTTTTGTTGCAATGGATGATGAGGTGGCAACCTGTAATAAACCTGACCCAGAAGGAATTTTCCAAGCGATATTGACCGAAGTACAGACAAGCATAACAGTGCATGAAGCAGCTGGTGAAGTTGAAGAAGCAAGTGACGATGACACAGAAATTGCAGAGACTCCAAAAGAAGAGGCTGTCAGGCATCTGATAATGCAGTTGAAGTCATTTGCTGTGGAAAAATGCCCAGGTATGTTGAGTGGTGTAGCCAGCGTTGAGAGTGCTTTCTCCACTTATGTTTGTAATAAGAATAAGACACAGACCAAGATTGACTCCTTTTTTCAGAAAGAATGATTAAACCATGATAAAACAGATGTTGATGATTTGATTTGATGTTGTGATTATGTATGATTTCGTATGATACTGTATTCTCCAATATAGGCTGTTCAAGGAAGTAAAGTATCAGAACAATAGGCCTCGTTCCGTATGTTGACCACCTCCGTATGTTGACCGGTTTGCTACAGTCCATTGGGTGGTCAACCTATAGAGATTCTACTGTATATATATATTATATATATATATATATATATATATATATATATATATATATATATATATATATATATATATATTATATATATATATATATATATATATATATATATATATATATATATATATATATATATATACAGTAGAACTCCATTTATCCGAACCCCATGGGACCGAGATCGTTCGGATAATCAAATGTTCGGATAATTGGATTACATAATGTATCGAGTACATGTACACATATTTCTAAAAATAATTAACCATCACAAGGAAAATACACTATAAAACATATTTACTTGTACTGTAATAATAATACCCACACTATATTAGATTACTATATCACCAAAATCTGTCATTACACTGCAGTGTATGTACTACTTGTATTAATTTTTTTTTTTTAAGAAAGAGAAATGTTTTCAAAATAACATTACAAACGATTCAAAACCAGGCGCAACTTACGTATACATGTACTTGCACAGATGTAGCCCACTATTTAAAATAATGAGGAATCCTCTTTTGCACCAAACTGGATAGTCTCCTTTTGGTTGCTAAGTCCCGCATTCTCTTCAACAGCAGAAGCTGTGTAGGACAGCTGTCATCTTCTTGCTCGTACCAAGCCATCGCTGATTCTAGTGCTATAAAGGCCTCTTCAGGACTTGGTCGACGTTTTGGGTTTTCTTCATAATCTACAAGTACATCATGTACATCTGAGGAGTCTTCGTCATCGGTCACTACATGTATTTGGTTTTCTTTTTGCACAAAAGACAAAATTTCTTCGTCATTCAAAAACTGAAAACCAGAATCATTATCATCTTCTAGCCACATGTGGGCATCATCTTTGTCACAGTCCGAAAATCCGGGCATTGAAACAGTTCCACAACTTCATTTATACAATCATCATTTGTGTCCACTGCAGTAGTTTTCATTTCCTCCTTTTTTCCCAAGCAATCTATTCCAAGCCTTGTTGAGATTATCTTGTGACAGGGTGGTCCAAGCATCAGCTAACATATAGCAGCAGTCTTTGAGATTAAGCTTTTTGGAAAACGCCACCACACTTTCTTCATCTTCAGCCAACAATAAACGACGCAGGACTTCCTTCTTGTACATCTTTTTAAGCTTTGCTATATTACCCCTGATTCATTGGTTGAATCAGTGCTGTTACATTAGGAGGCAGAAAAAAATTACTTTAAAATTTGCATCAACTGCATTCAATGTATCCGTCTCTGGATGAGATGGTGCATTGTCCAGTAGAAGAATTACTTTTCCAGTTTTCTTTTCTTGTTCTCTCAACCTCTTCACATTTGGGATGAACTGATTTGTATACCAATCAAGAAATATTTCACTATTCATCCAAGCACTCTTCAGTGCTTTGTAGCACAATGGGAGACATGTCACATTCTTTAAACAACGTGGTTTTTTTGGCTTTGCCGATCATTAGCACCGGTAAACGATGACTTCCACTGGCATTCCCGGCTACCAAAATTGTTACTCTCTCTTTGCACTTTTTAAACCCAGGGGCAGCTGCTTCGCGCTGAGATGCAAGTGATTTTTGAGGCAATGATTTCCAGTATAAGCCAGTCTCATCGGCATTATACACATCATCGAGAAAATAACCTTCTTCTTCCAAAAAAAGCCAAGAATGTTTCTTTAAAATTTTCAGCGGCAGTTGCATCGCTAGATAAAGATTCCCCTTGAATCTCCAGTTCTCGTATGCCATGACGAGATTTAAAGTCAGGAGGACCGTCAAGTTGATTGTTGAACTGAAGTGCCTTTTCACACAATAGAGAGCCAGAGATAGGTTCCGATTTGCTTCTTCTTTGCAGACACCATATATACAAAGCCTCTTCCAATTTCAAATATTTCGCATTTCTCATGGTTTTACGTTTCTTCGACCTATTTTCACTCTCCAATTTCGATGCAAAACTCATAATTTTATCCTTTTTACTTTTGATGTCAGAGACGGTAACTTTCCCAACATTGAAAATCCTCGCAAGTGAAGACACAGTTTCACCTTTTCCTAGTCTCTTGATAATTTCTGTTTTCGTTTCAATTGACAAAACATTGCGGTTCCTTTTATATGCTTTAGGCCTACTGGAAGATGCCATATCGCACAGAGAAATACTTGTACACCAAAATTATTCTGCTGTAGTAGCAGACACAATTATTTTAAGTTGAACTGTCTGTTTAGCCAGTGTTCTGCCTAGAACGCACACGTACACTGGATTGGTAAACCAGATATTAACTGACTTTATGATCTAACTGACTTCCTGTACGTAAGCGACCGACCATTAGCCCATCCCATCCTCTACAAATTGTTCGCACACAGTTGAAGCTTGCCGCATGAAAAGATTCAGAAATGTAGTCTAACGTGACTGGTGGCGATTGATTTTTTTTTTTTTCTGGAAAAAGTGTTCGGATAATTGGATGTTCGGATAATTGGGGTTCGGATAAATGGAGTTCTACTGTATCTATATATATATATATATATATATATATATATATATATATATATATATATATATATTTATATATATATATATATATATTTATATATATATATATATATATATATATCTATAGATATATATATATATATATAATTTGTTTATACCACTATCTGATCTTATAAATGTGAGATGTGGTGATGTGATTTAAAGTGTAACATCACCTGATGTAGGTACCATCTTCCCCCAAATTACACTCACGATACATACACAAATACATTGACAAACACTCGTATTGTTTCAACCATTGAGTTTCTCACAGTACTCCTTCTTTCATGCTCGCGCTTACTTTCCGTTCCAAGTGCTACCGAGAGTTACAACTCACCTGTTTAGTGTGGTCTGGTAGGGCAGGTTGTTGAAATCCGTTATCCGTCGGTAATGGAGCCGCGCTGGTGTAATGGCTACGACGTTGTACTGGCGACCAGGTGTTCATGGTTCAAACCCGGCCGTCGGCGTTTGAAGAAATGTTTACGACCGGAAATTTGACTGAATAACCTGAACGGCTCCTGCACATAAATCCCGTGTGGATGGGAAGGAGCGAAGCTCATAACCGGGTTGGAAGGAAAGTCCACTGACCCCCCAGCCTCGCAATGACATGGTTATAAAAAAAAAAAAAAAAATCCGTCGGTAATCCAAGTCAAGTTGAGCATGACTCATACGATATCCTACACTCCTATTATTTCTGTTTTTATTGTTCTTAAACCTGCCAGCGGAGCTAACTCTCTTTTAGAAAAGACAAAGGTACCTGCCCCTGTTGTCAAGTTTATGAATTAGGTAGCTCAGTGGTTCTCAGCGTGGGCGATATGGGCATGCCATATTTCTAGGGGTCCACAGTAAGATGGTAAAGTACTTTTTTTCCGCTAACAGTGACTATGAGGGGGCGATAGAGGTGAATGATGCTCAGAAGGGGCCGTGAGAAAAAAAAAGTTGAGAACTCCTGAGGTAGCTCGCAATTTTTAAAAATCTTGATTTAAAAGGTCAGATGTCTCATCGGTCGGTGACAAATCGGAAAAAAAAAAACCGAATGATTCTTTCACAAAAAATAGAAAGAGAAATTCTTCCTTCTATTTTGTTCTTTGTCAAAAAATTATCATCTGCTTTTCTTCTTCTTTCATTGTTTAAGAGCAAGTATACCTGTCAAAACAATGGCGATGAAAGAATTAAAGCCATCGCTTTAACCTTTCAGCATCTGCAGCACATTTAGAAGACTCAGGATCTTGCTCGGAACTCTTTTTGTTGATTCTGAAAGAAGTTACTTTACATATTTGTAAAGTTTAGAAACACAATTGTAATTTATGCTTACTTCTTTTCAGGGCCTATAATTTAATTTAAAATTGGGAAAAGAGATTTTTAAAAAAATGACCAAAACAATACAAATCCATTTGCTCGTTTAGACAGACGTGGTTATGCAACTAAACCCGTATTTCAAGTTCGCCTTATCTGGAGTCAATCTGGTTAATATCACGTTTAGTGATTCAGTTGGGAGAACAGTTCCTGGAGCAGGTCGACCACTTTAAATATCTCGGAGCTATTATAGACCGAAAGGGAGGCATCAAAGAAGAGTTGGCCACTCGAAAAGCGGCAGCTGGGAGACTTTTTCAGGCCATAAATCGAGAATTCCTCAGCAAGAAAGACGTTGGTAAGAAAACGATGATGGCTGTATACCGCTCCACCTATGTCCCAGTCTTGACATATGGATGCGAGTCATGTGCAATGACTACAACCCACAAAAGCCAGATCCAAACCTCAGAAATGAGGTATCTGAGGAAGGTGGTTGAAGTAACAAGAAGAGACATGGTCCGCAACCAGACGATACGTGAAGGCCTAAAATCCCACCCGCTGCAGACCCAAATAGAACAGTCCCAACTAAGATGGTTTGGCCATGTCTGCAGAATGGGAGAAGATCGGCTACCACGACAAGCATGGGAAACAAAGAGCCAGGGATCCAGACCCCCAGGACGACCCAGAGTCCGCTGGGAGGACAACATTAGACAATCTTTGAAGGACGGAGGACTAGAATGGAACCAGGCCAGGAAGAAGACAGCTGATAGAATAGTCTGGCGCTCTCTCTTCCAAACCTCTACACCTCACGGTAGAAGAGGAACGACTAAGTAAGTAAGTAAGTAAGTAAGTGATTCAATTAATCTTTCGGGATGGTCAATTATGCCTTGACCTGACATGAATCGAAGTGTGAACATGTAAACAGTGACCGTGGTGCTGATTTCTGGGCTCAGAAAATGAGAAATAGTTAGAGAATGTGAGAGAGAGAGAAAATTCGAAAAAAGAACGATCCAATTCTGTGACAATATCTTAAAATAAACGGTATACTTTTATGGCGGACTACTTCTCTCTCGATCGCAAATGATTGTCTTTCAGTGGTTTATAACGACTGATGTTACTTCATCATTGCCTTCAGTTATTGCAGGAGTTACTGCCCTTTTTACCTTTGATCCCGTAGGACTTTCTATAATCCTATATTTTGTTTCGATTTGTATATTTAATTTAATTCCACCGGCCTGTCTCAAATCTTCTTTTCTGGTCATTTACTAGACCATCTTTAACAAAATAATTCATTTCCCTTCCCGTGGGAAATGTCCAGCGAATTACGCAAGTTAATTTCCTTGAGCCAGCATACCTCGACCGTTTGTTGCTTCAGTTACATGGTTAATTGGCGGTCTGTTGTTCCCACATCGAGCATGTATACGTGCTATGTACAAATCCTCTTGTAAAATCGGTTAATTTCTCAACTGCTGTGTTTACAGAATTGAAAGTAAACTTATTCGCTCTCACGACACCCTGGTAAATCTCTGACTAGCCCTCTTCCACGGGTACTTGATAGCGCTGTGCCCCTAGGTTTAAAAGTACTTTCACCGTCTGTCCAGTGGAAAAACCCACAAGTTAGCTTACCAAAATTCACTTTATTTGTGAACTATGTAAGATATTCATGAACCACCACAGCAAAGTGATGGTGATTGCTTCATGCGAGTTCTCACAGGAAACCAAAAGCAGAGGTAACCCCAGACTCCAAGTGGAGCAGAGAGTGGAAGATGCCATCATATGTACGTATATATTTACTATCATTTGTAATAAGTGTATGTATATTTAATCATGTCCAACCAGGCACAAGCTACTTGCCGCTGTCAGTTGAAATTTTCCCAATAAATTTACTAAAAGAATGGTGATTTTCATCATATTTCCTGAGTAATATGATGTACGCTCAGCGAGAGTAAAAATTCAGAGAAAAGAATCGGTTGACGGACAGTGGGAAAGGCTCCTGATTAATATCAGGAAAACAAAGACTTAGCAGCGGAATTAGTTCTTGTATTCCTACTAAAGTTTGTGATACGAGTTTACGAGACCATTTGAGATACGACTCTACGATACAAGCTGTACTACTATTCTGTGGTTCAGAGCTTGCGATCGACACTTGAAACCTACATTCAACGGGTTGTGAAGATATCTGCCTTGACCAGGAGACGTGCCCTCGCTGCAGAGAAGAATTGACGGAAACAGCAGCATCAACACTCCAGCAGTTTGGAAGCTAAGTGGCATTTTTAGCAGGTTAATACAACAGAACTTATTGATCTATATTCCACAACTAAGCTTCCTAAAGCTAATATCAGTTTCAATGACGAAACCTATTTTTTAGTAATCATCAGTTTAAATTTATTTACATTTGTTCCAAAGTAATTGATCATTAAATTTATTAAATGTTGTTTTTTTTTACAAATTCATAGTTGATTTATTTATTACAGAGAGAAGTGCACACGGATGAATCAGTATCTTTAATATATCTATATTTATATCTGTAGAGCCAAATAAGAAGGAGAATTTTACTGTCAATTCAGTTGGGAGCTTGTACGAGCAAAATTAAATTATATAATACCTCTTCACAAAAGACGGCGGGCAGATAAAACTTAACATTGCTAAGACACATTCAACATTGTTCTTGACTTCTGAAACATCTTGTAAATACTCCCTCGAGGTAGAAGCATCATCATCCTTCTTTCTATCTATATTTCTGCCAAGAGTAATCTTGTGCGAAGGTAGACACCTTTGAAGACCCACATTAGATACTTTAGGTTTTGGCCCTTGTTGGACATCACTGCAGAGCAAAGGGGAAGCAACCCGTGCCACTGACCAGGCGTCCTAACCATTTTCTTCATTGTTGTTTTATATATTCCTTGCATGTCTTAACTCTAAAATTGTCTTTTATGTTTTTTTGTTATAATGCTTTATTAACTTTTGGCCGCTTTTATAAAGTAGCGCATTCGCGTGCTGTAATTTGTTCATTAATTTGTTCGACTTTTACTTTGCGCTTGTGAAACTCTTGTCTAATTCCGTCGCTAGGATTCCTGATCTCATTCATGGATACCTACCAGGTCATCTCCACACTCAGCGATTATTCTCACGCTAAACTCAGTGTGTCTTCGACTCTTAAGAAAGCGTTGACTCTTTAGGAAGTGATGTCAATTCAACGGACTCCTCCTACAAATTATTATACCAATAAAATATATACTAACTAAAATACAGATATGGAAAAGAAAGTAACTAAAAGGTGGGATAATCTGACATGGCATCGTCTTGTCGAGCAGCGTACAAGCGCCCCCCCCCTCCCCCCCCCCAACCCATTCCCCATGGAGGTCGCCGCATCACTGTTAGAGAGAAACAATGGCCTGCTCTGCTAACACAAATATCTTATTTATTATTGCCATAGAGTTAAATAAAAACAGCAGAACTCTGTTGTGAATCGGTTGGAAGGTGAAGGATCTGGTGAATCAATGGGAAGGTGAAGGGAGGGTTATTAAAAAAGGCCGGATGATAAGTAAACTATGTAAGCCAAACATGGTAAGAAATCACAGCCTTCCAAAAGCGCTCCCTGTGAAAGGTGGGCAAAAATACAAGGTTAGATAAAATCGAAAATAGGAAAAAGCAATAAGAAATTATTCTTGAATTAAATCTTGCATGGAATACGTATAGCAGAACGAAGTCAAATAGTTTGGACACTGGTAATAATGAAAATTACCCTCCCAACATTATGCACCTTACTCCGTGTAGTTCCTGTATGTCTCCGGTGAGACAATGGAAGAATATGACTACTACACACTCAGCATGTCGTACATGGCAACTAAAATGAGGCAGTTTATGGGGGGCTGGCAAACTCATCATGTCAAACAAAATGCTACATAAACCACAGCTGCAGGAGCATATTAATTCTTGGTGCTGTCTCCCTGCAAGGGGCCCAGCTACAACAATGGCTCCATTCTCAGTGAGAAAGAAAAATGATGATAGTTATGTACCTTACGTGCTAGACCACCTAGACGAGCTGCTTTCAAAATTCACACGCATACACACATTGATACCCTGGAACATAGAATATATCTAGCGAGAAGTTAACTTACTTCACAGCTTTCTCTCTACAGCTGTCACCTGGACCTGTGAAGTTAAATACCAATCTCCTCTGCGCTATCCCTTAATTCAGATTCTCGATTATTAGACCAAGTGCGTTATATGCTATACCAAGGGTCCGTCGCGACATAAATGTACATAGATCCCGACCCACCTATAGATCACAGGACGATTTTGCAGATCTCTCGGTGACGAAGGGGAACGAAGAAATAATGTGAAAGCTGGAGGAACTTGGGACTAACCCACTCCCGTGGGCATTTAAAAGCGAGGTATCTCTAGGATTAACGGTGCATTTTCCGCGCTACCGATGAAAACTCGCAGCTGATAAAAATCCACTTTAATCGTTCCCCAACCCTACACTCCTCTGTTTCCACCATCTATCTATCTATCTATCTATCTATCTATCTATCTATCTATCTATCTATCTATCTATCTATCTATCTATCTATCTATCTATCTATCTGTCCGTCTATCTGTCTTTCGTCTGTATGTCTATCTATCTATCTATCTATCTATCTATCTATCTATCTATCTATCTATCTATCTATCTATCTATCTATCTATCTATCTATCTGTCCGTCTATCTGTCCGTCTATCTGTCTTTCGTCTGTATGTCTATCTATCTATCTATCCATCTATCTATCTATCTATCTATCTATCTATCTATCTATCTATCTATCTATCTATCTATCTATCTATCTATCTGTCCGTCTATCTGTCTGTCCGTCTATCTGTCTTTCTGTCTGTCTGTCTGTCTATCTATCTATCTATCTATCTATCTATCTATCTATCTATCTATCTATCTATCTATCTATCTATCTATCTATCCACTGAAGAGTCTTTCTATGAGTTTGTTATTTTTCCTTCAGTCTGTCATCCTGTCTATCCGTCCGTCTGACTATTCAGTCATCTCATACCTAATTTAATTCGTATGTTTTTAACGCTAAAGCCACTGACACGTCCATCCAAATTTCTCCCCAAAAATCAGACTCGATCTACAATGGAAACTCCAATGGCTCCTTTGTGGACTGCAGTACCTCCACTGGCAAAGATCTGCCCACGAAATCACTCAAACAAGACCGCATGCGACACCGCCAAGAGCTTCCCGGTGCTCTGACCACAAGCAAGAAGAACAAAGAACGACCGAGTCGCCTGAAGAAATCTGCTAGTACACAAACGTAAGTATGACCGGTGCGTAGATCAATTTTTGTAGTCGTTGTTTTTTTCGCTTTTTAATTGATGGTTTCATATTCTTTCATGCTCACGTATCATTTATTCCTTCTCAGAATCTGTTAACTATATGTTATTTCAAAACCAACAAGTAACCCGCCACAAATGAGAAGGCTAATAATTATGTTATGGCTGTTCCTGGTGCATTTCCGGATAACGGCACCGATTCTTCTATGGTCATTTCATTCCGTGTTCATTCCATTTCCACTTCATTGGATCTTTGTTGTTAAAACTTATCATGACATGGTCACTACACCATGAACTGTTTAATGGGGAAAAACACACACACACAAATAGTAATACGGATGAACTGTTTACAGGCCTTCGATTTCCCTTCCTTATGTGTTATAAAAAAACCCTACATGCTCTTTTAACCGGTGTTCAATTTAGCGATGCATTGCGCGTCCTTTCCGTATTTTCCTGTAAATGCAGAGTGATTTTTTTGTTCAGTATTCGTTACATGACGTTTCACTTATGCAATTAGCAATAAGATGATATTATTTAGCCAGAAGATTGTGTAGTAAAATCTGCGAGATAATCGCTAATTTCAGTAAGATTTTAGTCCTATGATAATAAATAACCTAGCCCGTATGTGTCTGACTATAAGCGTCTCACACGCCAGCATCGCGCTGAGTTTTGTGCCATGGTAATGCTTAGAAACGATCCCGCCGTATAAACCTACTCGCTTTCCTTGTGACGTACAATAAACATTTTTAACATTTTGCCCGATCTGATACAGACTGCGGCAAGACTTATAATTAACGATCTGCCCGAAATGTGCCGCCAAACTACTGTCTGAATTAACGTAATACTTTAACTTTAACGCCTTTAATTGTAGTGATTCGGACATTTTTCAGTAGTGTAACACGAGATGGCAGAAATATTTAACGCCAATTCTAACACCCGCCGCGCAAAACCCCGCTTCGCTTGACACGCTGTGGGATTGGCCCGATGATATATACACACAGGCAGTTTAAATTCTCGCCGAGTAATGTATTTCTGACGTCACTCAAACAAGTTAGTTATTTGAATAAAAATGCTAGAGAGAGATGAGAGGGGGAAGATGTCCGACTTGTGTAAAGTTATATTTGACGATTAACAGTGACAAAACTGAAAATCTACACCATAATGAAACTGACCATAAAAATCATATATTATTATAGCTTAGTCTCTCCTGAGCCCAAATATGTTTTAAAAAATATGGTAGTCCAATTATTAGCCAAGTTATTGAGATAATACTAGCTGTCTAAGAACACTAGAACGGACAGACTGTGGTTCCTGCTTGTTTTTTTTTCATAACGTTAGTGGGGACGCAAGCTTAGAAAAGAGGCATTGGAGTAAATTCAAATCCGATTGGGTAATAAGAGTATAGGAGTAAAAGGGGAGCGGTAGGAAAATGTAAACAAAAACTAAACATCTTTTTGTATTGGCATAACTAACGCAGACTGACCAATCGACTACCAGACACAGGTTTTGTTTGGAATTTTGTTTTTGTTTTTCAAAAACTACATTTGAATTCTGGTAGTCGCAAGCTTTCCATTGGCCAGTACAAATAGATATTAGCAAAAAGCCTTCAATGCTCATCGCCAGTTGACAAAAACTTTTTCTATCAAATACGCTGAGATCAGCTATGTTAATTTGTAAAATAAATAATTAATTCGCAGTCTGGGCAGGGCAGAGAAAAACTGAGGCCATTCTTTGCAAGTCAGCGTTATTTGTTACACATTTCTTTGAAATTGTGGTAAGAATGCTTTATGTATTAATATGTTTATTACAACTGCCAAAGTTAGATATTGCTATTGGGAAAAGTGAAGGACATGCCGGGAGCAGACATTATTGAGTCCTCACATTGAACTGTATCTAACTGTTGTATATTGTCATGATTTTGTTTTAATATTATTGTATTAGAATATGTTAGTAAGCCTCCGTGTTCCATGAACACTTTTCAACATGCCTGGAGCGTTTATAATTTAAAAAAAGAAGAGCAAATAATACAAAAGGAGATGTGGTTACTCCACGTTATTGTATTGAGGAAAACTATGTAAACGTACAGTGGCGTATCTGCCATAGGGACCTGATGTGTGGTCACAGCAAGGTGTGAGTCATATAAAATTAGGGGCGAGTGCACTTGTATGCACGCGAGGCTGACCCCCATACCACCATATGTAAATAATAATAATAAAGTGTGATCAGATATAAAAAGGACAGGGTGTCTTTTTATTACAGAGGTTTTATTTCCTGTTACCAGCCGGTGACAGGAAACCTGATGAGTGAGTGTAACGCCAGCAAGTCTCCGGTAAAACGTTTATGCTGTCAGCAGATAGCTGGAGGAGCCTGTGCGTGTTGATATATCTATATTTTCTATAACGACATACTGAATTATCCTTCTACAAACAATCCCAGGTGATGTGTTAGCATCTGGGGATATCTGACACTTTAATTATAATAAACTTTAGTATTTCCAATCATACCCAGGATTTTATGGGGGGGGGGGGGGGGGATGAAACTACAGCCCCTCCTAACAAATGACAAACACTATTAGATAATAAAGTTGTAATCTGTGAATACACCAACAGAAGAGATAGAGTGACATTATACTTATCGGACAAAGTGTCCACACATTTTAGTTAATCCTTTTTATGTAAACTATGTTTTCCTCATTTTCAAAGACCTGTCCAAAAGAGATGGCGGGACAGGCAGATTAAATTGTAATAAGAAAATATTCAATTTTAAAGAAAAACCTTAACCACGGTTTTATTCATTTCTTTATAGTGAGTTAAATTGTATTGTGTTGATGTACCATCATTTTCATTTCACCCCTAGTGTGGCGAGAGGTTTTATTTGGTTGTAGGATCAGTATAGTACTGAAAATTACAGAAATAGAATTTCTGCAGAAAATGGTGAAGTCCCAGTGTCTGAGAGGACTACTGGTATCACAAATTAGTTACGGCTGTGAATGTTCTGATCTCGAAAAATTAGTAGAGAGGAGACCGACATAAAGCGCCACCTCCGCTGTGTAACTAACTGTGATATTAATAAAACAAGGAAACAGATTTTGCTTAACAATGATAAAATTGACAAGTCTTCAAATACAATTTCCTAAGTATTTATTTAGTATATATACTATCTACTCTTGTGCTGAAGGGTGAATGTTGAAAAAATGGAACGTAATGAGTTTGTAAGTTTACATATATTTTACAAATATTTATATTTATATAGACAACAAGTTTTCCAATTATAGGAACAAAAATTATATCAGCTGTGCTGTTAATTAAGGATATAACATTTATCAGCTATGCTGTTATTTTTGTCTCTTGCTGTGCTAAGTCACTTTCTCATCACTGACAGTTTCTATGCTCACAATGCTGACAGAAATGGTACGAATGAGTACTCATCTCTTAAAACGTTCTGTTCTCCTTAGTTTGGTTCACACTACTCCTGCTGAGGCTCGTTACTTTAGCCCACCCAAGACTGAGGGGGACTAAAATGTAGCTTCTGTACAATCTCTATGCTCCTGCGAAGTTCCAGGCAGCGGGATTGACTCGAACATACGACCTCAGGTTTTTAGGACACAAATAAACCTGTAACAAAGCAAAAATAGGGGCTAATTTCTGTCCTCAAGCCCACCTATTTCTAGTGTGAGTGAAATGAGCGTGTCTCAGATGTATGCATGTAGGATGAATGACAACATGGCTCAGTATGATTTAGCAATAGCGAGACAAGACATGTGTCTACTTGCAAAGCATTCTTTCTGATAAACTAATACATGGATACATTCAATAATATAGATTCAATACATGAATACATTTAATACATGAATACATCCCAGAATATAAATCAATACATGAATAAATCCAATAATATGTACACCTAGGTGTGATACAACAATGTCCTTCCCCCTATACTATACCACGTCCTCTCTGTCAAGTGCTATACTAGCTGGTAACATATATCCTAACAATATTGTTATGTTCTTATGATAGGAGTATATGAGACGAGGACTGTTTGGTGATATATCAGGTGGGAGTTATAGGAGACAATAGATTAAAGTTAGATGCGACAACAGATTGAGTCCTGACAAGGACTGTTTTGGTTATATTGCAGTTGGAGTTATCTGAGACAATAGATTGAGTCCTAACAAGGACTGATATGGTTATATTTGCATTTTGGAATTATCAGAGACAATAGACTGAATATAGGAGACAATAGATTGAAGTATGAGTCCTATTAGTCTTCGTCTATTCAATCATATACATTCATAGGGAACTGTAAAGGGCAATTTTTACTATCTTGCAATATAATACATTTATATACTTATTATGTTCGCAAATATTTTGGTAAACAAAGTGTTTCCTTTTTAAGTGCTTAAGGAGAAGTCATTTTTGAGTTACTTCCCTTGAAGGCAGTTCCGTCATCTTCGATCGGACTCCGCGGACGAATTTAGGCCTACTGCAATTTATTCTTTGGCTGGGTAGGAATAGATTATTCTTGCTTCAGTATATCTATGGCCTGAATTTATACGTAGTGTTTGTATGAGTAGGACGAGTCTGTCTTATATATGGATATCTTTACATTTCTAAGTCGAACTATGTTGGTTGTCGCTAGAAAAGGTCAAAGGCTATGCAGCGGAAGTATCGCTAGCAAGGGGTGTGATTCATGGCTGTCATCCTGTCTGGATGTAGAATTTTGATGTAGCCGGCCTATCGCCGAAAAAGTGATCTATAAGTAGATGGGGAAAAGTGATAGTCATTTAGACATGTTGTATGTACTTTACCCCAGTGTTTATTCTCTTTTGCCAAGGAATGGCAAAGTTATATTTCGCATAGAAAGGTAAAACCACAATTTATTATGAACTTGGGCTTCGCCATCGTTGTCGATAAACAGATGCACAGTGGTACTTTTGAAAAGAATATTTATTCAAAGGAAGATGACATTCCTATGTATCAGCACTAGATTATATGATATTATTCAATTACCTCTATGACAGAAGTTATGAAGAAATGAGGACATTTAACGAATGACCAATTTTGGTCTGGATCCTATAGTGAGTGAAACTCACGAGAGAAGAACAGCCATGTTGAAATTCATATACTTTGTATTTATCGAGTGAGAAAAAGGGATGCCTGTACTATCGCTCGATGAACCAAGAGATCACTGCTACATGTGAGAACCCATGTCTGGGATTCCTATATCTTTATGGAAAAATATATATATATTGAACTTTACATGAAGGGATATTCGCTAGACGAGATTAGGTCTAGGAGCCTTCCTATATATTGGTTATGGTCTGACGTGCCCAGTCAGTAAAGCCAGATGATTTACATGATGGAACTCTGAATGCTTATTTACGAATGCTCCATTATGATATTTGCCAAGCATGAATGCTAACTTAAGATGATATGCCTGTGATCAACATTATGCTGTCTATGTCGACATTTGTTCCTGTAACCATACACGTACTGTCCAAGTGTGCGTCTCATTAAATGTTATAAAAAGACCACCGTAGTTCCAGTACTTCTTGAATTCGAACAGTGTGAGTATGAGTGATGTACTACCAACTTGTCAACTCTATCGAATCATTCTACCATTCGCGTTCTGACATTCATATACACACTCATTATCTACACTCACATTCTTGTCGGAGCCTCATCACGTTCCAGGACAAGATGACCTGTATGACCAAAACTGTGCTGGGTTTAATGAGTTGACAATCGTTACACTTTACTACACCAGTCCCAACATCTACATTTATCAACTGGTGGACATTCACGTCATTTAACAAATAAAGCGTGATTCAACAACTAGTAGCCAGTATGAGTTAACAACAACAATACAGAGTTTATCAACTGGTGGCCAGTACTTTTTGATTCTGGATGCACAACTATTGGGGTTAGGCAGTCACTCATAGATCCTTCTCATTCTACAGGCAAAGTAGTCAAATGCGTAACATTTGGCGGCACCATAGAGAAATACTCTACCGCTATAATTAGGATTGCTACTCCTTTCTTCACAGGAGATGTACACGCATGTCTTTTGCCGAATCCGATCGCTGATCTTATCATCGGTCGCATTCACGGAGTCAAAGAATGCACTCCGGAGCAAATTTCCGTTTGGGAAAATCAAAATATGCAATCTGCTAATGCGGTAGTCACTAGAGCTCAAGCTCTCAATATGCCTGAAACTTCATCTGTTGAAGAAAATGAAGTGCATAACCAAGATGATCCCTTGGTAATTTCTCGTGACTCGTTTATAAAACAACAAGAAGAAGATCCGACTCTTAAGAAATTCTTCACTCTTGTAACGAAAGGTGATCCGAATAAAGATTCAAATTGTAAATCTTGGATTACAATGAAGAATGGCGTACTTGTACGTATGGTGCAAGACTCCACTAAGTCAAGTCATTCTCAGATTCTTGTACCCAAGAATTTGAGAGTTAAAATCTTACAACATGCACACGACTCTCAGTGTGCTGGTCACATGGGTTTTTCCCGTACAAAGTCAAGAGTTCTTGCGGCTTTCTTTTGGCCTTTTGTGAACAAGGACATACGGATCTATTGTCGATCCTGTAAAGTATGTCAAGAAGTCAAATCCAAAGGTCCTCGTCATGCTGCGCCTATTCAGGCTGCAGATATTCCTATTCGTCCATTCCAGAAAATGGCGATAGACATCATTGGTCCATTCAAGATCAAATCTGCTAGAGGACATCAGTTTATCTTAACGTGTGTAGACATGTGCACACGTTGGCCAGAGGCTATCCCTCTAAAGAGCATTACTACCGCTGACATTGCAGATGCTCTTTGGCTTATATTTTCTCGGCTGGGATTCCCCGGAGAAATATTATCAGATCATGGCACCCAACTGATATCGGATACCATGTCTCAAGTAATGTCTACTCTACAGATAGAGAGATCTTTGAGTAGCATCTATCATCCTATGTCCAATGGGATGGTCGAGCGACTAAATAGAACACTTAAGAACTTATTAGGGAAGATAACTGAGGATCATCCTCAAGATTGGGATAGGGTTTTACCCGCGGCCCTCTTCGCGTACAGAGAGGTCCCCAATGAACATACAGGGTTTTCGCCCTTTGAACTTGTCTTTGGCGCGCGACCGCGCGGCCCAATGTCTTTGCTGCATGATCTTATAACAGCTGACAATATTGACGATGACACAAAATCTTCTTACGAGTATGTCATCGCGCTGAGACAAAAGATTATCGAAGCATGCAAATTGGCAACGTCCTCTTCTGAATTTGCTAAGCAGAAGGCAAGACAATTTGCTAATAAGAAGAGAACTTTACGACAACTTTGTCCTGGTGACAAAGCATTTGTTTTGCTACCTTGTCGTGAAAATAGACTCCTTATTAGTTGGAAAGGTCCGTACGATATAATATCGAAAATTTCAGATGTTGACTACATCGTCGATATCAACGGGAAGCATAAAACCTTCCACATCAATATGCTTACGGAGTCCCATGAACGTCCTGACTATCTACAGCCTATTTTCCAGGCAACGGACGATTCTCATGTCAAACATGGTCATTACTCATCACTGTCTGTAATACAGGATGAGGAAACAAGTTTTTCGGATGTTAATCTTCCGCTTCCAATGATCCCACTTCATTCTAGTGAATCATGGAAAGACGTTACTGTTTCTCCTGATTTGTCTCTAGGAGAACGGCGACAAGTTTCGGTTATGTTACAAACATTTCAGGATGTCCTCACTGACATCCCTGGACAAACTCATGTCATTGAGCATGACATTGTTCTAACTGAACATACTCCAATTAGGGTTAGACCTTATCCTATCCCTATACATTTCCAAACACAGGTTGAAAAGGAGTTGGATGAAATGATAGATTTACAAATAATCGAACCATCCACTTCTGCATATTCTTCGCCGATGGTTATTGTTCGGAAAAAAGACAATAACATACGTCTTTGCGTTGACAATCGCAAATTGAATCAAGTTACGAAGTTCGATGCTGAACCTATGCCTTTACTAGAAGAGTTACTTACTCGTCTTTCTAAATCGCATTTTTTCACTAAACTTGATTTGTCTAAAGGATATTGGCAAGTTCCATTATCCGAACGCGCCAAACCTCTAACCGCTTTCTCTACTCCCAGAGGCCTTTTCCAATGGAATTTTATGCCTTTCGGCCTTATGAACGCACCAGCTACATTTGTACGCATGATGCGTCGAATCCTATCGTATCGGTCAGATGTCATTGCTTATCTAGACGACATCTGTCTTTTCAGCGATACTTGGGAAGATCACTATTCAGGGTTAGTTGAATTATTATCAACTCTGCGTGAGTATAACCTGACAGCAAAACCATCTAAAGCTTGTATTGGCTTTAGCGAAATTGCTTTCTTAGGCCATCGAGTAGGTCACGGTTTCTTGAAGACAGAAGACCATAATATCACTAAGATACTTAACATCTCTATCTCTAGGACTAAAAAGCAAGTGCGAAGTCTTTTAGGTCTCATACAATTTTATGGACGTTTCATTCCGAATCTGTCCTCTATCATGGCACCTCTCTCTACACTATTAAAGAAAGGGTCGCCTAACATGGTTCACTGGTCTCATGAATGCCAATCCTCACTAGAGAAGATCAAAACTATGTTTTCATCACCACCTATTTTAGTGTTACCTACAACAGATAAGACATTTGTTCTTCGTAGTGACGCTTCATCCACTGGGATTGGAGCGGCACTAATGCAAGAGTACTCTGGAACTCTGCATCCTGTAATGTATATATCCAGAAAACTTAATGCTGCAGAAAGGAATTACTCGGTTTTAGACCGTGAATTATTGGCAATGGTTTGGTCAATTCTCAAACTCCAAAGATTCCTTCTGGGCGCGCATTTCGTAGTGGAAACTGACCAAAAAGCTCTTACGGCTATCCAAAGTAAGAACTTGAAGAGCTCGAGATCAACTCGATACGCAATCGCTCTTCAACCTTTTCATTTTTCGGTACGAGCTATCCGTGGTTCAGAAAATGTGATGGCGGACATTCTGTCCAGATGCCCACATGATGCCACTTAACTGTTAAATATTGGATTTTTTAATATGTATAACTTTACAACAGTTATTTTTTGTTCTTTACTAAGATACACATTTGTAATTTAATAATAGAATGATGGTATCTCTACTTAGCGGTTTATTGATGTTTATTCACCGCTGTTCTTTGATGATTGTTTCTTCATAAATCATAAATTTAAGATTATAGTGTGAATTTTTGGTATGCATTGTATAATTACCAGAATTGTATTATACGTACATCACACCTTCCTGGAAACATTTATTCGTAGAGAAACAATTTCTCTCAGATTTTGAGATATATTCTCACCGGTCATATTAGGAATTATAGTTATTCCTGATATTTGCATCTGCGCAGTATTCTTGCGTTTTGAGCCTATTGTATGGTGCTCCTAGATGTATTTAAAAAAAAAAAATTATTTTTTTTTCCCGGGAGGTGTGGTAAGACTGTAAAGGGCAATTTTTACTATCTTGCAATATAATACATTTATATACTTATTATGTTCGCAAATATTTTGGTAAACAAAGTGTTTCCTTTTTAAGTGCTTAAGGAGAAGTCATTTTTGAGTTACTTCCCTTGAAGGCAGTTCCGTCATCTTCGATCGGACTCCGCGGACGAATTTAGGCCTACTGCGATTTATTCTTTGGCTGGGTAGGAATAGATTATTCTTGCTTCAGTATATCTATGGCCTGAATTTATACGTAGTGTTTGTATGAGTAGGACGAGTCTGTCTTATATATATGGATATCTTTACATTTCTAAGTCGAACTATGTTGGTTGTCGCTAGAAAAGGTCAAAGGCTATGCAGCGGAAGTATCGCTAGCAAGGGGTGTGATTCATGGCTGTCATCCTGTCTGGATGTAGAATTTTGATGTAGCCGGCCTATCGCCGAAAAAGTGATCTATAAGTAGATGGGGAAAAGTGATAGTCATTTAGACATGTTGTATGTACTTTACCCCAGTGTTTATTCTCTTTTGCCAAGGAATGGCAAAGTTATATTTCGCATAGAAAGGTAAAACCACAATTTATTATGAACTTGGGCTTCGCCATCGTTGTCGATAAACAGATGCACAGTGGTACTTTTGAAAAGAATATTTATTCAAAGGAAGATGACATTCCTATGTATCAGCACTAGATTATATGATATTATTCAATTACCTCTATGACAGAAGTTATGAAGAAATGAGGACATTTAACGAATGACCAATTTTGGTCTGGATCCTATAGTGAGTGAAACTCACGAGAGAAGAACAGCCATGTTGAAATTCATATACTTTGTATTTATCGAGTGAGAAAAAGGGATGCCTGTACTATCGCTCGATGAACCAAGAGATCACTGCTACATGTGAGAACCCATGTCTGGGATTCCTATATCTTTATGGAAAAATATATATATTGAACTTTACATGAAGGGATATTCGCTAGACGAGATTAGGTCTAGGAGCCTTCCTATATATTGGTTATGGTCTGACGTGCCCAGTCAGTAAAGCCAGATGATTTACATGATGGAACTCTGAATGCTTATTTACGAATGCTCCATTATGATATTTGCCAAGCATGAATGCTAACTTAAGATGATATGCCTGTGATCAACATTATGCTGTCTATGTCGACATTTGTTCCTGTAACCATACACGTACTGTCCAAGTGTGCGTCTCATTAAATGTTATAAAAAGACCACCGTAGTTCCAGTACTTCTTGAATTCGAACAGTGTGAGTATGAGTGATGTACTACCAACTTGTCAACTCTATCGAATCATTCTACCATTCGCGTTCTGACATTCATATACACACTCATTGTCTACACTCACATTCTTGTCGGAGCCTCATCACGTTCCAGGACAAGATGACCTGTATGACCAAAACTGTGCTGGGTTTAATGAGTTGACAATCGTTACACTTTACTACACCAGTCCCAACATCTACATTTATCAACTGGTGGACATTCACGTCATTTAACAAATAAAGCGTGATTCAACAACTAGTAGCCAGTATGAGTTAACAACAACAATACAGAGTTTATCAGGAACCCAAAATATATTAAATATATACAGGTGTTGGTAGTATAATGACACACAACAAATACCAACATTATATGCCTGCTGAAGGCCTATTTTCCTAAAGGTTATCGTAAATTTATATTTACCCTCCAAGATTTAAAAAACGGCCAGTTTGACTCGACTAGTGAAGTAGGTTGCAGGTCGATGCCCTCAGGTAAACAATCAATCAAGGTGACAGCTTCTTCCTCTTCAGTCAGTATCTCTGGCGTCAAGTTCGGGATTGCGTGTTTAGCATAGAATTCCGCCCTATTATATAGGCAGGTAACTGCTTAAGAAAGGCTTTCGGTTGGTTCCTGGCGGAGCAAAATGATTGGTTTCCTCCGGTTTCGTCTTTTGCTCATACAGCCTAATTTTATTCAGTTTTTAGCCGCCATCTTGCGTGAACAGTATAATTTATTCTGTCTCAGAGACTGGTGAACGGTGCAAGTTGATTGGTTGAAGCAAATCTGTATCTCGACATAGTGATTAACAAAGTAGTGGGTTACACTTCGTTTCACGACACCTAGAAACTAGGCACATCATACACCAGACACTAGAGCCAAAATAGTGACCGTTAGATCTAGGGAGGTAGCGTTAGGTTCCCTGCAAATACATCATCATCATCTATTAGAGTCAGGGGCCTACATGTGCTTGACCTCACACGGTTAACACAGACACAGATTTCTTTCCTTTTAGGTATAACACCATAACCTACCCAGCAAACTAAACTTGCTACAGATTGGTTCACCTATGCAACCAATCAATACATTTTTCGTTACTATACAGCTGGGAGTGCGATTTTATAAAGTCTTGAATCGATAGATTGCCCAACTGTCACGGTTAGGATTGTATTGATTGTTATTTGTATTTTCTTTCAGATAATTTGTCTTTCATCATCATTCGCCATTTTCACTTTGAGCTCCCTATGGGTCAACCACCGCAGCTGGCCTCTTTGCAACAAGCCTGCTCTTTTAGCGATGTTTTCTGTAGCTGTTTGTGTTACATGATGAGGTTGCCAGCCTGCATGCACAACCTCATTTGAGTTGTCTTATACGACAATACCTTCAGGACTAGCGATCTGATTCTATCTTTGTCTCATAAGAGACCACCTGGAAATACACTGGGCTGTTTTGTGTTTGGAGGTCATTCACATGCGACGTCACGCAATGAAAGGGAGGGTAGGGGTGGGGAGGGGGGTTCAAAATGTTGTGTTGTTTTGTGACGATTAAAGGGGGGGGGGGGGGGGGGGGGGGTGCCCACAGAAATATACGAGTCACAGTCACTTCTTTCGTAAATGATGTTTCTACTTTTATCGACTTTTATGGCACGCGCCTCAAACAGCCTCTGACAACCAAGTCCAGCTCCCGGCCTTCATGTGTGGCTCAATTTGAGCCCGGCGGAACTGTTTCCACTGACGGGAGAAGGGGCAAAGGCGAGCGACTGGCGCCTTAAAACCAGCAGCTTCGGGCAGATAGGGCTCGTAATCCTTGGTTGGTAGCTTATCTAAGAGAAGGAACTCTGAATTCAAACCACCGCTGCCTTGCGGGAATATCCATTTGTGGAATTGGCTTCGGGAGTAAACCCTGAGGATAAATCCGGAGTCGGAGTCCCTAAGGCAGTCTAATGTTGATTCGACATTATTCTGGCAACTCCTGCGACATGGCTGGTACCAAACTGTATCGGCTACTGCCGTTCCTTTGGATCTACCGGCTGTGTGGAGAGGGGGAACATGCTGCATGGGCAACAGCTTGATCTCCATATAACTGTGCCCAAGCTCGTGCCCTGGAGAGGACACTCCAGCTTCACCCTATAGGTGTCGGCAAAACACGGGAAGTAGCAGTTACCGGTTATAAGCATTTTGCTCAATTGGCGTAGGGCATGGCGCCAGGGGCTACTTCCGACAGTGGGAGAGGTTCTAGGATCTCACTGGACAGCTACCGCCCGCTTCAAGCTGGGCAGCCCCCAGTCAATAAGGTGTTGTCCCGCCACTGTCTGCTTTCCCCATTGGGTGCATGGGGATTAGGGTCAAACCCGAACTGTGGACAGAAAATTTTGCACCAAGCAATTATCGAAAAAATAGAAATAAGCAAACTCTCAGATTGGGATGCTGGAACGTCCGGACTATGTTGACTGGACTATCCAAAAACCTACAGGATGTAAACGATGTAAGGAAGACAGCCATAATTAATGATGAGCTTAAACGACTTCAGGTGGATATAGCTGCACTTCAGGAAACGCGCCTGGCGGGCTCTGGAATGGTGAGCGAGAAGGACTACACATTTTATTGGCAAGGGAAAGATCTTAATAAAGCTAGAGAACACGGAGTAGGTTTTGCGGTAAAAAAATCGCTAACTAACATGGTTGAACCAGGCGAGAATGGATCAGAACGCCTGTTAGCGCTCCGCCTGCAAACTAGCACAGGTCCCATCACCCTTGTCAGTGTGTATGCTCCTACTCTGTACTCTGCCTCAGAAGCTAAAGATGAGTTCTACGAGAATCTAGCAGCAGTAATCAAAAGCATACCTAGGCAAAAACAGCTTGTTCTCCTTGGTGACTTTAACGCTAGAGTGGGTGCCGATAATGTTTCATGGCCTTCATGTCTGGGCAGGTTTGGTATTGGCAAGATGAATGAAAATGGACAACGGCTCTTAGAGTTGTGCGTCCACCATGATCTCTGCGTGACCAACACCTACTTTCAGACAAAACCCCAACATAAGGTGTCATGGAGACACCCACGATCCAAGCACTGGCACCAACTTGACCTGATTCTCGTCAGAAGGCCACTCCTCAGGTCTGTGCTCTCCACGCGCTCGTACCATAGTGCAGACTGTGACACAGATCACTCCTTGGTTTGATGCAAAATCAGAGCACAACCAAGAAAACTCTATCTTGTCAGACATGAAGGGAAACCACGCATTGATACCAGCAAGATGTCAGACCCTTTCATGATCGCTCAATTCACTGCGACCTTCAAGAAAGTGCTCAGTAGCCCTCAGCATGGTGATACTATTACAGAGAACTGGGAGCATCTACGGAACACCATTCAAAGTACTGCACTTGCCACCTTTGGTAAGAAAACAGCAAAGTCAAATGACTGGTTTGACGCTTCATCAGATGTGATGGCACCTGTTATTGAAGCTAAGCGCAGTGCTATGAACGAATACAAACGTTCACCGAGTGCCAGAACCCTACAGATCCTGAGGGCTACGAGAAGCAAAGTTCAACAAACTGCTCGACGCTGTGCAAATGACTATTGGCTCCAGCTCAGTGAGAGCATCCAGATCGCAGCGCAAACAGGCAACATTAGACAAATGTATGACGGTATAAAGAAAGCACTTGGCCCCCATAAAAGTAAGACGGCACCGCTAAAAACCATCAGCGGAGAGAAGCTAACCGATAAGGGTAAGCAGATGGAGAGGTGGGTCGAGCACTACTCTGAGCTTTACGCTAGAGACAATACCGTTACGCCTGCAGCCCTTGATGCTGTCAATAGTCTGCCAACTATGGAGGAGCTGGATGCCGAACCAACATTAGAGGAACTCAGTAAGGCCATTGATAGCTTGGCCTCTGGCAAAGCACCAGGCAGTGATGGGATTCCTCCTGATTTAATCAAATGCTGCAAGAGCACGCTATTACATCCCCTGCATAGGATGCTGTGCCAGTGCTGGGAAGAGACAACTATTCCTCAAGACATGCGAGATGCCAAGATTGTAACACTGTATAAAAATAAAGGAGACAGAAGTGATTGCAATAACTACAGAGGCATCTCTCTTCTTAGTATTGTTGGTAAGGTTTTTGCCAAAGTCATCTTAATGCGACTACACAAGTTAGCTGAGCGCATATATCCAGAGGTCTTCGGAATCTTCTTTGCCAATAAGTCTAAAGAAAACGAATGTGCTGAGTCAGGATGTGGGTGCTGCACCAGTTATCACTATCGATATTTATGAATTGGCAGTGGTGCACCACTTCACATACCTAGGGTCTACCATCAATGACAAACTCTCACTGGATACAGAAATCGACAGCCGCATTGGCAAAGCTGCAGCTACATTTGCCCGCCTCACATCGCGTGTTTGGGTAAACTCTAAACTCACAATGAAGACCAAAGCTGCGGTATATAATGCCTGCGTCACAGCACACTCCTATATGGCAGCGAGACCTGGACGACCTATGCTAAGCAAGAAAGAAGGCTCAATACCTTCCATTTGCGGTGTCTACGCCGCATCCTCGGCATCTCGTGGAAAGATAAAGTGACAAATGTCGAGGTGTTGTCACGTGCTGGCCTTCAAAGTATGTATACGCTGCTTAGACAGCGCAGACTTCGCTGGCTTGGTCATGTTCGCCGCATGGAAGATGGTCGCATCCCAAAAGATATCTTCTACGGACAGTTAGCAGATGGCAAGAGAACAGTTGGGCGACCACAGCTGAGGTTCAAAGATGTGTGCAAGAGAGATATGAGGGCACTGGACATGGATCCAGCAACATTGGAGGATGAAGCTGCTGATCGCACTAAGTGGCGATGCTATTTACGGCACCACCTCAGATTATGCGAAGAGAGGCTCACACAAGAAGCAGAGGTGAGGAGAAAACGTCGAAAGGAGCACCAGGAAAATAAGCAGTTGAGGGCTGTCACCTCAGGGGCGCTTTCCCATAGTCAGTTATGACTGAATGGGCTATTATTATTATTATTATTATTATTACTTTTATCGGCAGTAGCTAACTTTTATCCGCAGTAGTTAACTTTTTAACTGCAATAGTTAACTTTTATCGGCAAAAGTTATGTGTTATCCGCAGTAGTTAACAAACAGCGTCCGATTGACAGAAGGGTTAGAGCACTGGTTTCTCACGGCAAAGGTTCCGTGTTCGAATCACGCAACCGACACGTTCCAGTCTACCCAGCTGTAAAACAGTACCTGATTTTGAGTTGGGAAGGAAAAGGCAGCGAGAAAGGGACCTGGTCACCCCACCTCTCGAGACTGGACCTAGTATGGTGAAGTCTCTAACACTTCACTCACCTACGGCAGTATCTGCTATGTGACTACCTTTTAGTTAAGAACTCCGTCGTGGACGACTTATATTAGTATAATATGGCCGTACCAGCGGATGTGCAAATATTTTAGAGAGAGTGTTGTATTATCGTATAGTTCGTTTCACTACCCGACAGTAGGCAGTCAGTTAGATCACGTATAGTTAATTTAACCACTTAATGATTCTCCACAGTGCTGACGAACATATAGGATGATGATGATGTTACATTCAGATGTATAGACCTCACGGTAACATCGGCTGAACCAAATGAAGCTTTATTTACATAAATAGTCACTTCACTCCAACACTGGGTGGCCGACCTTCACTTGGTGGCACCTTTCTACAATAATGGCTGCTGGACATAATGATACTGGCATTTTTCTTTATCTGATTTATATCGCATGTCGCTACTTCTTGATTTACAGTTGTTGTGTCAGTGGTTAGAATATATATGACTACTTGCGACGTCACTGTTGTCTATCGACTGCTTGATCTTTACAATGTGATTATTATTCGTTGTTTTACCTCTGATCTCATTCCTGTCCCACATAAAATTCTATAATTCTTTCTTTCTCCGTTAGAGTAACTTGGGGTATCTATATTAGACTGGTCTAATACCAGGGCTGACAGTTTATGCCTAGTCTGTTTCTCCTACAATTCTCTGCAGTCTCTTTTCTTCTGCGCTGTCTAAAAGTTCACCTTATTCTACACTATGTATGCTACTTGCTAGTCTTGACATAACTGTAGTCTCTCACCTTGGTCTGACCATCAAAATACTTGAGCAACACTGCCTTTCTTGCTCCATGAATAAACAAACACCATAGCAGAAACCTGCACCTACATTTATCAAAGTGGCTAAATGGAACGGCTTGATGGCTGGGCAACATAGTTTTCTGTACAACACAGAAGCCAACCACCTTCAGTGGCCTATTCGCCCCAGTGCACCATCCAAGCTAGCGTTCACCACTACACAAAAGTTTAATTCAGCGATAACTGTCGTTGGGCCTACTTTCTTCGCTACTTCGCGCTCTAAATCAGACTGATTTCCCATTTAACATTATGACCATTCTCTGCTAAAACTTCGTTCACCTTCGCAAAACTATCTCGTGCGTGTATATTTTGATCACTCACCAAAACCTTTCAAGGGACATAATTTAAAGTCGTCTCCCTTTGCTGATTAAGCTCAAAACCCATAAACCCTTCTTTAAAATTATCACAAAAGCATACCTATGCAAATCAGTTACACCACAATTGAGAACTCACAACAAATACTAAACTAAAATACCGAGCTAAATCTCCCAAAAAGGGATTTACGGAGTTACCTCCCTTCCTTCAAAACACTCTCCTGCTCATTTTACTTCCCCTTAACAAAGTCATATAGTCAATTAACAACTCTATTTAACTTTCTTAAACCATTATTTTGTATTCTCTTTCATTCTTAAAGGCCCAAGCTCCAGTTACAACTATAATCAAATGAATATTTCACACATAAGGGTCTTTTATGTTTGGACATGCGCCCTAATATAACCATGTGCCCGGCACAAAGGATCAGTATAGTGACACTTATGTGTCATTAGATCTTTTGTGTGAAAACACAGAGGATCATTGGTGACACTTGTTTGTCATTGGGTCTTTTTGTGTTTGGACATGCGTATATGTTGGGCGTATGCCAATGCGACTCATGCGAGTTAAATGCGACCTCATGCGAGGAAAAAATTACAGATTCTCAAACCCTCTAAAATGGTATGCGACCCTGTCACGGAGAGTTATGTTCATTGAATTTTCTATATTTTCCTCTTCTTTTCTTCCACCTTGTTCTCTAATTTTAGTCGCTCTTTACCTTTTTCCTGTGTTTTTTTTTTCGCATTCGTTCGTTTGCGACTAAAATACATTACTATTTTGCCATTCTCACTTTCGCTAGTTTCGTTTCTCATTTAGAAACGCATTTCATTGCTGACGAAACGAGAAACTTGATTACGTAGATGTCATTCGCGCAGTTTGATGAGAGGTGCGATTATGGTTCATACTCAGACGTAGGACCAGACGATTTGGCGTGAGATGGACGAAATACACCGTGTATATTCGTTTTCGCCAGACATATAGGCGACAAATTTGTCTGCATTGTCACCCGCCACAACACTCATGGTGGGCCATGGTCAGCTTGAAGTGTGAAAACTGCCCTGCATTTCAGACAAGTTGTCTACCTTTGCAATTGACACGCACGTTTCTCGGTCACTTTGTTAAACGTAGGTGCAAAAACTGCCCCTGCATTGCAGACAAGTTGTCTGAGATTCGCAACTGACACGCGCCCTCTCGGTCAGAAAGTGGCAGTTTATGACAGTTACGTAAGTGATATAGACGGAAAGGGGGATTATTTCGTTTAGTGAAATTAAACGATTACCTCTTTGTCTGGTAATAGATATAACCAGAATGTTAAACTTTATTTTCATTCAGTCCTCTAGATTCGCAGTAGACAGGTTGCTGTATAGCGAAGTTCTCAGTTTGTTTCGACAATTTGTCGAACTTCTAGACTTCCCTAAATATAAGCATATAATTCTTAAGTTGTGCGACTACCTGTAGTTCTGTGTGAGGTAAAATATTATATATTATATTCTAGTATTTTGTGAAAGTGTTTAAAGTGTTAAGTCGCTTATTTCGTATTTCACTAGTTAGATTTTGTGCAGAGTGCCACATTTATATAGTCTGTATTATTTTCTAGTGACGTGTTTCAGTGGAGAGCAGAATAAATTATAATTTCTAGCTTAAACAACAATGTAGCTATAATGAAGTTAATTTTACTGCTAAATAATCAGACGAGAACAAAATTTTCTAAACTAACGTATAAATGCTAGAAGCCTCATTAATGGTGACGGAATATGCACGTGTTCCTAATTCATGAGGATTGCTGATTTTTAAATAAAACTTACGTCACGGGAATTTAAATGATAAGTCAAGCGGTACGCTTGCAGTTTAAAAATGTAAGTTATATTGAGTACATATATGTAAATTATTTGATATGTGTTCTTTCTGTTTTTATATAGTGAAACTGTGGTACCCAACTTTGCCAGCGTTCTAGTACGTGAACATTATTTGTGAAGAAACTAATCACTTTCATTACATAAGCTTTAACAGTTAAATGAAGTAAGAGGCCTATCGCGCCAGAATTAATTCTTCCAGAATAACACTTCAGTACAGTGCAGCCCGTTGTGGCAAGCAAAATATCAGTAACATTCCGACAGAGTTTTTGACTAGTATTGTGGTGACCAAATATAGTACCTTCCTGAAAGTAGACACCGGTCTGACATTCCTTAATTCTAGAAACCAAAGCTAGTGACATTGTGCTCTGCTAACTTCCGTGCCTGGACAAATTTTATGTGACTAAACAGACATCCGAAAAATAAGAACACCCAAGGAATCGTTCCCTGAGACAGAGAATTCAGTACGTCTTGTTGGAACTGGGGATTTCTTGGTCGAAGCTGCATTTACGGGTCTGTGTGAAGGTCCTAGAATTTATTATGTTCCCAGAGGCAGCGATCAAAGCTGTAAGTATAAATGTGTACACGTGGCCACGGTTGAATGAATAAGAGGGAACGCAAGTCTGAGTGTTATTTCACCGCTGTATTTTGACACCTATTTGCTGTCATAACTTTCTTCATGCAAGGTTGTGTTGCTAACAATATTTTTCCTTAAACTAGTTTATAGTATCAGGTCTGTTCATACCTTAGACAGGGAAAACTCTTAGACTTAATCATATGTATATGGGACTCTTTGTGTTATCATCTTTCTCCTAACGGGACTGTGGGCTATCCATCGAGGGAAGATTATCACTGTGGGTCTATCAGTTCTTGTAGCATTCCTTGATTTGCTTATGACTTTGTGTATATGTTTTTTTTTTGTTGGATGTAATTTTACATGTTGTGACGTAAGTTTACAATGATAAATAAACTTAACAATAAATTAATCAGCATGTTGGTCAGCTCGTTCTAAATATCTATATAATCATTTGTTATAGTTCCCACGTCTGTGCGTCTACCTGTCGTCACTTGAATGTGCGTGCACGTGAGTGGATATATATATATTTAATGTATATGTGTTAGACTGTCTGACTACTTTAGATCTGTCGTAGAAGATGAGAGTTGAGAGAGATTTCCGCTCTCAGAGACAGAAGATTTCTCACTCTGCTCTCAACACTATTCAGAGACAGTCCTCTATCACTATTCTACCACCACTCGTGGAAATCTATTTTTGTATTTCTATCTCACTCTGTGAATTCCAACCTATTCAGAAGGGACCAACCCAACCATCGTTTAATTCTCCTATATAAAATCTACTACGACAGACCCTGACGACGTCAGCTCACATATCAGAACCTTCATGGGAAGAAATTCGAATGGGATAATCCCAAGATGTCTATAATAATAGAACACCAAGAAAAGGAGAAGTACAAGGGGGTGCTACACTGGCTACCCCCAACGATCAAAAAGACGCTGTTCTATCAATCATTACGGGTGACAAAGAAGCTGAAGCTTTTCAATTACGAAACGCCACAGATAAGTGGGCCTTCATGAGTAACCCGACCAGAAACATCCCACACTATGTCAACATGAGACTACAGTCGCAGGGACACGAGACAAACCTAAAAAATTTTGTTACAATGACCGGCAGACCAACGCCATGCGCGATTTGTGGTTTGGACAGTCATTGGGTTAACAAATGCCCAAAAAAAAAACCGCAAGTAGCAGCCACAATCACAGTTCCGGACAAGGAACAACCTACAAAATCAGCACCACCAACATCAGCTGCACCTTTAATGCAAAACACTCCCCAGATAACCAATGACGTGCCACAAGACACAAACAACATGACTTTACCCGAATCTGACCCAGAAGATATGAACAACGACAATTTCACACTTTATGTAAACAAGAGGAAACAGAGCAAAGAGAAACCGAAACAGATTAAAGTCAAAAGAAGAATTACGCAGACATCCCCTCAGTCCACTCCAGGTGATACCAATATCACCACTGATATCAACAACCAGCATAACAACAGCACAAGTGTTTGCGATGCAGACACACCACTCCAAGGTGGTGCCCCCTCTTCCTGGGCAGCGATGGCTACAGAGGAATACTATGACCCAGTGTTATCAATAGACCTGGAGAGCAACTCACCGGGACAGGACCTAACCTTCTAAAAACGGAAAAGAACTCTTTCCCAAGCGCGTCGCACGTACACAGACGACCCAGAGTTACAGAAGGGAAACTCGTGATGTTTAAAGACATTAAGAACTGTGTAACTAAAATAATACATATAAATATATATTCAAGGACAGATAGAGGTACAAGATATATAGTGGATACATATATGTGCAAATGGATATACTTACTTACTTACTTAGTCGTTCCTCTTCTACCGTGAGGTGTAGAGGTTTGGAAGAGAGAGCGCCAGACTATCCTATCGGCTGTCTTCCTCCTGGCCTGGTTCCCTTCTAGTCCTCGATCCGCCAATGGATATACACAAGTATGTATTTACAATGCTATAACTCTCTTCTTTTTCAAGACATCCTTTCCCTTTGTAGTATCTTGATCCTTACTTCCCGTTCTGCCTTTTGGTTTTTCACATCCTTTTCATTACATAACCACACCCTTTCCTCCAATAGTCCTTTTTGTCACTTATCATCTTTTAATCTGTGTCCCAAGTCTTGGGCCTTTCTTTTCTTGAGTAGAAATTTTTTCTACATCCATCAGCCTTATTCCTCACCCACACAGATGCTCAAGTATCTTTCCTCCTTCCTAGAACTGACTGCACCTGCTCTATGCAGTAACAAGGGAATTGCATACTCTATTTTATTTTATGTAAACGTTTAAGGAAATAATGTTTGGTTTTTTCATGGCGCACACTTTTTTTGCACCCCAACTCTACGCCCTTTAGTTTAACCCTTTTGTCTTTAAACATAAACGGTTTAACAAATAAACTAAACTCTCTGGAAATACTAATTAAAAAATACCAACCCGATTTTGTTTTTCTGCAAGAAACCAGAGTTATTTCAAACTTCCGGGCCAAACAAATTACAACAAAATTAGGCTTAAGAAACGGGTGGTTTAGTATAGGGACATCACACACAGGTGTAGCGATCTTACAATTATCAGAAGACTGGGAAATAACACACCATAACACGGACACTAATGGCAGATTAGTTTCTGTCCAAATACAAAATAAACAAAGTGAACAAGACACATACACATTAGTCAATATATACGCTCCCAGTCAAAAAGCAAACCAGCCAGCTTTTTATGGAGAACTCTCTGACGTTTTGTCACTACACTACAAAGGAGGGAACTTAATTTTAGGAGGGGATTTTAATTGTGTCATGTCTGACCTAGATCTTGCCGGTCGAACCTTACAAACACAGAACACATATGTAACTCAGAATCAGACATCTCCGCTGAAGATATTACAATCTATTTTAGAAGAGCAAAGTCTAAATGATGCCTTTAGAAGTGTTGAACCAAATAATAGATCGTACACTTACATAGATAAGACACACCCGGACTTACGACGAGCATCTAGGATAGATAGGATATATACATCAGATATTTACAAGGTACAGGAAACACAACATATTAACAGCACACTTGACTTCACAGACCATAAAGCAGTTTATACAGTTTTAGGTATAGGGACGCCCATTATAACATCTAAAAGATCTCCACAATGGAAGTTTAATAATAGTTTACTTAAACATGATTTCTTCACCAAGGAAATAACGCAGCTCATATTAGGATACACAGAACAGACCCCTGAACAAAATATTGCAGGATATTGGGACTTATTAAAAAACACGATAAAAGACAAGACTCAGGTCCTGGCAACCTACATACACAGGACATCCAAAACACAAGAAAAGATATTAGAACAAGCTATCAAACTGACACAAAAAAATAGACAAAACTAACCCGGTTATTCAGACGTTACAAGACCAGTTAGAACAGCATAAACAACACATATATAAAGGTGCAATGCTGAGAACGAAGTTATATACAACACAAGAGACTCCAAACAAACAGTACTTGGCAATAGAACAGAACGTTCAACAAAATAAACAGATTCGCTTAATACTAGATACAAATGGACAATTGCAAACGAACAACACAAACATATGTCAGACCATCTTGAAATTTTATAAACAGTTATACACCAAAGAAGAAACAAGTACAGACGCACAAAACATTTTTCTGCACTGCACAAAGCCTTTCACAGAACAAGACAGTAAACATTTAGACCAAGCTCTAACGCTCGAAAAATTGCGAGAGGCAGTAAACACACTAAACCGAGATAAGACCCCTGGCCCAGACCGCCTTACATCAGAATTCTATACTTTCTTTTTTTCCCGTTCTCGGACCACTATTAATGAAAGTTTTTGAGGAAGCCTTTCAGAAGGGCGAACTTCCTGAAAGTTTAAACCAGTCGTACATAGTACTCTTACCAAAAGAAAAAACAGATAGGAAACTACTAAAAAATTACAGACCCATATCACTTCTAAACACTGACTACAAAATTTTAACTAAAACTCTAACTAATAAACTGAAACCATTCATGCATATCCTAACTCATGACGACCAACAGAACAGCGTGCCGCAGAGGAATATTAGTAAACATACACACTTTTTTAGAGACCTGATTAACTACGCGTCAGACAAGCAGCACGAGGCCGCTATTTTATCGTTGGACCAAGAAAAAGCCTTTGATAGGGTATCCCATTCTTTTTTGCACAAAACTCTGCTCGCTTGTAATGTAGGGCCATACTTTAGAAAATGGATAGAAATTATATACAAAACACCCGAAAGTAGACTTTTAATAAATCACACAATCACAGAACCATTTATTTTAACTAGGTCAGTTAGGCAAGGGTGTCCACTCTCACCCTTGTTATATGTACTTTCAATAGAACCCGTGTTAGAGAAAATTAGACAAGACACAAACATCACGGGGGTTTTCATTCCAGGACAAGGTCAAAGAAAATTAGCCGCCTTCGCTGACGACGATATTTTTCGCAACCAAAATGCCATCCATTCAAAATATTTTAAACACCTTTAATGAGTTTCGACGAGCCAGCGAAGCAAAATTAAGCATTCAAAAATCAAAGTTAATGGGAATAGGTAAATGGAGAAACAGATCAGATTTTCCCTTTCAGTTGCTACAAGTAAATGAAATAAAAATTTACTGTATTACATACACCGCCACACTAACACAAAGGAATACAGAGGTATGGAAAAACTTGTTAGAGAAAATAAAAAAACAGACTAGAAAGATATAAATACAAAACTACTACAATTTTTGGAAGATCGGTTTTAATCAACACTTTTATTTTACCTAAATTGATTTACATAGCAAATGTTCAAACCATTCCTCAAGAAATTATTACACGAATAAACAAACTCATAAGAACTTTCTTATTTCGCAACACCTTACACTGTATAAAGCATAAAACGTTAATACAACCCAAAGATAGAGGGGGAGTATCTTTACAAGATATAGCAACTAAAATAAAAGCTTTAAGAATCAAGTACATGGGAGAAATAGTAAAAAATCCTGAACAATACCCTTTGGCTCATTATTATATTGGTCTGAGATTATCTAACGTGTGTCGTTACAAAATAATCAACCTCATTATTTTGGCACTTTACCACGGTTCTACGAACAATGCATACAAAGCATACAAGGAAACACACCTTTATTACAACAAAATACACGTTCCATTTACGAAGTCTTATTAGTGTACAAGAACCCTCATTAGTGACAAGCATAAAACGTGGGTACAATTATTTCATAACTGATTACCAACCTATTTTTAAGAGCCTACACGAGTTACCACTTGCTCCACCCGCAAAGGAAGTCACCTTTAGATTATTATATAACATGACACCCATTAGGCAAAGACTTGTTGCACAGTGGAAAAACCTCCCAAAATGCAAATTATGTAAAAACCAATACACAGGAGACAGAAGATCATTTGTTTTTTTTACTGTAGTACAGTTACTTCTACAATAGGAATTTTGAAAAAGGAATTGATGGTTTACTTTCCTCGCAGTATTGACATGTATAGAGCTATCATGCTGAATTCCCTACCAAAGTGCACACAACAAGTAGAATTGAAACTTTTGACCCTGATTGTGGAATTTAAATATTTAGTCTGGATATGTAGGAACTGCGCGGTGTATGAAGGGAAATAGTACAACGCCCACTTATTCTCAAAATTATTCTTACAAAAAACACAATATATCAAAGGTTAAAGGGATTGAGGGTGGGGGGGGGGGGGGGGGGAACTAATTTCAACCCAGAATTGTCTGCACATATGTTTAAATAATTATAGCCATGTTTTGGCTTTCTGGATGCAAGTTTCAATGTGTATGTGAAGGTTTTTATTTGGAAATTTTCTTTCAAGTGTGCCAGTGAGTGAGAGTACGCGTGTTTTTTTATATTTTTTATATGCATTATACAATGTACGGGTTTTTGTAAAGTGTAAAAGGAATTTTTTTTTTAAATAAAATAAAAAAAATAAAAAAATAAAAAACGGAACGAACGTAGGTATGTACGTGAATGTATATATCAGTATATAGGTGCAGATTCCAGGTTTTTTTTCCTCTTCTTCATGTTTCTTCTCAAATGTTTTGACTCATTTCGGAGTGTCTAAACAGTAGCTCAGGTGTACATGTGAAAGTGTGAGCAAGTGTAAGTTTCTATATATAAAATACTATGAACTAAACGGGATTTTGATTAGCTATAAACCATATTTATTTATTTTTTTATTCTTTTTAAAATTAAATTAACTTTTTTATCAAATTATTCTTTTATTTTTTTAACTTGTTTTAGTACACAATGGAAGTGAAAGTGCGCAAAAGGTTTCATATGTAATGTATATACAATGTATTTTTTTCTTGTACTTCATGTAAAATGTACCTTTTTTTGTAAAGTGGAAAGAATGACAAATAAAAGTTGAAAAGAAAAAAAACTTTATAATCACCGACTAGGTTGAACGAGGCAAAACTTTAAAAAACAAACAACAATACAATTATAATCTCATCTGCAATACTGGATAATTGGAATAATCTTTAACTGGTTTAAATTGCTATTTAATTATACATTACTTTTTTAAAATAATGTAATACACACCTTAAAAATACAAAATGGATACTAAATAAACTGCACTGTGTAAAATTAGAGTGAAAAAACAAAGCAATAACAAGTTATTATCATCGCGACAACAGCCTGATGAGGCCAAAGACAAAAACCTTTAGCAAGTTGAACTAACTGGTGTAAAAGTTTACAATCTGTTTATGTGAGTTTGCGCGCTTCCTTGAGTGGGTGGGTGGGGGATCAAATGTAAATGCATCTAGTTGAGTTTGGCAAAGGTTGGCCCCTGTCTCGTGCTGGGGCGCTGTCACGGGTTGCCCCCCCCCCCCCCCTTGCTCTCTGCATTAGTGGTCCAACAGGCCAAAATCTAGAGTATCTAATGCGGGTCTTAAAAGATATCTACCTTTGCACAAGATTACTCGTGGCAGAGTTGTAGATAAAAGGATAATGATGCTTCTACCTCGAGGGAGTTTTCACAAGATATTTCAGAAGTCAAGAACAATACTGAATTAGTCTGAGCAAGTTAACTTTTTGTCTGACCCGCAGCCTTTTGTGAAGATGCATAAAATTGTATGATTTAGCTCGTTCAAGCCCCCAGCTAATTTAATTCATCAAAATTCCTCTTATTGGTTCAATATATATATATATATATATATATATATTATATATATATATATAATATATATATATATATATATATATATATATATATATATATATATATATATATATCTATATATATATATATATATATATATATATATATATATATATATAGAAGTTCTGGATCATACATATGCCTTTCTCTCTGTAATGATTAATTCAACTATGAATTTGTCAAAATCAACATATACAAATTTAATGATCAATAACTTGGAAAACAAATGTAAATAAATATGACTAGTGATTATGAAAAATAATTAGGTTTCTTCACCTAAAAGTTTTTAGGGGTGATGAATTTAGAAAAATAAAGTTCTGTTATTTTGTTGGTTTGTTACAATTGTGACTTGCTAAAATGCTACATTGCCGATGCTGCTTTTCCGTAGATTCGTCTCTATGGTGAAGGAAACGTTTCCAGATCAGTTCAGGAAGAAACCTCTCCGGGTCAAAGCAAGAATCTTCAGGTGTCGATTTCAAGCTGCGAAACACAGTCTAGTAGTCCAGTAAATGGTCTCTCCTGACCGTACCACAAATAGTTGGGTCACCTCGTACGTGTACCACAAACTTTAGAGGGAATAAAAAAACTAATTCCGCTGCTAAATATCTGTTTTCTTGATATTAATCAAGCGCCTTTTAACTCTGTCCGTCAGCCATTTGTTTTCTCAGATTTCTTCTCTCCCCGAGCGTATATCATATCACTCAGGGCATGTGATGACATTTGCACTAGTATGTCAGTTAATTTACGGGAAAAATGTGTGACTGGACAGCGGCAGTGGCTTGTGCTTGAAGGTACATATACAATTTACATACATTCACCAAATGATAATATACAACCATTCACAAGTTGATGTAATCATAGCTCACTCTCTGCTCCATTCGGAGTCTGGGGTTACCTCTGCTTTTGGTTCTTCCGTGAGAACGAGCATGAAAACAATCAACAGCGCTTGCTGTGGTGGTTCAAGAATGTATCATTTTCACATGCTGAGGTTGCCAGCCTAATATGAATCTTTAACACCACTAGCAAGTATAAACATGTCAAATTCACAGCATAAAAATATGTTACACTCACGTCAATAATTGAGAAATCTTAGACTTCTTACTCAGTAGAATAGCGTTGGCAACTTAACACAGATGCCTCGAACAACGACTGGGGTATTATTTCTATTTCATAATCCCTCTGTGACTTGTGAGTGGTCCTGTAGAATTCCGCGTTCTGTACTAATATTAGCGAGTTTTCTACTGATGTGCAGTACATCTTAATACTTTTTTGTCAGGTCCTATAAATTCAGAATCCAACTCTATTCTTTTCTCTGTGGCAAGGTCCGAGCTGTCTACATTGACGATTTCTGGAATGCAGTCCCGTATGTCAAACTTTTTCTACGTTTATATCGTAGGTTCCCGGCCCACGCTTCTACCTGGCGTTTTCTGACAAACTCGCAAAACAGCGCGGTTCTTTATTGGCGCCTCAAAAATCGCCAGTCAATGCATTCAAAGTACATGTTATGAAAACTTTTCCTCATGAAGTATTCTCCATGACTCATGCGTTTGAAAAAATTCAAACAGTTATTCTCCGTATATGGAGTTGCTATATCCGACTAATGTTGTCAAAGTCTACTCATATCACACTTTCTGCACACTCTTCCAATTGTCTTCCAAGATTGCGTATATCTATAATCACCTAACCCTGCTGTCCTAATCGGAAGTGATTATGCAATCTTAAGCAAACACTTCATGCTCGCATTTACCTGAGTGAATGTGATATTATCACGTTTTTAGAGATTCAATTAGTCTCTCAGGGATGGGCGATACCTTTGTGTGACTCTGCCATGCATCGAAGCATGAATCGTGAACAATGACAGTAAGGAAAAAGAATGGTCCTAACAATTGAATAAATGCACATAATTCAGTACGCACAACAAATGTAGTTTCAGTACTGCTGGAGAGGAGAAGAGAGCACACAATTATGACACAGGCGAAACACATGTAAAGGGAAAATCTTTGTGAAAGCCTGATTAATAAAACACTATTTTACTTAAAAGATTATCTTTCCTGCACCAGTTAACTCACAGTTAGCAATTTTGCCAACGAACTGGCTCTTCTTTACATAACCGTAATCAGATACCAGACAAAATGCAAATAGAAAGGTCACTGCTAGTAGGTCTGAAAATAAACAATGAGAACACAAAGATAACTATAATAAATGCAGACAACGATAATAATTTTGCCCTTAAAGAAACATCACAACAAGATGTAGAATCACACATATACATTGACTGCAATATACACAGTTGAAGGAACAGACAATTATATCACAATAAGAATACCCAAGGCTAGAGGAGCTTTTACTGCACTGGGAAATATACGGAGATCAAAAGAAATCAAGTCCAACTAAAAAATCTGAATATTCAAGTCAAACGTCAAGTCAGTCCTATTGTGTGGCTCTGTACATAAAGAACAACAAAAAGCTTCAGATAAATTTGTTTAAAAAAGGTAGTCTTATAGCAGATACTTCTGTTGGGGAGTGAAGTGTTAGAGGTTTCACAATACTAGGTTGAGCTTAGAGAGGTGGGGTAACCAGTTTCCCTCATCGCTGCCTGTGGCAGCATTGCTCTCTTGCCCCGTTCTAGTGATCCAATAACAGCCAAACTTAGAGTATAATGTTGAGGGTCTTCAAAGGTATCAACCTTCGCTCAAGATTACTCTTGGCTGAGATATAAATAGAAGAATGATGCTTCTACTTAAGTGAGCCTCACAGGATTTTAAAGAAAAGCAAGCATCATCTAAGCTGTCATGAACTTATTATTCTATCGCCCCTTCTGTAAGAAATAATTAAATATTTACTCGTATTTTCTTGCCTCCAGCTAAAGGTGATTCAGCAACTATTACTTTAATAATGTCGCTATCTGTTTATGTGTCTTAAACAATTAGAGTCATAAAGAAGCAGACATACAATTCACTCAATAGTGATTAATCCAACTATAAATTTATACTTACAGATAAACAGGATTAATAAACACTTATGAGTTAACAATGCAAAATAAAGAAAGTTGTTTGTAAACAAAGAAACGATGATATCTCTCATCATCGGATGATGTTATATTTTGGTGGAAAATGGGAAAAGATTTGAAATGCCCATTAGTTGCGCTGTTATGGTACTTAGCTGCTGGAGTGAGGTATGTTGTCGTCTACTTCATTCGCTGTTGGTTCCCACAGATGCTTTTTGTTGGTCCTTCTTTCAATAATCAAATCCGTGGGCTGTAGCACGTCTCATGAAATAAGGCTGAGGTAACTATAAAGATTGTCAAGCTTCTTCAAGGCGTGTCAGATGTTGGTGTCTACCGTCGACTGCTGGCAACTTGTACCAAAACTAACAGTGAAACAAATGCCTCTTTTGAGTCTTTTGTCTCCTAATATGAGCATCAGGTGACCTCCGCTTCCATCCACCACTTATAAACGTACATAGAGAAATTCACTAAAGTGCTTGTATAATAAATATGTACACAACTAGCAATAACCCGTCAATACTGACAGGTTTTTAATTATAGTGTGTTGTTTCGGTTACATGTATTACAGGCGGTACTATTACCACTGTGGTCATTTCATTGCAGGCGACCGTCATAAGATATTTGTAGTGAAAATTATATGGATGTATTAAATATGAAGACATGGAGTAACCTTCCTAAACGACATGTGGAGCAGTGATAATGATCTAATGGATCGCAAATTGACTAAATAACTAACATTTCTTTTATGACAACATGTCTCGTAATTGTTCATGCATCTTTTTAAAATCTTGACTTTCCATAAGCAAACTGTTCATGCACACCTTCATTTGCGCACTTTTCTATTTTCGGGAGAGTACATATAAGGGAAACAATACAATTATTGTCTAACTTTCAACCACAGTTGCACCCTCTTAGCTGTGGTTGACAGTTAATGTACTCTCTCGAAAACAGAAAAAGTGCGCAAATGACGGTGTGCAAAATGTGACTGTCCGACCGACGTACTTACGGCGGGTATTATGATATTGAATAAAATCATCATCCACTCCTTGGTCTCTTTGGGACCTGCGGCCACCTCTGCTGTTGGCTTCTTGTTCAGAAACCCGAACGAAGCAGTCACCAACTCGAGCAGTGGGGGTTTATGTGTCAAGTTATTTGCAGTGATGAGGTTGCCAGCCTCATATGTAATTGTACATCTACAAGCATATTATACATGTCAAAAAGCAAAATATAAAATGATAAAATATACATATTACAACTTACCCCAATATCGGGTGGAGTAATACACAGGCTTGATACACAAAATGGCCGTAATTTACTGCAACTAGTTTAAGATGCAGTAATCCCCCCGATACATGAAGTTACAGTGTACTAAATCCTTCTACTATTTCCACTTTAGGAGGGTCCTAGGGCTTGGGCTTTCAGTATTATTATGGAAGTTTTACGTTCTCTAATTTTAGCAGCTACTCGTAATTCTGTGGCCGATCCTATAGGGGGTCCGGGTAAGTCAGTGACGTAGTCTTACAAAGTGGTTTATTATGAGCGACATTTTTGCCCAGACACCGATGTTGCTTCGTGGAGGCGAGGTCCAATCAGAAGCAGTGCATTTTAGCATCTTAAATGCCGAACCAATTGCAAATAATTCTCCGACTTTGGTAAGGGTCCCCCACTACCCTTATGTAGAATATACCTACATGGCGACGTAAGATATAGCACTTTACGTGGTATTTTCAAATTCCAGAACCATTCAAGGTCTTACCACTTCTGTTGTTACTTGTCATGTTTACAAACTCACTACTACACAGATCTATTGCTGATAATATCTTCCAAGATGTTACTTTCCTGTAGTTCATTATCACAACAGAGTCAATCTGCCGGACGTATTATATCATTGTCCGTGTCTTAATCTTTAAGAAGATTGTCATTTTCTGACGTCCCCTGTGAAATCGGCCATGTATTTGGGCACGTTATGGTTATGAACCCAAACGGGTGATCAGCCCGTTTGCCAGTCACTTCGATTACGGAAACAACAGCAAATGGATTGATTTGCCGTTGCCCTAAAGACGCCAATAGGCGTGATGGGAACAATGGCAAAGAAAACCTATCTGCTGTTGCCCTAAGACGCCACTAGGCGTAATGGCCACTGACTGCTTTGACGGTCGGTGGCTAAGGACGGAAGAAGAAAGAAGAAGAATGGTTATGAACAGACGCCTTATCTCCAAATACCGTCTGTCATCCATATTGGAATTCATGAGCAACCTGATTTGTGGCAATCATCTGCAACCCATGTCCCCGTATCACAGTTTGTTATTTACCTTCGCCGACAAAACGTCTGGGTTTTCACCCTGTGCCATCTTGTGCAAAGGTAATTCCACTTATCTTTTACTCCTTCATCTAGTGTTGACAATACGAATACCGCCGTAATCTAACAAACACATTGAGCGGTCAGATAAAACCCGAATGGTGAGTGGCGAAGTAGGACAAGATATGATAAGATAACCGTGAACGATGAAAGCGTCACCAACAGAAAATAAAAAGGTGCACGTAGCAAGGTTGGTTCGAGTAAGTACGGCTGGAGAGAATTGAAGACCAGAAAAGAGAACGAACGTATGTAGTCACACTGCCTTTGGCTTTTCTAACTCAGCAGCAGAGTCAGATATCTATTAACAGCTGAGTAGACTGTAGTGTGACACGACTGTTTTCCAACCCGCTACGTTTGCGGCAAGAGACCTGCGCTCTAACCCCGAACGCTCTCATAAATGGGTGCTTGTCTAAAATAGAAGGATTGTAGTGGTATGACAAGATCACTAATAAGGAACTGATGACACAAACCAGACAGTTGCCAGAAGGACAAGACTTGAGAAGAAGACGCTGGAGATTGATAGGACACACACTGAGCAAACCTGCTGATAGCTTTACCATTTAGTCCTTGTTCTGGAATCCCCAGGGTAAGAGAGGCTGAGGAAGACGAAGGAACACATTGAGAAGACAATTGGAGGCAGACATGAAAGGGGTGAAGAAGATATGGAAAGATTTTAAGATGATGGCACAGGTCAGGGTGACTTGGGATAAATTATATGTTCCTTGGGGAGCTGAAAGGTGATGACGGTCATAATGATGATTGTGACAGTGATGATGATGATTGTGACGGTGATAATGATTATTGTGACGGTGATAATGATTATTGTGATTATGATGATGATGATTGTGATGCTGATGATGATGATTGTGATGGTCATGATGATGATTGTGACGGTGATAATGATTATTGTGATTATGATGATGATGATTGTGACAGTGATGATGATAATTGTGACAGTGATAATGATTATTGTGATTATGATGATGATGATTGTGATGGTGATGATTGTGATGGTCATGATGATGATTGTGACAATGATAATGATTATTGTGATTATGATGATGATGATTGTGATGGTGATAATGATGATTGTGACGATGATGATGATGATTGTGACGATGATGATGATGATTGTGACGGTGATAATGATTATTGTAATGGTGATAATGATTATTGTGATTATGATGATGATGATTGTGATGGTGGTGATGATAATTGTGACAGTGATAATGATTATTGTGATTATGATGATGATGATGATTGTGATGGTGATGATGATGATTGTGTTGGTCATGATGATGATTGTGACGGTGATCATGATTATTATGATTATGATGATGATGATTGTGATGGTGATGATTGTGATGGTGATAACGATGATTGTGACGGTGATGATGATGATTGTGACGGTGAAAATGATTATTCTGATGGTGATAATGATGAATGTGACGATGATGATGATGATTGTGACGGTGATAATGATTATTGTGATTATAATAATGATGATTGTGATGATGATGATGATGATTGTGACGGTGATAATGGTGATTGTGACGGTGATGATGATGATTGTGACGGTGATGATGATAATTGTGACGGTGATAATGATTATTGTGATTATGATAATGATGATTGTGATGGTGATAATGATGCTTGTGACGATGATGATGATGATTATGACGGTGATAATGATTATTGTGATTATGATGATGATGATTGTGATGGTGATGATAGTGATTGTGATGGTGATAATGATGATTGTGACGGTGATAATGATGATTGTGATGGTGATAATGATTATTGTGATTATGATGATTGTGATGGTAATAAAGATGATTGTGATGGTCATGATAATTATTGTGATTATGATGATTGTGATGGTGATAATGATTATTGTGATTATGATGATGATGATTGTGACGTGATAATAATTATTGTGATTATGATGATGATGATTGTGACGGTGATGATGATGATTGTGATTATGATGATGATTGTGATGGTCATGATGATGATTGTGATGGTGATAATGATTATTGTGATTAGGATGATCATGATTGTGATGGTGATGATTGTGATGGTCATGATGATGATTGTGATGGTGATGATCATGATTGTGATGGTCATGATGATGATTGTGACGGTGATAATGATTATTGTGATGATGATGATTGTGATGGTGATGATGATGATTGTGATGATGATGATGATTTTGATGATGATGATGATGATGATGATGATGATGATGATGATGATGATGATGATGATGATGATGATGATGATGATGATGATGATGATGATGATGATGATGATGATGATGATGATGATGATGATGATGATGACTAGTTAACTAATTAACATTCGATTACGTTATTTCTTTTAGCTTTACAAAAAAAAATCGGGAAGGACGAAGGCGGGGGGGGGGGGGGGGGGGGGGCTGGGTGTTAGGAGAGAGGGCTTTGTGACGTCACATCAAGGGCGTCTGGGTTTTTTTGACGAAATATGACAAGGTAGGAAGGGGGTAAAAATGGCCAAAAATTGCCATATGTCATTTGTGGACGCTGATTTCAAGTTTTGTGTTTGATTTAT
>JAMPIV010010550.1:0-62500 GCA_024509875.1 Oreohelix idahoensis | reverse complement strand
CTTCCTCCACTGTATGATTATACACAGGTATGCATGGACTGCCCAATGTAGATATTTGTTACGCTGTGTGGATTATCTCCAAGACGAGTACTTATTGATGAAACTCTGGCACGCGTCATAGAGATATAATGTCCCTCAGCACTTGGAATTCTCTCTAACGTCGAAAAACCGTTGAAAATATGTCTGCTGTGTGATCTTGAAAAGGCACTGTTATTGTTATTGTTAATCAGAATCGACCTCACTGCACTCAGGACAAACCCATAGGTGCTCAGTCTCCCTCAGCAAATGTCGTGAATGCTAACTGTACCTGTAGCATGCTGGTTGTACATATGACCGATGCATCCTCTCTCACGTCCATCTCTGCTAGTCCCACGTTTGATGCCAAACTCCAACAGTCTCCGCCTTGTTGATTCATCCATTGTTGTGTCATTATCCAGCAGCCGATCTTTAATTGCCCTTATTATCTCTCCCTTATCCATATCCAGTGTGTCCCCCACTATAGGTGCTGTCGAGGCCAGTCTGTCCGCTCTATCCCTGCCACGTACCTCTGCATGACCAGGACAGAAGATCCACACTAGTTCTTGCAGACTTGAGGATTCTATTGATGTTTTCCATTCCTGCCGCAGCCATCCATTCCGAATTTTCCGAATCATGGCCTGAGAGTCTGACAAGATAACTGCCCTGGCTGATGGAGTTTCAGACAGCCAATTCAGTGCTGCAGTAACTGCCTCTACCTCCATTCTCATACTGGAGGTTGTTGTCACGTAGGCTCTACTCTGTTCAGCAACGACACTGCCCTTTATTCTCGCAGAGAAGCCCCATCCTGATTTCTCACCATGCATTACAGACCCATCAGTGTACAGAATGGCGTCATCATCCCCAGCATGATCACTTATCAGCTGATTAATCTCAAGCTCTGCTTTTCCTCTGCCCCAAGTTCTGCAATCTCTGCCAAGGCTAATGATGACCTGCAGGTAGTTTATCCAGTTCTCCCCGACTTACTCCACTCTTCCCCTTTGGATATATTTTCAACCCTGGTCACCTGACCAATCGTAGCCTCTGCCTGTGCCATCGATGACATCCCTCTCTTATTTCTTGCTTCTTTGATGTCGCTACGTTCTCATGTAGGGGGTGTCTTTTGTCAGTGGTTACCCACATATAAGCTTTTGCCTGGGCCATCGCATATCTGGATCTAATCGACATCAGTCCAGCATGTATCTCATTGTCACCAAGGGGGTATCACGCTTACAGCCCAAAATTAGTCGCATCCCTTCATTTTGAATGCATTCCAGTCGTTCACATTGTGACACTGACATCGGTTGTATACCTAGGCCATACTCGATTACTGAAATCACGAGCTTATGATACAGGAGAAACAGTAGTCTCTGTTCCAAGCGAGAAAACAGCCATTGCTTTTAAGGCTGCCAGTCCTCGCTTAAATTTCTGTATGATCACTTCGACATGATGTCCACGATCAAATGTTACTCCCAGATACTTCAGCTTGTCTTGCCTTTCAATGGTCTGCGCATGAAAAGGCACTGATTAGACTGGAGCTCTTCACAAAATTATCTTCTGCTAACACGTGTGTTTCGCGCAATGACGCTTGCTTGAATGAATATACATTGTGCATTACACGATAGAAGCTGAAAATGCTGCAAGAACTGGTAATAGTAGGTGCCTTTATCAAATTACAAAACAACTATGTCACCAGCCTACTGCTATGGAAACACCTGTTAAAGATAAATTAGGGAATCCAATACCAACAGAAAAAGAACAAATGAAGAGATGGGCTGAGCACTTCATGGAGGTGCTAAACAGACCACCACCAACAGTAACACCTGATTTTAATAATGAAACACCCACAACCACCTTGCCAATAACTTGCGATGAATTCACGCTGGACGAGATCAAACAAGCCGTTAAAAGATTAAAAAAATTTTTAAGCTGCTGGAGAGTTGACGAAATTTCAGGCGAAATGATTTAAAGCAGTTAATGACAACAACCTCTTGAGAATTTTAGATATTATAAATGAAGTATGGAGAGAAGAACGACCACGACAACAATGGAAAGACAGTATTATTGTAAAGTTACCGAAGAAAGGTGATCTGTAATAACTGGCGTGGTATATCTCTATTATCAGTACCTGGAAAATTATTATGTTGCATGATGTTAGAAAGACTTAAATTGCATGCTGACGAAAAGATCAGAGAAGAACAAGCGGGTTTCAGGCCGAAACGATCATGTATTGATCAAATATTCACACTAAGAACAATTATAGAAGAATCAGTGGAAATGCAATCGCCACTTATTATCACCTTCGTCGATTTTCAAAAAGCCTTTGATAGTCTACACCGCTCATCATTGTGGAAGATACTTACAATCTATGGTTTTCCAACAAAATATGTGAATATAATCAAAGCGCTATATGACAATGCAAGATGTTGTGTTAGAACAAATAAAGGGAATACAGAATGGTTTACAGTAGAAACAGGGGTGAAACAAGGCTGTATTATGTCACCACTACTTTTTGGAATAGCTATTGATTGGGTTATGAGAAACTATACCCACAATGAACAATTAGGTATAAAATGGACAAATGGAAAATTCCTGGGGGACCTGGATTTCGCAGATGATTTAGCATTCTTAAGTTCAACACCCAGACAATCCCAAGAAGCAGTAAATAATTTGTGTCATCTTTCGGTTAAAATAGGTCTCCAAATAAATGCCTCTAAAACTAAAGTTATGAACTTTTCTAACGAGACCTTTAATATCATCCTGAACGGGGAAAAAACTACAGAAAGTTGAAAGTTTCAATTATTTAGGCAGTAAAATGACTCAGGATGGTGACACAACAAGAGAAATCCATACTAGAATTGCTTTGGCAGCTAGCGCCTTCAATAAATTATCTAACATTTGGAAATTACGATCATTGAATATATATACCAAGCTTCGTCTGTTTAATTCAAATGTTATCTCAGTGTTAACATACGGCTGTGAGAGTTGGAAAATAACAAAATCATTGGAGAACAAGCTGAATACATTCGAGAACAAATGTCTTAGAAAACTCATGAACATCAGTTGGAAAGAATTCAAGACTAATCGACAAATAAGAGAAGACTCTAGGCAGAAATATGTCTCCAACTATATAAGGAAAAGACGATGGTCATATATATGTCATGTCCTACGAATGCAAAACAACAGAATACCATTGCAGGCACTCACTTGGGTTCCTGAGGGTAAGAGGAAAAAAGGAAGACCAAAAGAAACACTCAGAAGAACAATAATAAGAGAAGGAAGAACGTTGGGATTAAACAATGTGCAAGAGCTAAGAGGAGTGGCGTCACAACGTACAATCTGGAGAGTACTGGTTTCTGCCTTATGCGCCGTGTTTGGTGCTTAAAGAATTTATTATTATTATTACACGATTAGAGTCGATGAATTCACTTCATGCACTAACGCATTGTGTAGCTAAACTTGGTTCAGGCTATAAGCTTTCGAGGGTTTGAACTTAATATCTAGACGAATCAACATGTGAGTGCTTGATCTTGATACCTTGATAGACTCATCAACTTGTGAGTGTGAGATATTGATTCAGGAAATACGCTTTTTGGGTGCGCTAAACTTGATAGATTGGAGAATCAACTTGTTTCACATCTAATATCAATAGTTGGCCTTCTTTTCATCTTATTCCTCAGTATTGCTTCATCATAACTGATCAAACTGGTTTCATTTCTCTTATTATGATATATGACATGTGGTGAACATGATGGGGTTTAATATAGTGAGCATGAAAGCGTGTGCCTATAATAGTCTGCATTGACGATCTAATAATCTAGATGAGGGTGAAGTATGTAATTATGAATTAATTCTTTATATGATAAGTAATAGTGGAACAATCTTTTATTTGATTAACCATTTTCCAATAGAAGGAATTAGAAAGAAATAAAACAGTATTTCGCAAATTTAGCTACCAGGCTAAGTGCAAAAAGCGATCTTAGATAATAAACAAGAAAAATTATTAATAATTTTTCTAGTCACAGACCTCGTTTTTCCCCTTTCGCGAATTTCTTAAGAACATATTTAAACTTAAATTCCACTGTAATGAAATATTGAACAGCCTAGGACCACGGAAACTCTACCACTGTTCTCCCCACGGATATTGTAAAAACGTGCTGGGACTTCTGCAGAGCATTCAGGTTATATTATTGCATTGCCAATGTGTTAATTCTGGGGTTGTATCCTATGGGTATGCCCTCTGATCCACTATTTCCTCTTCCATCTTGTCATATCGTATCCGAATGCTGCTTGCGAAGAACAGTGCCCGTCAATCACTAAAAATGAGTGGGCTGTCGAGACTCTTCGCCTGCTAGCTGGATTTCGGTGATGAAACAATCCATGTTTTGCGATTGGCCGATCGATAGAGAAATTATCCGCCCCTTGTCACCAAGCCTTTATATTTTTGCGGCTTCGTGTTAAGTTCCCTTGTGATGCCTGCCTGAAGCGCCGTTTTTGTATCCTCATTGTATGATCGCCGAGTGGTTTCTGGTAATCTTCTCTTTCATTGGCTCGCCACATACATACATCTAAGTGGCCACCGCCATCAAAATGTCCGCATTCTGGCGTGTGCGACTCACAAGTCCTTTGTTTCAATCGCTCCGATTGGCCTGGTATTATTCCCAGATGTTGTGACACTCGTTTTCTTTAGACATAGCATGATTAGGTATCAACCGAATTCTTTCTATGGCCCATGTGGCCGTCTCCAGCGCAAACAATAACTTGTCTAATAGGCCAGGTGTGCTCCAAAAGATAGCGTAAGGTTGGAAAATATCAAAGGTGTAATTAAAGTTACACTTAAGTAAAGGTCTTGATTAGGAAAGATCACATTAAAAATAATGAACGAGCAAAAACGGGAGAGAAATAAAAATTTTACACATCTTAACAGGAGTGAAGAATGAGAATGAAAAGAAGATCTCGTGTTTACAATATGCACAACTACAAAGAGAAAAGAATTAGAAACACTAGTTAAAATGATGAGGAAAGCGTGTAAAGAACTTGAGCTGATACGCGGCAGGAGGACTTGGCATGTGTTTGTTGAAGGCGTATGCTCCTAAGGGATCTATAGAGTATTGACTGACAACTGGATGAGAATGAGGCAGAGAGAGGGGCTAAATTTAAATAATGGACATCACACGCAAGAATCAATTATTTCTGGGCGGGAGGGGAAACGGGAAGAAAAGGGGGGGGGGGGGGGCCACAGGAGACTGCTGAATTTGTGAACATGTAACACTATGTTGGAAACAGTCAGAAAAAAAAACACACACAATGTTTGTACAGAGACGTACCGGGAGTTAGAGAAAAACTGCTGGGTCATCGTGCCATTACTGAAGCACCTGTATGCTTGCTCCTGTTCGGAAAAGTGCGGGGGTGGAAGGAGGAGATATCTTACGATCTGTTACAGGTCTGGAAGTGAGCCATCCCATGAGTCACGCTAAGCTAGTGTCTGCAACGAAAACCGCCTGGTTGTTGTCAGTGTGAGAAGTCTGTCTAAATGTCTGTGCTTATTGACCCCCCCCCCCCCCCACCCCCATTCCCGCCAAAGCCCCCCCCCCCCCCCATCCCCTTTTAAAATAAATAAACAAACACACAGAAACGCGAGGTCTAGAATTCTATTAAAGGAAAGGAGAGGGGGGAAATTAAAACAGATATAGAAACAAAACTGTAAAGAATAACAAACTCAACAAAAGAACATGCAGGTTACCAAAAATATCGACAACAATATATGATGAACAAAAAACAGCAGCAGTCGACCAATATTAACACCAGCAACGATGAGCTTAGAGATGAACAATAACAACAATAAAGACCAAAGAACAGCAACGAAAGCGCATGCAAAGAATAAAAACGCTTAGTTAACTGTTAAGAGCTGTGCACGATCATTGACGATTTCGGGTTTTCCCGAAAGAGGGTTCCTTTAATTATCGTTGCGAAAGCTTTATAAAGTTGTGAAGGATAACGTCAGAGTGAAAGTGTGACGTCAGAGAGAGATTGAACGTTGTTCGGGCCAGTGGAAGGACAATATGTCCATTTTATGTTTTCTTCATTTATAACGTTCAAGATTGTGAAATGCCAATGCAGGTTGGCCTCTCGGGTATCGGTTGGATAATTAGTCAAATTTCAGGCCGTGATAATGTAACTGCTGTTTATGAAACTGGGCCCGATAACGGAAATATGTGCAGTACACATGACATGGGTCATGAAAGAAGATACCAGGCGTGTGATATCAGAGTGACGCCTGAAATATTCTGAGAGTAATATTCGCTTTAGTTTAAAATATTGAATAAATCATGGATAATTCTGGCTTGGTTTATTCCCTCAATCGATGCTGTTTGAATCCGTATGTTGGCCCATCTTGAGAGAACCATAAAATATAAACTGCCAAGGTTACTGTTGAGGATTGTTGCATGGTTTGCGAGCATTTTGGTTTTAACTTGATTCGGATGGTCGCACCCTGCAATACCTCCACTAAATAGAAAAATAGGGTTCGCGTAAAACGTTGAATGACGCGTTAGGCCTAGTAACAGAAGAGTCTTTGTGTAGCCTTCGGGCATATGACAGTGTTTTTTAATTGTGTGGTAGAACCACTAACTAATGTGTATAACCGTCAATGTAGTTGCTTTTAAAGCTAATGAAATAATAATGTATTCAAGGACCAGTGAGTCCAGAATTATGTAAGGCGTTAGGATTTAAACGCAATAATTCTTTTACGCGATATTCGAGAAATACGAACGCGGAGTTAATACATAATGGCTGTTATAACCTGGCTAGTGATGCCAAACTGAGTTTATTATGTAGACAGAGTTTCGACGTGAATATTAGGCAGTGCTCCTAAATAATAATGGAACAGTTAGCAGAAATGTACGTATTAATACTGCGTAACTATGTTAATTGTGCCAAGTATTTGGCTAAAGATAATGGACGATAATTATGACTATAAAATAACAGACGTACAATGTCTGATGAACTAAATACTATAACCTGTGATGTATCAAGTTTCCTCTAATGTGGAAATATGTTATTGTCGATAGCTCATGCTGTAAATATGGAGAATTATTAAACTATGTGTAAGTCGTCCAAACAAGACTTATTCTATGAAGGATAAGAGACTGGTCTTAAAAGAAATACCCCATTCTCTGAATGAGTAATGGTGTATCGACATCAAAGGTATAGTCAAGCTGTATAGGTTCCTAGATGAGATGGTAATGTACTATCTTAGGTTCCTATGATGCCCTCTCCAGACTAACCTTAGACTATGACTCTGCTAGGGGTAATTAATTAACCAACAAGAATTATGAACCAAACTTAAATAATTCAATAAAGACTGTTGGTACAATTTATAATTTATATATGTACAAGATCTTTCTTTGTTCTGTTGGATAATTTGTAAATAAAATCAATTTGATTCAAAAATATAAATGATGTCACTTTCAATTGTTTACATTACATTTACAGTAACATGAAACTTTAATACAGTTCATATTCGTCTGTTTCCTAGATCTTTTATGACAACTGTCTTTCCTCTGTGCTGAACTTGAACAATGTTAATTTTATTATATCACAAAGAATAAAGACTTTTACTATATTCTTTCACCACAGTCTTATGTTTCATCATTACTCTGTTCTTTTGTCGGTAATAAAATTGTAGGATTTATGTTCCATGTTCTTGGACTCTATAGTCTTAAAGTTTTAATTTTTTTGGTGTGGTACAGTTTTTTAAAGTCAAGTAGTTCCAAACAAGTCTACTTATCTGGAATAAGTCTTCTAGGCCTTTCCCAGCACTGTAACCGGAAAGAATCCCACAGCTGCGGTTCTTCCAATTTTCAAGGTGGCACTGTTGAAGACCCTCTGACATTTCACAAGGGCTTTAAACAACACGAGCTCCCTCCAGCTGATTTAGGCTCGATAGAATTAGTAACTCTTCAAGGCAGGATTTAACCTGAAATATAATAAGTACATATCCTACGTGGTATCGTTCACTATCTCCTTATCTAGTCAGTAGGTAGGATAATACAGTTCAGATAAGATGTGGTTACTCATGAGAATCGTAGTAAGTCAAAAATAACATAATTCATTCAATTAATAACACACTATTCCGGTAACACTCTGGTTACAGTTTGTCCATGATTTGATTCCTTAAAATCAGATAGGCCTTTTGGAAAATGTTAAGAAACAACTCAATTTATTCAGTAAAACAATTTCTTTAATTCTTTCCATCTTTCCAAAAGGGTGGTCCATTTCAGCAAGCTTAACATCTTCAAAATACTTTCCTAACCTATCATTACAATTGTGACGTATAATGGAAATATAGCCTACAGTATCCGACAGCCTTTCGTTACCTCGTGGCGTTCTAAGATTCGTTAGCAAAGTCAAACATTTGACAGATTGCATTACTCACCTTTAATCCACGCCTCTTTTTTCTTGGAATGTAAACAAACAGACAAATTACCAACTTCCGCGACTTGTCAGTCCTAACGGGGAGCTAATCTGGTTTGTTTACCAGAGTTTCTCACGCGAGCTGATCCGTCAATCATTAGACACCAGACAGATGCACGTGGAAACATCGGACCTTTTTTGAAGTAGCCGCACGGGCTAAAACAAAGTCCCCGATAATCCTTTGATGTTTGTACATACATGGAAAGATAACTCTGTGATCCCGAGAAGCGGGCAAAATCTACCAGAGCCCGTTACACAGTTTAAGCCTCTGTTGTCGGTTAGCAACGCCGAACAGAGCGACCGTGGAAACCCTTTATCGGGGAAACGTAGTTTCATATTGCTCTGCTAGGAAACAGAGTGTGAAAATTAACATCCTCTAGAGATCATAATAACAAGATGTATATAAACTGCGTCTTTTCAAATCGGTTATCAGTTGTCGCTCAGAATTTTTCGGAGAGTCTAAACACGTTATCTAGAACCATTGTGAATAGATGTGTTAACAGTTTCGTGGGGATTTCATTCTAAATTTCTGGTAATATATAAATTTGTGCTTCAGCGTATTAAAGTGTTAAACGTTTTAGCATCTTAAATTCACTGTGATTTTCTAGGTGTTAGAACCAGTGGAAAATAACGCGTAGCCATTTGTGTGCCAGTTGTTTAGTAATGATAATTTTACCACCCGCTGTATCACACAAGAAGATACGGTTTAGCTGACTGAATTAAAATGCTAGGTGACTGATCACTAGTCAACAAATTTTCAAAAGTTATTTGTACCAGAAATTAAATATACCATTTTTTATTGATTTTGACATGCTGATTTCAAATATCAGAATGAAATTCACCAATTGGCTCTGGTTTTTTTTAAATGATTAATTTACATTACAGTAATACAAATAATGTATGCTTGTTTAATTCTCTGGGGTGAACAGCTAGTCTTTCTACTTTAGCATTATAAAAATTGTGGTTACATACTCAATTAATTGATATCTCAACATAAAATGATAGATAAAATAAAAACCTTATCTAAAGTTCACATATCATGTTTTAAAAAGGTACATTTGAACCCATTCCGTCATTATTCAGTCGCTGTTCGAGCTCTCTTTGCTTGCTTCTTGTAGTCAATCGATGAGGTGTCTCTTGTCACAGTCCAACAGTAATCAGCAAGCATTGTTAGGCTCCAATTGCCTTGATACCTTGTCTCCATAGCAGCAATGTTCTGGTGAAATCGTTCACCATGCTCATCACTGACCGCTCCACAGTTTGACGTAAAAAAATCCAGATGAGAATCCAGAAAATGAATTTTCAAAGACATGTTGCAGCCAAGACTCTTATACTTCAGAAGGAGATTTTCTACAATTTCATTGTAATTATCAGATCTGTTGTTTCCAAGAAAATTGTCCACCACTGACTTAAATGCTAGCCATGCTGCTTTTTCCTTGCCATGCAACACGCAAAGAAACTCGTCATCATGAAGAAGTTTTCGAATTTGCGGACCAACAAATACTCCCTCTCTTATTTTAGCTTCACTCAGTGGTGGACAATTTTCTGATGAGGTATTTGAAAGCCTCATCTGTTTTCTCCATTGCCTTGACAAAGTTTTTCATGAGACCCAGCTTAATGTGCAAGGGTGGCAACAAAATCTTGCTGGTGTCGACAAGTGCTGGGTTCTCAACGTTCTTACTGCCAGGCTGCAATGACTGCCTGATTAGCCAATGTCTTCTGATGTAATGGTCACTTCGTGCACGGCTATCCCACTCACAAACCACTTTTAGAAAGCAACAGTACTTGGTGTATCCACCCTGTAGTCCAAGCAAAAGAAGCGACCACTTTTAAGTCATCGCAAAGTGACCAATGATGATGATCGTAGTTTATACACTTCAAAAGCTGCTTAATGTTTTTTACATAAGTTTCTTTTATATGAACTGCGTGACCAACTGGAATTGACGGTAAACACATTACCATTATTCAACAAAACAGCTTTAAACTCGTCTTGGATGAATCAATGAAAAGCCTCCACTCTTCCGGTATGTAATTGATTTTGAGGGCTGCCATTAAACCAGAAATGTTGTGGCAACGCAGAAAGGTCACCCTCTTTGAAAAAGAATGTAATAAGCGGCTTATGGCGGTTCCTATACACAGAAATTGTAACATCTTCTGCCAAGAGATTCCACTGTTGCAATCTGGAACCCAAAAGCTCCGCCTCGTTCTTCGGTAAATTCAGATCTCTCTTACAAGATCATTCAGTTCACCTTGGGTTATTAAGTGTGGTTTAGTGGATGTAGTTTGCTCAAAATCTGGGTCGCTTGAGGTTGATGGTTCAGGACCACCAATGTCCTCTTCTTCATCAGTGGAAGCAGCTGAAAATGATTCTGGCACTTTGGGAACTGGTAGGTCATCGCCATGTGGTACCGGACGTATTGCAGAGGGGATGTTTGAATATTCCAGAGTCCATTTTTTCTTCTTTTATATGCCTTTCCCAATTGGTAGGGACCATGCAAAAGTAAACAGTTGTTGAGATGATCAGTGGGCTCTCTCCAAATCATTGGGACTGCAAAAGGCATAGCTTGCCTTTTGGCCAGTCAACCACAGTTTAAGATGTGCTGCACAAATGTATTGCAGCATATGTTTAGTGGCGCCCAGCTCTTATCTTGATCTCCTATTTGCAGCCAAAATACAAACTGTTACGCCTTCTAAAACACTCACTTTAGTTATATTTCGTTTTTGTGATAGGAATGTCACCTCACCACATATATAACAGAAATTATTAGCACTGTTCACACATGTCCTAGGCATTTCTAACTACGATACTTTTGATAAGGACAAATGCACTAACTAATGGCAAAATTTTATCAGAGATAAGATATTTATACACAAAGGTGATGTAATCATCAACTTCTAGTTACATTTTTATTGGTCATTAGAAAAAATTATACAATCGCCCACAACAGTTGCGTCATATATATATAAATTGACCGTAATTAAATAAACTAGTAGCATATATCTTGAAAACTAGAGCCAATCAATATTTTTTTAATGTCATTTTCGTTTTCAGCACACCAAAATTAGTTAAGATCAGCTGATTTTCATTTCTGATACATTTTGGTTGTTGACTAGTGTGATAATTGACATAATAGAATTCACGTTATATTTCATTGTGTGTGATTTTAGTAAGTGACTGTTGGTTAAATATCGTACGACTTAACAAACAGACGCCGACAACCTAATAGTTATTAGTGACAGGCGATAGTTGTTAAAGTGCGCGTATGGATAATTAAATAATAACTGACATTGTACGCTGATTGTTAGCGCGCGCAGAAGGAGCGGAGAGTGCACATACCTTCACCTGACCTAGGGACGCCGCACCGGCGATAACTGACCAGATAGGAGTAGGTTAGAGACACCGTGTGCTTATATGTAGATATTTTATTAGCAGTAATTTTTTCATAATGATTCTCTATCCTTAGGCATGACCTGATTAAACGGCGACCAGCGGGTTTTATTTTGGTCTATATTTTGGTCTAAGCGGTCTATTGTGGTCTATGTTGGGCCTTTTTCTCCAATTACTGATTGGATTAAAGTTGTCTTCTTTTGGCTTACGCGTCTCCAAGTTCAGTTGTGAACAGGACCAGCCACAGAGACTAACTGACATTTTAAATAGTAATTTAACTGGACTATAAACACTAGAAGTTATTTATTCAATTTTATCAGCCCACTGGGGTGTGAAAGATATAACAATTCTCCCGACTTTTGATAGTCGTATCCAAGTGGATTTTTATCCAGAAGAGTTACGCTATTTCAGAATCGGCACTCGCCAGAGCCAGCCGATAGGATTTACCATCATCATCAAGTAACAATAATTAACAGTTTTTAGCAATCATATGTTTTCCTACTGTTTACTGTGAACACCAGATCTCAGAGAGTTTCGGCATTAACTATTCGAGATGACATTTGTTTATCCAGGAATCACCCACCAAATTAGGCGTTCCCCTTATAAAAATTAAGTATTGAAAGGAGGGACTGGGGCCAAATTTGGAAGATAAAACCCCTGAAACGAACAAATATATACTCGTACATGCAGGGATTATAGGTCAAAGAGATTTTTTCAACAAGAATAGAGTAAGAAGCGTGATTGTGTGGCCACGTATGACAGAGAGAGAGTGAACTATTTTCTTTGTTACAGGAGAAATTGTATCAGCTAAATTCTGTTTTAAATATTGTTTACTTTATTGGATAACGTTTAGTAGGAATTTTGTTCTTTCTCTACTGTCTATACTGTAACCTAGTGCTAACCTTTAACCTTTGGGGTTATTAACTTGTTGGGTTCTTTTCTTCTCAAGGAGGGGAGGGTGCAGGTATTCTGTTAGGTTTTTTTTTCTATGCATGTAATTCTGATGTTATTTGGTCTTTCTTTTAGATATTCGATGTTGTAAAGTTTAATGATAATAAACAACAAAAGAACTAAACTTTATGTGTTGGTCAGACCCATACCCGAATTAACCATAGTTTTTCACGTTTGTGTGTCTTGTTGTCACATGCTGTGTATGAGTGTTTAGATAAACTTATATTTCTAGATATAGGGAGGTGCAAGATTGTCTTATACTAAATTATAATCGTATAGATAGGCTGGACTAGAGAAACTACTCAGTCCAGAGACAGATCTTCGTCTTAAACTATTCACTCGTGAAAATCTATTTTCTTACACCTTTACTTCTCACGTACTATTACCATCCCCTATACTCAGGCGGGACATTAAATAACTTTAAAAACCTATCTAAGCACGACAACAATCTACTCGTCCATCTGCTTTCATTTGACAATTTAATGTAGTTAACACAGGCTTGAATTCCTTCCACGAACTACACAACGATTCTACGCACATTTATCCACTTCTTTAAGGCACATATCAATAATATAATTATATATACATATGTAATAACATTCTCTCTTACCCTCAATCACATGCAGACCGGCTTTTAATTGTTCTACAGACTGTTTTCACCTGCAGATGGCAATGAAGTCTGGTAGTAGACGTTTTCGCTCGTGTCTGTGATTTGAATTTTGCGGCAAGGCTTTTCTGGTGATACATTCCGCTATTTATACTCAGTTGTCTCCCGTAGAAGAAAGCATCTAGGCCAAAGTATGACGCAGTCTCGAAAAAGTGTACACAGTAGGCGTTCTGTGCTAGTGTGAAAAATCCGAAATCGTTGTAGTTTCTTTATTTCTGAACTGATTTACTTCATCCAGGACTAAACTCTATCTATTGAGATATCTATCCTTTTCCTTGGTTAATCTGACTTTTCACTGGAGCAGCCTAAACAGGGATAAGCACAACATGGTTCATGCTCCGCTGTCTTAAAATCACAATAACTTCTGCTCTACACCATATCCAGTGAAATAATAGCTAATGATCCCTATTATCGAATTAGTCCTTCCTTACCAATGTATACCGTTATTAACTACACAGTGTCTTTCGAAAAATAGACTTCACTTTCTCATCTTCCTACTAACAGGCCCTACAAATTATTAGTATTGCGTGACCCGAGCTGCTGTTTTGATTGGTTGCTTGACTTCTCGGAATGTATGTACAGTGTAATGTTTTGAATGAGGGCCGAGATAGGATTCAGATTTCATCACAAGGACAACAACAACAAACGTAAAACGAATGACGGGCATTAATAATATCAGAAATAAATGCAAAATATATTAACAAAAGACACGAAACACAAAGTTTACCAATAATAAAATAAATAAATGCAAACAATAATAACAACAGACACAAAACATAAAGTTTACCAATTATGACATAAATTTATTGTTTAAAAAAAATAGTGCATAAAACAGAAAGGCCAACAAAAACAGCTATTAACATGAAGACCTGAAAAAACATTACAGAAATTTATGCAAAAAATAAAATTAAACATCAGGCGAAAGCGTGAAAGTCAACAATTACACCAACCAGCATAAAGAGAAACAAAAAATGCAGTGAAAAAAATAATATCTACGAAAAATTCAAAGAATAAAGCAACAACGATTACTAAACAAGGGATTAAAGAGATAAAGAGAAGAAAAGAAGAAAGAAAAAAAAGAAATCTAATGAATGCCAACTTCATTAGCAACAAAACCAGAATAGTAAACAACAGATCAAAGTGAAGAGCGCTGGTAACAACAATAAAACGTAACCTAGGAAGATAAAACCAACAACAAGACAGTGATGATAACAAATACGGAAGAGAAAAAGAGTAAGAAAAAAAGCACATGAAGAAAGAGTGTTAAAAAAATCAAAGACAGAATACTATCATGAGCTTCATCAACTTACGTGTTATCTTAATCATCATTAACATCATGTGCCACGCCGACGTGCGTTGATAATCAAGTTTATTGACCTCACTCTGCTCTAGTGTCTGGAAGTGGGTTTTTTTTCCTTCGTTTCTGTTTTTTTAATGCCCAGTTGTCGTAGATTAGTGATAGGGGAATTAAGACTTGGGTTGGTCCCTTCTGAATAGAATTAGAACAGGTGATAGCTCAGTGGGAGATAGTAATAGAAACAGATTTTCACGAGTGAGATGGTGGAAACTAGGTAATTCTGTCCCTGAGACTCGAGGAGATCCTCTCGCTCAGCCTATCTCTATGTGATGAAGTACATTGATACAGCGATAAAATCATTAATTATATGTAATAAAGTCATAATAATATGTATAGAATTAGTAAAGTTGTAACGCGTCTTCTTCCCTGCGCCAGAAAACGCATTGATTTTAGTGGGATAGAACGTAGTCTAAAACCTTATTGCCGCGCTGATAGTATTGGACTTTGTAACGCGCCCATCAAGGGTTAACGATAAAAATTTGAAAAAAAAGACAAGCTTAGTTATTCCAGGAAAGATAGAAAGAATAAAACACACGAACGCATAAGATTGAGAGAGCTGACACATGCTGCCGGCTTGTCAAGTGTTAGAAGTTTGAATTAGCTACTCAGGCCGACAGTGCGAGACGATGCCGTTAGCTTGTGTCGAAAACGATGTAGCGAGCTTTGAAATTTAAAAATAAACCGCCAAGTCCAATACATTTTCTAACAAAAGGCACACTGTAGAATCATATATACACACACGCATAATTACTTCCTGCCGGGAAAAAGGAAGATCTGCGATGATTTTTATAACATTCAAGTAGTTGAGACTTAGAAAACAACGAACACCAAAATGGAAAATACAGACAGACCAACACATGCTCGTTTGGACTTGCACTAACGGTACCATTTTTTGACGCATCCTTGAAAAAGGCAAGAAAGGGTACATGTAGAAAGGGGTAGACAAGGGGAGAACAAATTATGGGATGGCTCAAACTGAATATGTTTTTTGGTAGTGTTAGGCCAAAACCAAGTATATTTTGGTGAATGCCAAGTTCGGAAGGACAGACCGACAGAAGTACACTAACGTTGGACCGAAATTGGACCTTAGATTTAAAAATTTGAATAAAAAATCTTAGTAGTAGATCCCATTGGTCAAAACATTTCATATTATTGAGTACATTCAAAGGCTTGACGCCATTTGTAGAAGATAATCCCTAGAGCAGGACGTTGTGTATTTCTGGAAAAGTGATTAGCCTTATTAAAGCAAATATATATTAAAGTAATAGGCATCACAGTTCAGCCAGCAGTATATCTGGAGTCTGCTATTCAACGTACCTGTGTTTTTTTTCATTGAATTTCTGGTAAGACCGACATTATTCATATATATTTTGTTTAAAAATGTGAGTGAGAGATGCTGCCATCACGACTGTAAGTAATCAGGTCCCAAGCTGATTTAGGCAGGGCCTGAAGGTATAATTAGGCTATAACACATTGCCAGTTTTGTAAATGCACATGTTTTGTGAAAATAAAAGGTTTTCTTAGGTGACCAGAGGGACACAGCTCACCTATCCCATTGTATGGCAGAAAAGACAGATTAATTATATTATTGCAGATGCAGTACCGCCTTTGTAGGAGAGACATGTGAACAACACTCTTACACTGTGGAATGAATGTGCTGGATTGGTCCATTAGATATGACCCAGCTCTTTATTTCTTATGTATTCTCTTTTGTATATATAAAACACAGTTGAAGTAAGATATCAACAAGGAGACATTATTTCATTGTTACAGGGTTTTTATCTGGTACTAGTCCGGTGCCAGATGTCTATGAGAAGCAGTGAGAAGTCGTTTCATGCACAGTAGTGACAGGGACCTGCAGAGTCTACCCTGTTACTTTTGGCCATTATCATAGCGAAATAGTGTGACACCAAGTTTACAGACAGTTCAAGTGTGCCCAGATAAGTAAAATATCTGGCACCCTAACTCTACATCAGCTTTAAGACCAGCACACCCCTGTATGACAAGAATAAACTATTTCCCCAGAGAACTTAACAGTGACATTGTATATTAAAGAGACTGGGAGTGATTATAGAATCCCAAACCGCCATCCAGTGTTAGAAACCAGAAATAGACAAATTTTAGTAACACTATTAGTATAGTTAAACAGTATTTGTTTGGACAATTGTCCCTTTGGGTCTAAAATTTACATTTTGTATATATCTTGAATTACTTTCATTTTAAAGTCCTGACCAGAAGAATACTAGGTTCAGGACCAAATAAATCATACAGAAAATTATTAATTGTACAAATTTATCCCAGGTGTTATTGCCTTTAATCTTAGACCTTAATACGTGTTTGTATAGATGTGTATTATTGTTAAAGTACCATCACACCACACGTGCATATCCCTAGACATTAGACGTAGCTATCATTCATACTAGTCAAGAATAAGTCTGCTTGAGGCCATAAGGTGGTAGCAGCAAGGTACCCTGATAACTCAACCCTTATTTTGTTAGAATCAGGGACCTTCACAGCTGGCCTCATTCAGTACAATAAGGAAACATATCAACAACATTTCATAACATCAAAATCCACCACACTCTACAACAGAAAGTACTTGTCAGACAGATTGCTCAGTTATAAAGATGTACTATATATCAACCACTCACCGACCCACACACATAAGTGACGACAGTTTGACGTACAAAACGTGAAAAACTATAACAATGGAATATGAATATTTTTGGACGAGCTGACCGACACACGTGAATAAGTTTATGTAAATTTTATTTATCATAAAGAATTTCACAACACAGTAAATAAATTTAGACTATCAAATCAATACACAAATAAACATAGGTTAAGGAATCAATAACAGAATGACCCATAGGTGTAATCCTTTCCCCCTCTGTTAAACCAAGATCCCGTTATAAGAGAAGTTATTCGCCCCAAAGAGTCATAGATTTATACACTATGGTCTAGGATTTCTCTCTACAGTAAATAACAGAGGTTTTTCCTGTAATCTACTCTGAAATAGATAGCATATGTAATGTTTAAGAAGAAAAACAATCAATGGATATATGGATTATAGAATCAAAGAATTAATCATCCCTGCATTTTCTCGCTCTGACACACTTGTGATCACAAGACATGCGTTCTTACCTAATAGGCACTCTCACCACATCTGGAACAATTGTTTAAGGAACATACAGCCCATCCAAAAGTGTGTTTGGCGAAACAAGCCCCAGCTTCTCCAAGGCTAATAAATTCAAATCTTGGGAAACGCTCGCTTCACTATGGTACGTAGGATGCTGATAAATGTCACTTCAATTTTTGTCCAGGTAGTAAAATAATTAAGATGTCTAATGTTCACAAGGGTACAGTAGCTTGAAATAATCGATCGTTATCTCGAGTTGCAGGTAAATAACTCTGTTTAGGATTTATCTTCTTCTCAACACAGTGGTTGTTATACAAGTAATGTCACAGGTTTGATTCTGTTAAATGTTTGATTTAGACGCCACCACGGGCCGACTGTAAAATTGTGATTATTGGAAAAGAACTCTGGAACTCAATGCCAGTTACAATATAAATTTCAGAAAAATAGTTCTTTTCGTCTAGTTATTCTCTGCTATACATAAACAGAAACCGCTGGTAGGTTTTGGGCTTGACCCAGATACTGTATAAGGAAGAGAAAAACATAAATACTCAACCCTAATAGTATACACAATCGTACGCGTAAATAGAATATGTTCACTTCGGTCATTTAACTTAGATTATAAACCGCAAACTTAGATCTTGTCTTATCGTTTAAAACTCCCGTGAAATAAATTCTAGTCATTAAAAAAAAAATCAATCATCATGAATTAGAAATAAATACATATCTCGTCAACACTCATGATGAATCAGTGCATTTACTTAGTTAGTTAAAATGTTCTTTGACCGGTTACTAGCAATTTAATTAAATTTATTTATAGCTGAATGAGTTTTTGCTATAAATTATAATTTATTCTGCTATCCACTGTAACACAGTAACTTAGAGAATTATAATGACGATAAACTAGTAAATCACTCTGCGCACAATGTAGTGAAGATATAATTCGAACTAATAATTCTATCACTCGACAATACTAGTCATTATATACTTACCTCGCACAGACTACTTAAGACTATTCTCCAACGCAAACTGAGATTTTACTTAATACAGTAATCTAGAAACGCAGCTAGATATGTCAAGAGAAACTGCGGAGTCTGAATGAATGATGTCAGATTTATGTGGTATATATATCTGAAACTGACAAAGAATCAAAGGGAAAGTTGTAACTAGCAGACTCTTGCCAGATATTGGCACCTTAGGAAAATCTACACAAATTCTATCTCATTCTGTGAATCAAACAACTTTAATCGCACCAATGTCGAAGCCAGTTCTATATTAAGATCAAGATGAAATAGAATCTACATATATTATCGCCTCACTCTCGCCATCTGCAGAAGTGGTCGTAAATGAATTATAGCGAGAGTCTTTGATATGGCGGTTCGCATCTTGTAAATTTACTTATAACGAACGAATCCAGGCAAAGGTACTAGACAAATTGTCTCCCCTTTCCATCACTGACTGATCTCATTACGGCGATTTTTATGATCGCTGCCGAGATAATTGCAGGTGAGCGGGACCAGGTCTGCTCGTAAACCTGCATCAAAGAGAATGCAATTAAATGCTAACAGCCATAAACGGCTTGCTAAATTATAAGAAAGACAGAGGTTTGAATATGGGAGGGTTAAATTCCTACAGGCGTAGGTGACAGAGACGGTAGAAGAAAAAAATGAAGATAAAGAAAAAGATATATGAAATCACGTAATCATAATCTACCACACCAGTTCATATATACCCTCTCTCTGTCACCCTCTTCTTCTTCTTCTACTAATGCTTCTTTTCCCTTTTGCTTCTCGTGGAGCATGGTGCCATTTCAGCAGCTTATCCCCCTTGCTGAAAGCTTGCACCATAGCATTCGTGTGCTCTTGCAGTCGTCCAGTTCTTTCTTTGCCACCTCACAAACCCTCGGAGAAACTACATCGTGCAATTTTGTTTCTTTCACATCTTCTTTTTCTTTCATTGAAACTGTTATCTCTTTACAAATGTGTTCATTGATCTTGTTGTACAATGGGTTCAATAGCATACTTTTTAAAGGCACAATTTAATTGTACAGAGCTTTCTAAACTTTCTCCGTCGTCGCTACTTTTTTTTTTTACATTATAATTGGTAAAGTTAAAGGTCAAGGGGAGTAACATGTTATAGACTTCACTTTACTAGGTCCAGCTTTATGAGGCTGTAGTTCCTTTGCTCAATGTACTTCCCGTTCCTAACTCAAGAGCAGAGTGGGGTACCCATTTACAGCTGGGTAGACTGGCGAAAAGAAGCTCTCACGGCAAGAAGAAGAGAGGAGAAAACGTCGAAAGGAGGAACACCAGGAAAATAAGCAGCTGAGGGCTGTCACCTCAGGCGCGCATTCCCATAGTCAGTTATGACTGAAGGGGCTACTATTATTAGACTGGAGCGTAACGCAACCAGGTTTCGATCAAGGAACCCGGTACCTATGTCGCGCAATGCTGCATGCTTTCTAACCGATGGGCCAATCGGGCGCTCTAATGTTACTGTTTTATTAATATTAACATTTTACTGTGGTTATAGTCTATGTATTTTCAATCCTGACTAAAAGCAACGCAATGCTGAAAATAGTGTTTGGTTTTTTTTCTTTTTTCTTTTTTTTTTGGGGGGGGGGGGGGGGGGGGGGGGGGAAAAGGGGGGGGGGGGGACTCGTATCTGTCTCTCTTCTTCTCGAACTACTTCAGTGTGTTTCATTCGTTGGTTTCTTGGCTCAGAAATAGTCCTCAATTCGTACCTAAAAGGTTAACGTAGGGTTGTACAAGCATTAATCAGAACCGTGTCATAATTCGTGACTTTATAACTTTGTCAAGAATGTGTTTTTAGGATGTTCACAATCAGTGATATAATTTTGGCAAGAACATTCGCAGAATTAGAATAACTTCTTTAAGATGTTTGTATTTTCTTACATTTTGAGAAACATTGATCTAGATTACGCATATAATGTCTACACGACATTTTCAAAACGCCCTCCCACTCTTAACATTCAACTTTATTTTATCATTAGCCTTATCATATCTCCTGTCAATCTTCTTATCCTGCTAACTTCTTATCTGATCCCCGTTATCAGATTTTCTTCTTTTTTTTTTCTGTCATTCATCTCCTCCTGCGCTTTCAGCCAACAATATTTTTGTACATGTCTCTCAAGGTCTGTTTCGCGCTGGTTAAGCTTTTTAATTTAATTTTGTTTTGTTTTGCCACTCCCACACTTTTCGTCTGCTCAATATTTTTCTCAACGTTTAAGCAGAAGTGTGAATGTGCGTGCTTTGATAAGAAAATAAAGTTGAGCATTCATCATCTTCATTTAAAAGAAAGAAACCACACACGCCCAGGCCTATATTAAAATCTATTTATGAGAGTCTGCAAAAATATATGAAAACACGCACCCAAACAAAAACTTTGCGGTAGATTTCTTTTCGATTAAGTTTTATGTTATTTCCTGTAATAATGGTGAGGGAAGCGTTACGAAATAGCGTCGTAAGCTGTTCCCCATGACGCTTGTGTAGTGATTTCCCTTTATATGTTTTTTATTACAGTTTCATAATTTTTTTATATATATATATATATAATATATATATATATATATATATATATTATATATATATTGTTGAAACCTATATATATATATATATATATATAATTTATATATATATATTATATATATATATATAACTTCCGCGTGGGAGGGAATCCACGCAAGAACTTTCTTAATTCAATTAGGATATTACATTTATAATTTATCAATCCAAAAATAACGCTGTTTCCTCTTGTCGGTATTATGTTCAAAAATGTGTCTTCTTCATTTTTTTTTTAACTGAATAGATGTGAACACAAGATAGTCTGCATGTGTTCAATAAATAAAGAACTGCAGGGGAAAAGTGAAAGATGATAACCGATGATGATACTAGAAGATAAATAGGAAATAATTGAAAACGTATAATATAAACATAAGAAAGGCTGCTTGCAGTTATATTACGATAAGGAGATTTTTTTTTTCAATTCTGCATGTCATCAGTTTGAGATTGGTGCCCCTGTGATGCCATTTCAATTCTTTAATTCTCCGGAAGCACTCATTTATGAAACTCTGTAACTTCTTGGTCGGTTTTGTTTTGTTTGTTTGTTTTTTGTTTTTTCTTTGTTCGCCGTGTTTCAGCAAGCTCAGCAGCTATAGTTAAACAACAACAAATGATTTCTCAACCGTCGAGATGAACGGAAGTTTAGTGGGGTAATGTGACTACGATAAAGTACAAAAATCAGCCAATATGATGGCATCAGGTATTAGAAATTCGGAAACAATACAGAAAATAAATTGGGAGAAAACAGAGGAAGTTAGATTTCTTATTACAAAAAGAACTATCTTGGGGTTTTCCATTATGGTTAATACATCCTAGATAACAGTGTGTAACATTACTAGTATTAATATACTCGTCTGTTTTATGTGTAAGTAAGTAATCCAAGATCTGCTTACTCGGAGCATCATAGCTGGCAGACGCTGGAGCTGGGTTGGCCATGTCCTCAGAAGAGACCCCAATGCCATCACAAGAACAGCTATGCTATGGACCCCTGAAGGAAAACGAAAGAGAGGCCGACCAAAAACAACTTGGCGGAGGACTGTGGAGGCTGAGATGCAAAGAATGAACCAGAGTTGGGGCACTGTACGAAGGATGGCCGCCGACCGAGCAAGTGGAATCAATTTGTTGTTGCCCTACAAGACGCCACCAGGCGTAATGGCCACTGACTGCTTTGACGGTCGGCGGCTAAGGATCAAAGAAGAAGAAGAAGTAATTGCTGCGGTTAGTGACTGTGAGAAGTATGTACAGTGAGGTGCACTAAATTCCAACGTGAAGGGGGTTTATCAAGCGGTTCTAATTAATATATATTCGAATATGTTCAAAAGAGGGAATTCCGCGTTGTGCTGGTTTTTTTGTTGGGCTAATTTCATCTCTTGGAAAAAAAAAAAATTTTTTTAAAATAAAGTTTTGCCTCGTTGTGGCGCGGCACGTCCCGTTCAAATTGGTTGGTTATATTAGGTGGCATGTCCAAATATAAAAGACCTTGTGGGAAAAGAACAGATACAACGATGTTGCAGTTTTTTAAATTGTAATTATTGTCCTGTAGTTTTTCGGTCTGATCTATGTCATGATTTCATTTAGCAGTTTGCATGTTTGTTTGTTTTGCTGTGTCAATACAGCGGATGGCGTTGCAATTTTTTTTCAACAGTCTTTTCTTTGTAAACTCGTTTAACGCCGTCGATAATTGGCGTTAATAAATGTGGTATTACATACATTTTAATATATGTAAACATACAACACTCGTAGTAAATCTGCTGTCAGATACAAGAAGATATGGTTCAACGCCTCTGGCAGAATCTGGCAAAGGAAGGCAGAGATTAAAATCTTCAATGTAAATAAATGTTGATTCCTTCGTGAAAAACGGCCGGTGTTGAGAACGTTTGTGAGGTTTGAGCCGTCAAAAGGTTAAAGTTCTTTACAGAAGGTCTAAGGACTATCCGACAAAAAGAATATCAATCGGACTGGCTGCAAGTTCCCGTTTCTCTCGTGCTCAAAAGTTGAATATCAAAAATGACCATGGACCGCCCTGCGAAATAAGATTTTAAAAATCAATGGACGGGCGGTTTGCGAACGTTATACTATAAGATTTGTCAAACTGTATAGTTAATCCCTTAAGGTCCGAGAAATTTGTTAATTCACCATCATCATTGTCTGCCTTTGCGCCCCTTACGGAGCATGACACCACTACTACAGTTAGTCCCCTTGCAGGAAGCCTACATCAAGCAGTCACATGCTCCTGCAGCGGAGGTTTCTGTGGTAATTTTTTACCTGATGAGATTGCCATCTTCATGCACAACCTCATCGTAGTCGCATCTTACGACATGCCTGAGGGTACAGTAAACCTATTCGTTCTATGTCTCTTCAGAGACCACTAGAAACTAGAGACTATTTTTTTTTTAACTGGCTACCAAATTTGAGAATTTATTCATGATTTAATGACAGAAAGTTAATTTCAGAAGGCAACTTGGTTTTTTTTTTTAAAACATGAAAAGCATTCATCTAGTTCTGTATTAACCCATATATACCCTTCAAAAGAAGTTAAGGACCATTTTTATTAACGGTGCAAAGTGAAATGAAAATGAACAATAAAAACACCGCACATCAAAATATAACCTGACAAGCTTATCAGTGACAATCAACACTATTTTCATGCAAGCCTCTGAGCGACATTTCGGACAGTAAGACCTTCCTGCAACCACGCAATGGTTCTTCCTTTATCCACAACACTCAGCTTTCGTCGTTGAGGCACATTGTTGTGCAATGGTTATGCAGCACTTGTGTTGCTTATAAAGACAATTTTGTGAGTACTGCTCAAGACCAACACTATAGTCTCCCACATGCATCATGCATTTTTGGAATAGCAGGTATTTTTTCATGATCAGATATAATTAAAAACATTCACATTTTGGCGTCTCAGCAGCATTTTTTAAGCGTGCTTGCTGAGCTGAACACTAGCCACACGGTATGCTGGTGGCCCATGCAGCACGTGTTGAATGTTTGTCGTTCGAGAAAAATCAATGTCAGATTAATTGCTTATGAAATATAATTTTTATAATTTTTATAACTTTTGGGTCATTTTCACCTACTGGTCCTTAACTTCTTTTGAAGGGTATATGACTAAATGGTCACTAATATCTGTTTTATTATACGTTTTAATATAGTCGAGTCTGATAGGTTATGTTCGAGGCGCTAGGCCCTATGGGGTTAAGAATCTAGTTTACTTATTGTCAATCAACAGACCATTAATCAAGATCTGATGACATTTTAACAGCTGTAACAGCGGCTTCTCTTATTCTAAAGCATGTACTAATGCACTATATTTTTTTATAGCTGCAAGATTGTATTTAGTAATTTTGCCTCTTCCGATGATTGTGCACTTTTGTGTACCACCATCACTGGCAACATAGTAAGAAATCGGTAGATGCTATGGGGGTGTCCAATTTAGACAGCGGGCAGCAAGCAGAGAAAACATTGTACGAGTTCAAACAATCTTATGGAACCTTTGTGAAAATAGAAAAAATGTTCTAAACGTGTTTCCTAAAACATTTGCGTAATGAAACGGTTTAACCTCAAAAATCCAAGAATTGGAAGAAATATCACAAGTCTTACTTACTTACTTGATCATTCCTTTTCCCTTAGAGTCTTGAGGTTAGTCAGAGAGGACACCATGTTATCCTAACGACTGTCTTCCTTTTGGAATTGCGATATCAGTTTTCTGTCTATTATTTTACCTAGAGATTTCATGATTAAAAAAAAAAGAGAAATTGCCGAACTTCAAAACAATTCCTTTTTTTCATTTCTTTCAGGCAATAAAAGTGAACTAACATGTCTAATGTTTAAAAGGTGGGTTAATAAAACAGCAAAATAGGTGCAGCACTTGGCTTTGTTACTCTTCTAAAGAAAATGCTATTGCTGACTCTGCAACCATTGTTAGTATCATTATTGATCCAAATCGACATCGCTGCACTCTAGGCAAACTCATAGGTACTCAGTCTCCATCAATTAGTGTCGAAGGTTATGAATGATAGTTGTTCCTGTAGCGCGCTGGTTGTATACACGACGGGTACATCCTCTTATACTACCATCCCTGCTAGTATTACGTTTGGTGCCAAAATCCAGCAATCTTGGCATTGTTGATTCATCTATAATTGCAGTGTCATTCTCCAACAGGCAATCATCAATTTGCCTTAGTGTTTCTACCTTTTCAATATCCAGCTTCGCCACTCCGCAGCCATACAATCAAGAAAGGTAGAAATACTGTGATTGATTCCCATCTGCGTGTGTCAGGTCGTTTTCTTAATTTACATGCGACTGTGATAACAACAATGAATGTTAAATAATAAAATTATGCCAAGGAATGACTGTTTTCCTCCCTCCGAAGCTTGCGTTCATTTGACAATAACAACAAGCAACGGGTGTTGAATGGACGCGGCATTTAAGCCCTTTTTCAGGTGAAAAACTACTTGTTCTGCAACTGCCAGTAATAATCTTGAAGGAAATAAAGATAATATTTTTAGTTATCATCATCACCCTTCAGCTACCTAAGGAGCATAGGCCTTCAGCTAATATATGCCAAGTCTTCCTGTCCCGTGCCATCAAGTCTGTCCATATCTTCTTCATCCCCTTCACGTTCTTTGGTCTCCCTCTTCCTCTCTTGACCCTTGAACTGGGAATCCAGGTCTGTGTTCATGCCGTCAACATGTTTCCTGTGGTAAAGTGGGATGATATAAATATTTATAGGGGACTTAGTGTACTGACTGAGATCAGCTGTGAAGGTATCTGTATCTAATAGGTGTAGTGTTTTACAGATAACCTTACTTGCTACCACATTTATACCTCAGTCAGAATTATTCTGGAATATGGTGATGACTACGTTGAATGTCTAGGGTATGTATATGATGAAGTGTAAGTCACAACAACAACAGACAGATTTTAATTTATTCTACCACACTTGACAACACTGTGACACTCACACACATTTAACACTCTATAAGACTATCTTAAATGAGTCACTGGTAAAGTTTCAAATATTTATGTATTAATTACTTTCAGTACTATATATATCCTGATTCAACTACAAAGTGAACCCGGAATCACAATCAATTGTAATCACAATTTATATATACATAATTTATAAATATGAACTGTTACGTGCAGTCTTTGATATCTTACAATATAATACATTTGTATGCTTGTTATGTTCGCAAATATTTTGTAAACAAAATAGATACTTTTTAGTGCTTAAGGAAAAGTCATTATTGAGTTACTTCCCTTGAAAGGAGTGTCGTCACTTCGATCGAACTCCGCGGATGAATCCAGTTTTACTGCGATTTATTCTTTGTTTGGGTAGAAATAGGTTGTTCTTGCTTCAGTGTATCTATGGCCTGAATTTATGTGTATTGTTTGTCTGGGTAGGACGAGTCTGTCTTATATCTGTATATCTTTACATATCTAAGTCGAACTATATGGTCTTTTGTCTCTAGAAAGGTCAAAGGGCTGTTCGGCGGATGTGTCGCTAGAGAGGTGTGATTTGGCTTCGCCCTGATGGGGGCTGTGATTTTTGTGTAGCGGCTTGTCGCCGGAAAAAAGTGATCTCAGTATTTATGGGGAAAGTGATAGTCGTCTAGACCTATCGTGTATGCTTTACCCCAGTGTTTATTCTTATTGCCAAGGAATGGCAGAATCATATTTCTGATACCAAGGTAACAAAAGATTCTCCTTATGAACTCTCTTACGAAGCCACCGTTTTTCGATAGGCACGATTTGTACGTCTGAGAGAATATATTTAACTAGATGAAGATGACATTCATTCCTAGCAGCACTATATCTTGTATGATGAAGTCAATTGTATCATGATAGAATCTACAGAGCTATGAGAACATTTAATGAATGACTAACTTTAATACAGATTCATTATTTGTATCCAAACGTGAGTGACAGCTCACGAGAGAAGCCATCTTGTATCCAAATATTTTGTGACTTTCAAGAAGAGAAAGGGATACCCCGTATTATCGCTTGATGAGTCCAGAGATCACTGCTACACATGAGAACCCAGTACTAGCGGTTCAATATGATTATATGAAAAATATGTGCTGAATATTATTTCAAGGAATCTTCGCTAGACGAGATTAGGTCTAGAAGCCATCTTGAATGTTGTTTATAATCTGACGTGCTTTGTCAGTAAACTCAGATGATATATATGTATATATGGGCAATACTGAGTGCTTGTCTGCTGACAGTCCATTATGCTATTATTCTACATGAGTGCCCATGTATCATTGCAAGACCATTTATCCACTGTACCATGATGTATTATGCCAACCTGTGATTTGTCACTATTCGTGCTGTCGAGTGTGTACGTCCAATTAAACTGTAGCAAAGGTACACAGTCGTTGGTGTCGATGACTTCCAGCCATACATGAGTGTGAGAAAAAGACCATTTGTCAACACCACGAACTCTTCTTATCATTCGCATATTATACTCACAATCTATGTCTACACACCACTGCGTAGGTCGAGTTGACATTCCATACTCAAACCACAAGCAACACAACAACACAGCATGTAGCTCTGGTGATGTTCTAGTGAGCTTATATTTATCAACTGATGATGAGCAAAGAAAATAGAGTTATCAACTAGAAGAGACTTTATCAACTGGTGGACCAGCTTTCTGGGTTTGACCTCGCAGAAGTTAAGAAGTCAACAGACTACCGATACCAGACCGTTTCCTGTGGCTGATACGACACACTTGCAGTATTAGTTTGCTCTTTGTCAACACTTCGTCACGTGACCTGTCAAGTGAATGCAGTATGTAGGTCAGCGTTGTTGACATTTTTACATTAGACATTACAGAGTTTCACGGAACAGTTGGATCAATTCTTGTCAATATTAACAGGAAGACAGTATTATTGAACTAAGAAGTCCTATTTTCATCGATGGATCTTCTTGTTTTCTATATATGAACTTTAATATTTAAGGCCAGAATTTGTAATTCAATAAAGTGGCAGTTTATTTATTTTCATAAGAATAACTTTGTCATTACTGTAAAACTGAGCCTATTTTGCAACACATACTATCATACACATAATTTATATATTTATGTTTACATGTTATTTGTTTGTATAGTATGTTAGTTTATATGTCAGCGGGTTGTGTTTAGGTTGGGCGGTGTCCTCACAACAGAATATCCCACGTCATAGAGGGTCCGTTGTGGGCGTTTTCTTTAGGTGCAATTTCCTTAATTGGAAATTTGCTTGCAACAACTAGTTGCTATTTGTGTTAGTTGTGAAGACTGTAATTATTGTTATTTTTGTAATATTTCTTTGTTCTTTAGTTTTGTTTTGAATTGTTTGTAATTTGTTGGTCTACCCTTTTCTATCTTTCAGTTCTATTCACAATTTATATTCATATACTGTGACGTCATTTGTGCTGTTATTCCTTGCAGATTCAGTGATTATTTTCATTGATTTCCCTATTTGATTTATTTGATTTCTGCAAACGTTTTCGTATTGTCAGTCTTATTTGTACTTTATGTATTCTGTTGGTTGACATATGTTTTATATAGGTATATTTCATAAGACACTATTGCTTGTGCACTGCACTTGGATTATGGTATAAACCAGTACTTGATTATTATTACTGTTATACAAGACCTTATTAAGGCTTGTGACCCACAGATATTGGGATAGTGTGCTGATTAATCAAGTCATTAAGAACTTGTGGTATTATTATTATTTCAGGTGATTAGTATTATTGTTAGACATCATGTCTACATTAGAATACTTCATTATACAAGGGAAAGCCCTTGATAAGACTGGTCAACAATTAGAAGAATGGGCAGTTGCTCAATATGACAAAGCATTAGCTGCAGAAGAGAAAAAAGCAGCTGCTGCTGCTGAAGAGAGAAAAGCTGCTGCTGAAGAGAAAAAAGCTGCTGCTGCTGCTGAAGAGAGAAAAGCTGCTGCAGAAGAGAGAAAAGCTCTGGCTGAAGAGAAAAGATTAGAAAAAGAAGCTGATGCTGCTGACGAACTAAAGAAATTGCAGATGCAGGTGGAGGAAAGGAGATTTGAAGCTGAACAAAAAAAAATAGAAAGAGAAGCTGCTGCTGAACAAAAAAGATTAGACAGTGAAGCTGAACAAAAAAGATTAGACAGGGAAGCTGAACTAAAAAGATGAGACAGAGAAGCTGAAGAAAAAAAAAGCAATAAGAGAACATGAATTTGAGTTAGAGAAATTGAGATTGACAAGTATGAGTAATGTTAATCAGGCATCTAGTGGTAATGGTAAACCTTCTACTTACAAGGTTAAGGTTCCACCGTTCAATCAGTCCAGTGACGATATTACATTCTGGCTGGATAGATTTGAACGTTCTTGTCGTACACATAATGTGGATAAATCACAATATGCTAACCAATTAGCAGAAAACTTGAAAGGTGAATCTCTGACTAGGTTATGCCTTGTAGGAGAAGCAGATAAGGATAATTATGATGTCATTAGGGCGGCTTTGATAAAAAAAATACCAGCTAAGTGAGGAAGGCTATCGCCTTTTGTTTAAGACGATGGTGCCTGAGACAGGTGTAGAATTCTCGGAATTCATTGCAAAGGCACGTCTCACAGTTGATCGTTGGATTGAGCTTTCCAAAACAAAAAAAAACGTATGAAGGACTTATGGATTTGTTGCTCAGAGATAAGATTATGTCATGTGTTAACAAACCATTCCTTGAATTTATACATGAGCATAAACCCAAATCTCTAAAGGAAATGGAAGAATATTGTTCCCAATATGTCACTGCACACCCCGACGTGACTTTTGGCAACACTAAGATTAAGGAGAGTATGCCAGTTGCTTCAGCAACACCATACAATCCCAATTATTCACACAGATTTCAGGGACCTCAAAACAGATTTGATAAAAAAGGTAACCATAATAGTTATCAAAACCAAGGTAACCAATCATTTCAGGGTTCTTCTTCAAAGAACTGGAGACGAGCTGATAGCTCTCGACACAGGGGTGGTCACAATTATAGTAATTTCCATAGAGGAAGTAATTATAGAAACTATCCGAGGTATCCGTCTTGGAGTCAACAAGATCGCAATTACAGAGATACTCATTATAATGAATATGATAATGGTAACCAAGAGAACTATAACCCAAATAGGGGTTACAATAGAGGTAACAATAACTACAGAGGTAATGATAACCGAGGTAGATCTCAAAACAGAAGACATAAACCACATTTTCAGGCAAACTCTGCACAACAAGAGTCCCATGAAGCCTATAAACAGAGTAAAGACAATAATGACGCTAATAATATGGCATGTGCCGCTTTTGATTTTGGGAGAGCATCTCAGTGCCCCCAATGCAAAACATTATTTGAGCCAACCACAGTGTCTACTTTAAGCTGCGGCCATCCTCTTCCTGCTCTTCCTGCATCAGTCGCGCATGATGGAAGAGGTTCTCTTGTCTTACATAAGGGTTTAGTAAATAACAATCCAGTCTCCGTGCTATTTGATTCTGGATGCACCACAATTGGTGTTAGGCAGTCACTCGTAGATCCTTCCCGTGCCACTGGACAAGTAGTTAAATGTGTAACATTTGGCGGCACATTAGAGAAATACTCTACTGCTATCATTAGGATTGCTACTCCTTTCTTTACAGGAGATGTACACGCATGTCTTCTTCCGAATCCGATCGCTGACCTCATCATCGGTCGCATTCATGGAGTCAAAGAATGCACTCCGCAACAAATTTCCGCGTGGGAAAGGCAAAACATGCAGATTGCTAACGCTGTAGTCACTAGAGCTCAGGCTCTTAATATGCCTCAAACTTCATCTACTGAAGATAATGAAGTGCATAACCAAGATGATCCCTGATAAGAACTGATAAGAACTGTTTTGTTGTTGTTCACTTATGTCACTGGCGACCACATTGGCCACCACTGTAGCAAAAAATGGAATGTTGCAATGTTGGGTTTGTTTTAGAAGTACAGTAGGTACGCGAATGAAATAACTTGACAAAAGTCTGGGTCACAGTTCCATACATATAATCTCAACAGCATAGTCCTGGACATCAGCAACAATAGTACAAATACTTGCATGGTTAGAATATGTAATACAGTCATCCTTACGTACTGGTAACAACTGCATTCAATGTAAGTGCGGCATTCACTCCTCGCACATAAATCTCTATATGGTCTGTATACAATATAAGTGCGGAATTCACTCCTCGCACATATATCTCTATCCAAGTTCCTCCAGAACGTAACAGCGCGGGAAAACCACAACGCGCTTACGTAGACCTCCTATTGGCGCGGGAAAGCACACAACGCGCATTCAACTAATAGCATATAATAGTCTTACCATAGACCTCCTACTGACACGGGAAAACGACGTGTCTTTTAATCCAAAATGCGGCATTCACTCCTCGCACAACATATAATGGTCCTACCATAGACCTCCTCCTGACACGGGAAACGACGTGTCATTTAATACATCTGTTTCCAAGCGCGGGACAGAACACAACGCGCTGGTAAATAATAATATATAAAGGCCTTATTATAAATACACCTTACGCGGTACATCATCGCGTCATATTTAATATTTCATTATAATATCATAATCACAGACACTAATTCACATACTCTAGAAACACTGACCGTCTCCCACGACGGATGGCCACAGACTCCCCTTTAACAACTCAGTATTCTTCTCTGACACGTATGCCAACTTCATTCACTTCGCACGCTTTTCTCATGTCCTGTAAACCTCAATTCACACATGAACACCACTGAGTATTCTTCAACCATACTCTACGTGCTTCTAACAGTGAGCTTTTAAATGTCACATTCCAAGCTTACATACTTTAATAAAAATACACTCTAAACAGAGTTACTCCTTTCTCTACCCACACACATGCATATACACGTCATGTATCTCATGACCTTAACCTACTTGCTAACAAACTTCAGGACCGTACACAAAAATCCTTAACACCTAACTCTAGCGTAGAATATGACTTAACAATCCCTTGGTAATTTCTCGTGACTCGTTTATAAAACAGCAAGAAGATGATCCCACTCTGAAGAAATTCTTCATTCTTGCAACTAAAGGTGATCCGAATAAAGACACAAGTCGTAAATCGTGGATTACAAAGAAGAATGGCGTACTTGTACGTATGGTTCAATGTCGTAAATTTATTTTGAGAGAAAAGAGTCGTAGAAATAGTGGTCCGGTTTAGAGTGGAAAATGATGATGGAAAGCTCAGTGATAGAAAATGTAGAGATTTAATAGTTGCTTCACAGCGTGCTGGAGGAGAGTAAAGACAGACTTATTTACGACAAATCGTTTCTCTCAATCTTCTCTTCCGCTCTCCTGGTCAAACAATTATTTGCCAGTTTTCCAGACTCGCATCTGCGCGCACACCGATTTGGTGTTTTTCACACACACAGACAATGTAGATACAAACTATATTAAACGAATAGGGGAAATGTTGGGCTTTGGGTATATCGAACACACAGACCTAAATGAGTTTATGTGATTTTATTCACTTTAAACATCAATCCCTAACAAATATCAGGTATTACATAAATTATCATAAGTACACAAATGCAAATAACAAATTTGGAAGGGGTGAAGAAGATTGGTATCGACTAAGCCCTTCCCGCTTATTAGACAAAGATAAACCCAGTCCAAAGGTAGATAATATCAGGAACATAGGTACGTTAACCTAACAGTGAAGTTAATTACTCTGAAAGAAGTGTTACAAAATTAGGTATAGGTGATAGAAAAAAACCTGTTCTTCCCAGCTGTTCTTCCCTTTACTAAGCAAATGGAAAGGAGGTGGTTTTAAACAGAGTTAACAAATTATCCACTATCCCACTTAAAGGAACAATGTAGGGTATACAGAAAAGATATATATTACCAGGTAAGCAAGTTAACAAAATGGTCACACAAAAGAATTAAGTTCCTGTCATTCATACACGCGCTAGCAAAGGCCTTCACTCATCTTGCTCTCACTTACCGATTGTGAAAAAATCTTGCACTCCATAGAATAACACAACAGCAGTTACACCTCAAACTAAATGTATGAGTGTTTGTTCAAGTTCTAGCCCCAGATTAGCGGGTAGGCGGTCAGCACATAAAAGGATCCCGTAATCGCTGGAAAATGAATCTGTAGTTGTGTCTCTTTTCTTAATAACAGTTTCTATGGGAGGGCACGGTCTCTGATACCGGGGTGAGGATGGTGTGGTCTATTTGACTAGGCCGCTGATAATAAAATTCTTACGCGTGCTGGTACACTTTATCCGTGAGGTATGGTTTAAGTCCAGTGAGAAAACTAGTCACATCACTGTTCAGGAAATTATGAATTATCTCTCTGTGTCAGTAAACTAACAAAGCTCGGGCCAGTGTTCTTCTTCCCGTTACGACTTAAGTTGTTTGATGGAGCGTTAAATTTGTCTTTGGGTGTGCTTTCTTTGCTATAAGTTAGATAGCGGAATTCCAAACATAGAATCGCCTCAAAGATTAAAAATTTACACAGTCTCAACAAGTTCTGCGTCAGGGGAACTCTACACACTGTTTATGCTTTGCCTTGCTTAGATTGATTTCTTTATTGCTTTCTTAATGCTGGGATCGCACAGGTTACGATCACTCTGTATGAAAGAAAAAAAGACATGTAATATACCGAAAACAAATAACCTTCTAAAGCGCGATGAATTTCCCGTTAAGCCTATAATACACTCGAGTATTTAATTATGTATTTAATAAACACTGCGCGAATTCTAGTGGTTAAAAACCCACATCTATAAAACTAGGACTTAACTGAATTTATTAATTATAAATTCCTTCGCGACTTTAAAAGTTAATTTAAGCATCTATTATCTTTTGAAATAATATAATAGATAGATCATTATATTTACCACTGGAACTATTGAGATGGTTTAATTTAATAGATTTAAATTAACACAAAATCCATTGAAATAGAATGACTGAACTAGACCACTGATCACTTTACACAATATATATTACCGCTCTGCACAGAATAGAAAACACTGCAAATATATATATAAAATCCAGGGGAAAATCTATAACAAGATTTCAATAAAGCTAGTGCTTCTGTAAAGGTCTGGCCAGCGAGTGATAACGTGTCTAGTCTTAATGGTCTATTTAGCTAAAATGGAATGTAAGTTGAGTGGGACATGATAAACTTGACAGCTTATTTGATCTCACGAACTTTTGGGGATCTGACCGCCAAATCAAGAGAAGAAGCCGCCCCCTGGTCTTCGTATCCGCTCGCTGCTGCCCGTTTCGCTTTCCCCCGTTCGCTCGGTTCCTCGATTGACACCGAGACGCGAAAATAGCGGCAAGCAACTGCGTCTCGTATCAGGGACCACTACTGTCTTTGATAGCGCCGATAGTCTCCCCTGAAATCCCTCAGTCTGACTCTTTGATCTCGTGCCGCCTACTAAATGAGTCCCGGTGGAATGAGTTCTGGCAAACGAAAAGTTACAACAAATGTTCAGGGGTTCTAATGTTATGAAAAGCTAAAAGTCCCTTTAAATCATCCATCATATCAGGGAGAATTCACTTGTCAAACTAGACGTACGTCACAATCGTCCCCACTTTTAGACATGAAACCATTTTTCATGTTTCATTTTTTTGACATTGGAGGTGACCTGATTGGTGATTTTAGGATGAGTGGTATCTTCAGTTTGCTCTTCTTCCTCTGTAGACCAGTTTCTACTCAGGAAATCAGCCCCGACATTCTGTCTTCCCGGAATATATTCCACTTTGAAAGAATAAACGCTTAAAAGAAGCGCCCAACGCATGATCCTTGCGTTAAATTCTTTATTGGCACCAAGAAATGCTAACGGAGCGTGGTCTGTTTGCACCGTGAAAGATGCACCATAAAGAAACTCATGATGGCGTCTGATACCGTCAATCAGAGCAAGACATTCCCTTTCAACTACGCTGTAGTTCCGTTCCGCTTTATTTAATTTCCGACTGCCATAGGCAACTGGAAATAGCATGTTCAGGTCACTGTCATCGGCTTGAAGCAGTGTTGACCCGATGCCCTGACCTGACGCGTCGACTCTCAGTACAAAAGGTTTCTTGAGGTCAGGCAACCTCAAGATGGGGTATGCAGACAACTGTCCTTTCAAAGTGCTATACGCGTGTTCGCACTTTTGATCCCATATGACCTTATCAGGACAACCTTTCTTTGTGAGGTCAGTCAGAGGTGCCGTCAGTCCGTTGAAGTTCTGGATGTACTTCTGATAGTATGCACATAGCGATATGAAGGAACGTACGTCTTTCTTCGTTCGGGGTCTTTTTGCTGCCACTATTTTCTCCACGTTCTTCTTAATAGGCCAACTGCATCCGTGAGAAATAGTGTGCCCCAGGAAGTCTAACTGTTCAAACCCGATGAGACATTTGCTAGGTCTGGCTGTAAGACCCGTTTCCTGTAGTCTCCTGAGGAGCATAGCAACCGTAGCAATATGTTCTTCATAGGTTTCCGATGCAATTAAGATGTCATCCATGAAATTATGGATATGGGGACTTTGCAAAGGTTGTAGAAGCTTCCTCATCATCCTGGTGAACACTCCTGGTGCGTTATGCAAACCGAACGGCAAAACGTTAAATGTGTAATGTCCTTCACTAGTGCTGAAAGCTAACAAAGGTTTAATTTCCTCCTTGACTGGTATTTGATAATAACCTTTGCTGCGGTCAATCTTGGAGAAGATCTTTGCTTTGCTGAGCTTGGTGAACAACTCAGAAACAGTTTGGAGAGGTTCGGGCTGGAATTCCGTTACCGCGTTTAGCAACCTGTAATCAATGCACAGCCGAACTTCCTTATTGGGCTTCTGCAACAGCACTACACTCGAGCTGTAAGGAGATGTAGACTCACTGATAATTCCTGCCTGACGCAGCTTGTCTATTTCTCCGCGAAGTGCATCAGCTTTAGCGTACGGGATGGGGTAAACTCTGGTTTGAACAGGGGTCTCGTTTGTTAATTTCATATCAAATTCAATGAGATTTGTTCGACCAGGTACATCCGTTAAGACTGCACTGTACTGTTTTAGTAGAGCCCTGGTTTCTGTTTGTTGTTCTGGTGAGAGATTGTCGCCGAACTTGACATCTTTAAAGGATTCTGTGGGTTGCAGTGGATACTCCATGCGACCATCATCATCTTCCTCGTCTTCCGTTGCTATGGCGACAGCCAGGAGATGCTCGGAGGATGGCACCGGTCTTTCCAAATATTTCTTTAGCAGATTTATGTGGAAGACCTTCTCCTTTCCTTTGATGGAGATCTTGTAGTTGGTACGTGAGATCTTTTTAAGGACTGTAAACGGTCCTTGCCATCCGATGCGAAGTTTATTGCTTCCGGTTGGAAGTAGCAATAGGGCTTTCTCCCCTGGTTGTAGTTCTCTCTCTTTTGCAGCTTTGTTGTATCTTTTAGTAATTTTAGCGCGGGCTGTCTTAAGGTTGGTAGTAGCTAGATCCCATCCTAGCTTTAGCCTTTCCTTAAGCTCAGATACATACTTGCTTGCAGAGACGACTGTCTCGTCAGCCTTCTGGTCTGTCAGGGACCGAAGTAAGGCTTCTAGTGGCCCCTTAATAGGTCTGCCAAATAAAAGTGTAGCTGGCGCAAAACCCGTAGACGCTTGGGGTACCTCTCGGTAGGCGAATAAGGCAGCCGATATATATTGGTCCCAGTCTTCCGGTTTTTCCTGACCCAGCTTACGTAACATCATGGTGAGGGTACCGTTAAAACGTTCCACGAGCCCATTTCCGGCCGGATGGTAGGGACTTGTGTGGATATGTTTGGCCCTCAAGATCTTAAAGATCTCCTCCATTAACAGGCTACGGAATTGGGATCCATTGTCCGTCGAAACTTGTTGAGGGAATCCCAACCGTGTAAAAATTTGCACAAGGGCTTCTGCGACATGCTTGGAATTAGTGCATGGTAGCGGTACGGCTTCGGCCCACATAGTGCAAGTGTCAACTAAGGTCAGGATGAACCTGTTCCTTCTTTTGGTCTTTTCCAGAGGACCAATAATGTCGACAGCAACCCGTTCAAATGGAGTTCCTACTATTGGCATTTGCCCCATAGGTACTGGGGGTGTCAAGTGCTTGGGTGCTACCCGTTGGCACTGGGCGCAGGATTTCACATACCTGACAATGTCAGAGTTCATTCCTGGCCACCAATAGTGGTTTTTTATTCGCTGAATAGTGGCGTTTTGTCCCATGTGTCCGCTAAAGGGAAGAGAGTGCCCCATTTCTAAGATCTGGTTTCTGTACTGCGTCGGTACTAGGAGCTGGTTATTCCCCGTGTCCGGGTTGCCCGTTCTACGATACAATACACCATCCTTAGAAAAAATGTCTCCGTTGTGTCTGGGGTCCTTAGCCATGGGCAGTTTTTTAAAGCAGGGCGCCAGAGTAGGGTCCTTTTGTTGCGCCTCCTTCAGTTCATTTGGCAACAAGTTTGGCGCAGGCTCCCTCTCCTTCTTGGCTTGCCCTCTTGTGGTTACCGCTGCCGCAATCGGCTCCTTAGGTCTCCCAATGAACACATATCTACATCCCAGGATAACTGGGTAGATCGGATCATCCATTATGGCCGCTTTAATAACACCTCTGACAAAGTCAGAGTGTATTTCTACCAGTGCGATAGGAAGCGTCCTGGGTGCGTCACTCCTGAAAACTCCACTAAGTTTGACGGTTTCCTCTGTCTCCTGACCGGGTTTGACTAGGTGCCTAGCGACAATATAATCAAAACTTAATCCAATGTCAAAAAGACAAGTAGTAGAGGTACCGTTCAAAATTACAGTTCCTCGAGTTGAGGAACGGTCCCCCTCAGGTTGAGAATCACTGACATTGACTCTACCTTTCGAGGCTCTATGCAAACATCCAATGCGGTTTGCACCGGTTTGTTTGCCCTGATCAGACGTTCCTGGTGTAGGGGTCTTCCCTTTTCCTTGACCTTGGTGGCCGCGCTGCCACGTAGGCTTGTTGGGCTGATCAGAATTTGTGTTGGGGGGTATCGGGTTTTGTAAAATTTCGATTTTTCCTGGGGGGGGGGGGGTTTTCTGGGTATTGTTATCTCGTTGGTTATAATGTTGAGAGGAAGTGGAAGAATAGGATGCCTGCTCTAGATTCTGTTTTCGAGATGGCTCATCGGTGGGTTTACGTTTAGTGCTGGGAAGTTCGGCCATTGCATTGCTATAGCGTTCGGCTTTATTGAGTATGTCTTCAAGCCTGACTGCCCCCTGTTCCGCCAAAAATCTACGTGTTTCATTCGACAAGGTGGATTTTATCTGCTCCACAAGAACAAGTTCGAGGAGTCCCTCATATGAAAGAGGTAGGTCAGATAATTCAATGCACTTTGTCAGATAACCCGTGAGACGTGAAGAGAACTGGGGAAATGTTTCCGTGCTCTCTTTTCGGCTGTTTCTGAACAACTGCAGAAACTTTCGGGCAGTCATCTCAAACTGCTGTAGTAAGGCCTTTTTCAACATGTCGTAATCATGTTGATTCGGTCCCAGCTTTGTGTACACGTCATAAGCATTGCCTTTCAGTGACGTTGAAAGTTTGAGCGCCCAGCGGGTACTCTCTAACCCATAAAGATTTGCGAGTCTCTCGAATTTTTCTAGGTAGCTGTCAATTTTTTCGTTAGGGCTAGGAAAAGATTCTAAAGAAAACGACATAGCAGTTAATTGGGCAGATTGAGTACTGGAGAGGTCCATTGATTGAGACTGGGGCGAAGACGGCTCTCCATTATTTGAAGTAGAGGCACTCCGACTCTCTAAAGCCTTGAGCGCTAATTCATGCTGTCTTTCCTTGTCTCTCTCTCTCTCTCTCTGCGAGTTTCCATCTCTGCTTCAATTTTCTTCTGTTCCAAAAGACGTTCTTCCGCTTCTTTCTTATCTGCCCTCTCCTGGGCTTCTCTCCTCTCTGTTCTTTCTTTCTCTTCCTTCCTCTCAGCTTCTGCTCTCTGTTGCTCCGCCTTCCTCTCAGCTTCGGCTCTCTGTTGCTCCGCCTTCCTCTCAGCTTCGGCTCTCTGTTGCTCCGCGTCATATATTTCCAATTCCTGGTTAATAAACGCGTTTGCAGCTTCTGCATCTAATCCTGCCTCTTTCGCTTCCAGCCTCAAGATGGACCTCATCTTTATCCTCTCTGCCATTGTTAAAGAATAAGATGAAGTATGCCTAGAGAACTAGTAAGAAGCAACGCGAAAGGGAGGAACTCTGAACCGCTACGAGAAAAAAAACACAAGTATAAATTTACCTGTGTTACCTCCTACCTGTACTGTGCAAACTTATCGCTGCTATTATCTGGCAATTAAGGCTCTAAACGCAAGCGACTATGCCACTAAATGGTAAGTTACACTGGAAAAGAATCTACTTTTACTAACAGTCGAGAAAAATTTATATTAAAACAATTTAAAAGAAAAAAAAAATTTTCCACTAAATTTTTAATCTCTGAGAACAAACTCCGTCCCTAAAGTCAATTATTGAGATGAGACGTTGTTAACTTAATTTTTAAAAATCAGAACAATCCGTCTTTAGCTAAGCTCAACTCTTTTTAACTTCAAAAACCTTTGTGACTGTAAAACAATCACGCAATCCCAGCAACTCTTATAAAGAAAGAAATTGAATTATCTCCGCCAGAGGATAATTATAATAGCAAATATATTTGTTTATCTGTACTTTCTACTGCTGTGGAGAGAAAACAACCTGTAAATATGCTGTGTGGACAACCCAAATACTTAAAGAACGTTTGTCTAGGGGTGTAATTATTTATTTATTTCCCTAATTCACAAAGACAAATCATTCACACTCTACCTAGTTAGACCCAAACTAAATCAGACTCAAAATATCTTTATCCCGGCTATGCGATTGCCTCAAATGTAGCTCAAGATCCCAGAACCCGCCCACAAATATGTGTGCATCAAATGTATCTCAAAATTATCCCGGACGAGCCGGCCAAATATTGTCGTAAATTTATTTTGAGAGAAAAGAGTCGTAGAAATAGTGGTCCGGTTTAGAGTGGAAAATGATGATGGAAAGCTCAGTGATAGAAAATGTAGAGATTTAATAGTTGCTTCACAGCGTGCTGGAGGAGAGTAAAGACAGACTTATTTACGACAAATCGTTTCTCTCAATCTTCTCTTCCGCTCTCCCGGTCAAACAATTATTTGCCAGTTTTCCAGACTCGCATCTGCACGCACACCGATTTGGTGTTTTTCACACACACAGACAATGTAGATACAAACTATATTAAACGAATAGGGGAAATGTTGGGCTTTGGGTATATCGAACACACAGACCTAAATGAGTTTATGTGATTTTATTCACTTTAAACATCAATCCCTAACAAATATCAGGTATTACATAAATTATCATAAGTACACAAATGCAAATAACAAATATGGAAGGGGTGAAGAAGATTGGTATCGACTAAGCCCTTCCCGCTTATTAGACAAAGATAAACCCAGTCCAAAGGTAGATAATATCAGGAACATAGGTACGTTAACCTAACAGTGAAGTTAATTACTCTGAAAGAGGTGTTACAAAATTAGGTATAGGTGATAGAAAAAAAACCTGTTCTTCCCAGCTGTTCTTCCCTTTACTAAGCAAATGGAAAGGAGGTGGTTTTAAACAGAGTTAACAAATTATCCACTATCCCACTTAAAGGAACAATGTAGGGTATACAGAAAAGATATATATTACCAGGTAAGCAAGTTAACAAAATGGTCACACAAAAGAATTAATTTCCTGTCATTCATACACGCGCTAGCAAAGGCCTTCACTCATCTTGCTCTCACTTACCGATTGTGAAAAAATCTTGCACTCCATAGAATAACACAACAGCAGTTACACCTCAAACTAAATGTATGAGTGTTTGTTCAAGTTCTAGCCCCAGATTAGCGGGTAGGCGGTCAGCACATAAAAGGATCCCGTAATCGCTGGAAAATGAATCTGTAGTTGTGTCTCTTTTCTTAATAACAGTTTCTATGGGAGGGCACGGTCTCTGATACCGGGGTGAGGATGGTGTGGTCTATTTGACTAGGCCGCTGATAATAAAATTCTTACGCGTGCTGGTACACTTTATCCGTGAGGTATGGTTTAAGTCCAGTGAGAAAACTAGTCACATCACTGTTCAGGAAATTATGAATTATCTCTCTGTGTCAGTAAACTAACAAAGCTCGGGCCAGTGTTCTTCTTCCCGTTACGACTTAAGTTGTTTGATGGTGCGTTAAATTTGTCTTTTGGGTGTGCTTTCTTTGCTATAAGTTAGATAGCGGAATTCCAAACATAGAATCGCCTCAAAGATTAAAAATTTACACAGTCTCAACAAGTTCTGCGTCAGGGGAACTCTACACACTGTTTATGCTTTGCCTTGCTTAGATTGATTTCTTTATTGCTTTCTTAATGCTGGGATCGCACAGGTTACGATCACTCTGTATGAAAGAAAAAAAGACATGTAATATACCGAAAACAAATAACCTTCTAAAGCGCGATGAATTTCCCGTTAAGCCTATAATACACTCGAGTATTTAATTATGTATTTAATAAACACTGCGCGAATTCTAGTGGTTAAAAACCCACATCTATAAAACTAGGACTTAACTGAATTTATTAATTATAAATTCCTTCGCGACTTTAAAAGTTAATTTAAGCATCTATTATCTTTTGAAATAATATAATAGATAGATCATTATATTTACCACTGGAACTATTGAGATGGTTTAATTTAATAGATTTAAATTAACACAAAATCCATTGAAATAGAATGACTGAACTAGACCACTGATCACTTTACACAATATATATTACCGCTCTGCACAGAATAGAAAACACTGCAAATATATATATAAAATCCAGGGGAAAATCTATAACAAGATTTCAATAAAGCTAGTGCTTCTGTAAAGGTCTGGCCAGCGAGTGATAACGTGTCTAGTCTTAATGGTCTATTTAGCTAAAATGGAATGTAAGTTGAGTGGGACATGATAAACTTGACAGCTTATTTGATCTCACGAACTTTTGGGGATCTGACCGCCAAATCAAGAGAAGAAGCCGCCCCCTGGTCTTCGTATCCGCTCGCTGCTGCCCGTTTCGCTTTCCCCCGTTCGCTCGGTTCCTCGATTGACACCGAGACGCGAAAATAGCGGCAAGCAACTGCGTCTCGTATCAGGGACCACTACTGTCTTTGATAGCGCCGATAGTCTCCCCTGAAATCCCTCAGTCTGACTCTTTGATCTCGTGCCGCCTACTAAATGAGTCCCGGTGGAATGAGTTCTGGCAAACGAAAAGTTACAACAAATGTTCAGGGGTTCTAATGTTATGAAAAGCTAAAAGTCCCTTTAAATCATCCATCATATCAGGGAGAATTCACTTGTCAAACTAGACGTACGTCACACGTATGCCAACTTCATTTACTTCGCACGCTTTTCTCATGTCCTGTAAACCTCAATTCACACATGAACACCACTGAGTATTCTTCAACCATACTCTACGTGCTTCTAACAGTGAGCTTTTAAATGTCACATTCCAAGCTTACATACTTTAATAAAAATACACTCAGAGAGTTACTCCTTTCTCTACCCACACACATGCATATACACGTCATGTATCTCATGACCTTAACCTACTTGCTAACAAACTTCAGGACCGTACACAAAAATCCTTAACACCTAACTCTAGCGTAGAATATGACTTAACAATCCCTTGGTAATTTCTCGTGACTCGTTTATAAAACAGCAAGAAGATGATCCCACTCTGAAGAAATTCTTCATTCTTGCAACTAAAGGTGATCCGAATAAAGACACAAGTCGTAAATCGTGGATTACAAAGAAGAATGGCGTACTTGTACGTATGGTTCAAGACTCCATTACGTCAAGTCATTCTCAAATCCTGGTTCCCAAGAATTTGAGAGTTAAAATTTTGCAGCACGCTCACGACTCTCAGTGTGCTGGACACATGGGTTTTTCCCGTACTAAGTCAAGAGTCCTTGCGGCTTTCTTTTGGCCATTGGTAAACAAGGACATACGGATTTATTGTCGATCTTGTAAAGTATGTCAGGAAGTTAAATCCAAAGGTCCACGGCATGCTGCACCCATTCAGGCGGCGGACATTCCTATTCGGCCGTTTCAAAAAATGGCCATATACATTATTGGTCCGTTTAAGATCAAGTCTGCCAGAGGACATCAGTTTATCTTGACGTGTGTTGATATGTGCACACGTTGGCCAGAGACTATTCCTCTGAAGAGCATTACTACTGCTGATATTGCAGATGCTATTTGGCTTATATTTTCTCGTCTGTGGTTCCCCGGAGAGATATTGTCAGACCATGGCACCCAACTAATATCAGATACCATGTCTCAAGTAATGTCTACTCTGCAGATAGATAGATCTTTAAGTAGTATCTATCATCCAATGTCAAATGGGATGGTCGAACGCCTTAATAGAACACTTAAAAACTTACTAGGGAAGATAACTGAGGATCATCCTCAAGACTGGGACAGAGTTTTACCTGCGGCCCTCTTCGCTTACAGATAGGTCCCCAATGAACATACAGGATTTTCTCCCTTTGAACTCGTCTTTGGCGCGCGTCCGCGTGGCCCTATGTCGTTGCTTCATGATCTCATAACAGCTGACAATATTGACGATGACACAAAATCATCCTACGAATATGTCATCGCGTTGAGACAAAAGATTATCGAAGCATGCAAATTAGCAACTTCTTCTTCTGAATTTGCGAAACAGAAGGCAAGGCAATTTGCCAATAAGAAGAGATGCTTACGACAACTTTGTCCTGGGGACAAAGCATTTGTATTACTACCTTGTAGGGAAAACAGACTACTTATTTCTTGGAAAGGTCCGTACGATATAATATCGAAAATTTCCGATGTCGACTATATTGTCGATATTGATGGGAAGCATAAAACCTTCCACATCAATATGCTTACTGAATTCCATGAACGTCCGGATTATTTACAACCCATTTTCCAAGCAACGGACGATTCTCCAGTACAACATGGTCATTACTCATCACTGTCCGTGATACAGGATGAGGAAACGAGTTTTTCAGATGTAAATCTTCCTCTTCCAATGATCCCACTTCATTCTAGTGAATCATGGAAGAACGTTATTGTCTCTCCTGATTTGTCTCTAGGAGAACAGCGACAAGTTTCAACTATGTTGCAAACATTTCAGGATGTACTCACTGACATCCCTGGACAAACTCATGTCATTGAACATGACATTGTTCTAACTGACCATACTCCTATTAGGGTTAGACCTTATCCTATACCTATACATTTTCAAGCACAAGTCGAGAAAGAGTTGGATGAGATGATAGATTTGAAAATAATCGAACCATCCACCTCTGCATATTCTTCGCCGATGGTTATTGTTTGGAAAAAAGACAATAACATACGTCTTTGCGTTGACTATCGCAAATTGAATCAAGTAACGAAGTTCGATGCCGAACCTATGCCTTTACTGGAAGAGCTACTTACTCGACTCTCCAAATCTCATTTTTTCACTAAACTTGATTTGTCTAAAGGATATTGGCAAGTTCCTTTATCTGAACGCGCCAAACCTCTCACGGCTTTTTCAACACCTAGAGGTTTGTTCCAATGGAATTTTATGCCTTTCGGTCTTATGAACGCACCAGCTACATTCGTACGCATGATGCGCCGAATCCTATCTTATCGGTCAGATGTCATTGCATATCTAGACGACATCTGTCTTTTCAGCGATACTTGGGAAGATCACTATTCAGGGTTAGATGAATTGTTGTCTACTTTGCGCGAGCACCACCTGACAGCGAAACCCTCTAAAGCCTATATTGGTTTTAGCGAAATTTCTTTCCTAGGCCACCGAGTTGGTCATGGTTTCCTAAAGACAGAGGACCATAATACAAGTAAGATACTTAACATTTCTATCCCTAAGACTAAAAAACAGGTGAGAAGTCTGTTAGGTCTTATTCAATTTTATGGCAGATTCATTCAGAATCTATCCTCTATCATGGCACCTCTTTCTACACTTTTAAAGAAAGGTTCGCCTAATATGGTCCACTGGTCTCAGGAATGCCAATGCTCTTTGGGTAAGATTAAAACATTGTTTTCAACACCACCTATTTTAGTGTTACCTACTAAAGATAAGACATTTGTTCTTCGTAGTGATGCTTCATCCACTGGGATTGGAGCGGCACTAATGCAAGAGTACTCTGGAACTCTGCATCCTGTAATGTATATTTCCAGAAAACTTAATGCGACAGAAAGGAATTATTCGGTTTTAGACCGTGAGCTATTAGCTATGGTTTGGTCGATCCTCAAACTACAGAGATTCCTTCTGGGCGCACATTTCATAGTAGAAACCGACCAAAAAGCTCTTACTGCTATACAGAGTAAGAATTTGAAGAGCTCGAGGTCTACTCGATATGCAATTGCTCTTCAACCTTTTCATTTCTCTGTGCGAGCTATTCGTGGATCAGATAATGTGATGGCAGACATTCTGTCAAGATGCCCACATGATTCCACATAACTATTAGGTCTTAGACTTCTTGATATGTCTAGTTTATAATAGTTCCTTTCTATATCAAGATAGATACACATTTGTAATTTAATAATATAATGATTGTATCACTACTTAGCGGTTCATTGATGTTTATTCACCGCTGTGCTTTGATGATTTTTCTTCATAAATCATAAATTTAAGATATCTAATACGAAATTATGGTATGAATTTTTTAGGCATTGTGTAATTGCCAGAATTGTATTATACTTTGATGACACCTTCCTGGAAAAATTTACTTGTAGAGAAATAATTTCTCTCAGTTTATGAGATACATTCTCACCAGTCGCTCCATAAGTCGACTTAGCCTCATATTAGGCGTTATATTTATTCCTGATATTTTCATCTGCGCATTATTCATGCGTTGTGAGCCTATTGTACGTTGCTCCTAGATGTATTTCCAAAAAAAAAAAAATGTTCCTTTTTTTTCCGGGAGGTGTGGTAAGACTGTTACGTGCAGTCTTTGATATCTTACAATATAATACATTTGTATGCTTGTTATGTTCGCAAATATTTTGTAAACAAAATAGATACTTTTTAGTGCTTAAGGAAAAGCCATTATTGAGTTACTTCCCTTGAAAGGAGTGTCGTCACTTCGATCGAACTCCGCGGATGAATCCAGTTTTACTGCGATTTATTCTTTGTTTGGGTAGAAATAGGTTGTTCTTGCTTCAGTGTATCTATGGCCTGAATTTATGTGTATTGTTTGTCTGGGTAGGACGAGTCTGTCTTATATCTGTATATCTTTACATATCTAAGTCGAACTATATGGTCTTTTGTCTCTAGAAAGGTCAAAGGGCTGTTCGGCGGATGTGTCGCTAGAGAGGTGTGATTTGGCTTCGCCCTGATGGGGGCTGTGATTTTTGTGTAGCGGCTTGTCGCCGGAAAAAAGTGATCTCAGTATTTATGGGGAAAGTGATAGTCGTCTAGACCTATCGTGTATGCTTTACCCCAGTGTTTATTCTTATTGCCAAGGAATGGCAGAATCATATTTCTGATACCAAGGTAACAAAAGATTCTCCTTATGAACTCTCTTACGAAGCCACCGTTTTTCGATAGGCACGATTTGTACGTCTGAGAGAATATATTTAACTAGATGAAGATGACATTCATTCCTAGCAGCACTATATCTTGTATGATGAAGTCAATTGTATCATGATAGAATCTACAGAGCTATGAGAACATTTAATGAATGACTAACTTTAATACAGATTCATTATCTGTATCCAAACGTGAGTGACAGCTCACGAGAGAAGCCATCTTGTATCCAAATATTTTGTGACTTTCAAGAAGAGAAAGGGATACCCCGTATTATCGCTTGATGAGTCCAGAGATCACTGCTACACATGAGAACCCAGTACTAGCGGTTCAATATGATTATATGAAAAATATGTGCTGAATATTATTTCAAGGAATCTTCGCTAGACGAGATTAGGTCTAGAAGCCATCTTGAATGTTGTTTATAATCTGACGTGCTTTGTCAGTAAACTCAGATGATATATATATATATATATATATATATATATATATATATATATATATATATATATATATATATATATATATATATATATATGGGCAATACTGAGTGCTTGTCTGCTGACAGTCCATTATGCTATTATTCTACATGAGTGCCCATGTATCATTGCAAGACCATTTATCCACTGTACCATGATGTATTATGCCAACCTGTGATTTGTCACTATTCGTGCTGTCGAGTGTGTACGTCCAATTAAACTGTAGCAAAGGTACACAGTCGTTGGTGTCGATGACTTCCAGCCATATATGAGTGTGAGAAAAAGACCATTTGTCAACACCACGAACTCTTCTTATCATTCGCATATTATACTCACAATCTATGTCTACACACCACTGCGTAGGTCGAGTTGACATTCCATACTCAAACCACAAGCAACACATCAACACAGCATGTAGCTCTGGTGATGTTCTAGTGAGCTTATATTTATCAACTGATGATGAGCAAAGAAAATAGAGTTATCAACTAGAAGAGACTTTATCATGAACCTTGTAGGGACATATTTTATTAATATTATCCTATGTGTGTCAGTTGTGTAGTAGTACTATGAGGTAATACTGGTTTTGTTTTTCAAGCTATGTTGTTATTTGTCATCATGACTTCAAGTGTTTGTTTATCTGGGAAATAGTATGGGGGAAAAGTTCACAGTTCCTGTCAATTTAAACAAGGTATTGTCCCTCTTTTTTACTAAAATGTCAATTTTTGAGGGGACACATAATGTTGAGCTCCACTGGCCACAGAGGCTTAACTTTCGTGATGGCGGCAGGAAAAGACTCCTCTGCTCGATTGCTCCCCTGTGTTCTGGAGACACCTCACTAGTCGCTATCTGGACCCAGGAGTATGCTTGCTGTCAGCCTCCAGATTCAGCAAAGCTCAGACCAGGTGCTGCTCAATAACTTTAGGACCACAGTCCCTGAAACAAGAAGGTTGTACCTCCTACTTCATAACTAATTTATAATCTATTTCCAGACTGAACACAATACATGACAAACACTGAGTTCAGAGCGGTAGGCCAACTGTCAGCTTCATCTGAAATAATTTACACCAGTATACTCCTCCCTAATGGTCACTACGCCTCTGCAATTCCAGCATTAGTTCTTCTAGTCAATAAGATAGGTGTCAGTGTACTGTTTGGCCATTCCATGTAGTTTTACTTTTCTCCGACACATTCTGTTCAGGTTGGAGCACTATATAGGCCTTGCCTCATGTTCGCTACTGAACCACACACATATACAGACATAAATTATCAATTTACATTCAATTTTCATTAAAAAGATATTGAATATATCAAGCTTACCACAATTCATGGAATAATACACAGTTACGTTGACTGGCAATGAATATAGCACCATTTCGATCTGCCGATGTCCCAGGCTTTTATTTAGAAAAATATGCACTGGCGCTCAACGCACTGGTTCTTTTGTAAGTTTATTTGAAAATGTGGTGCTGACCTGACGCTCCTAATTGACTATATTGGCGGGTCTAACCAATCGAGCCATGTTTACACAAGCGTTTGAAAAAAAGTACCCTTCCTTCCGTCACCCCTAACAACAAAAGATAGTATTTGTAGCCCGACTAATCGTGTTTAGCCTTACATTTACTTTCCGCCAATCAAATAGGAGGTAACATGTTGGCCTATTTCCCGTACAATGGTGGTGTCAAAATCTGCCACTGAGCGATTCTGATTTTGGTGTTGTCTGACACCCTCACTATTTCTTTTGGCTATAATTTGTTAATTCCTAGACTGTTTGCGTAACGTTTAACATATTCTTTGTCAGCAAGTCCTAAGGAACCCAAATATATAAATTTAATGGGGCTAAGGGGCTGCGTTCAAAATATGCATTTTCTTCTAGGATAGTCGTGCTGTTGCCACCTCCTCACTTCCAAACTTTATGGTGTCTGCTGTACTCTCATACTAATGTCAGGATTTCAGACATAAAACAGTAGAATGTCATGTTTCCTAATAAGCGTTTTGTAAGTTTTTTAAACCTAACTCTCGTATGGGTAGTGTTTTTTTTTCACTGTCGATTTGAAAAAAGCTAGTGCTTGTGGCCTTACACGCGTGATGGTAGTAATTGTATAGCGAGACGCTTGTTAGTGTGGCATTCGTTCCGGCTTTCAGCCCTCCCTTCTCTCTATCCTAATTCCATCTGTCTTTCGTTTATGGTAACTTAGAGTATAAAATGACATGAATGGAATATTAAATATAGGTCAGCTTGCGTATCTCAAGGTTTTTCTTAGAAAGGCAGTACACGTTTTATTGAGTTGTGGAAACGCGTGTATGCTGCAGTAGGCTTTTACTATCAACGTGGAACGTTATAATTTGCAGACGAATTAGAAAACAAGGGGGATTTCGAGTACAGTCATTGAGACAGCACTGTTCTTTACCATTCTTCTTTCCTTTTATTGAAGTTATTTGTTAGGCTTTACATTTACTTTTTAATTTATATATGTGGATTAGAATTTCACACGACATTTCCTCCGTGGTTTTTTCTATCCACCATTGGCGTCTTCTTCTAATCTCTTGTTCCCCTAGCACCTATCTGGTTGTCATCAGTTCCATATTACCGATCTTGACATACCACAATATTTATAGTGATCTATATTAATTACTGTGTTAATCCAGTATTGTAATGTCGTCTTGTCTTCACGGCCGTCTTAACAGCATTGTATGCCCTGGGCAAAGCAATACACTGGGTCCCTACCAGCCCTACCCACCCACGAGAATAAAAATGTAAACGGTCTATAAAATTAAATCTATAGATTTATAATTCAATGGTACTTTCAACACAAATTTCGTCAACTTACCCACGTCCTGTTTGATTTGAATCCCAGGCCTTTCCAGCGAGAGATCGAGTAATTATCCACTCTGCCAAGATATGTCTTATGAACAATATTGCAGCATCCCAGCATGGGGCCCCTACAATCGTGGGGCCCATGGGCACTGCCCAGTGTGCCAATGCCTTACGACGACACTGCTCGTCCTCTGTCTTTGCGGGTCTTACACATATGACCTCACGCAATAAAAGACAAATGTGGGCGGGGGAGGGGGTAATCATTTTGTGACGAGTTGCGATGATTGGGGGAATGGGGGTTTGAAGACATGTGACGTACAACGGGAAAAATATGAGTGAGAATCGTTTTTTTCATAAATTATGTCGGAACAAAATAGATTTTAATAACCTCCATCTTCATGGTCTACTTTTAACGACAGTAGTTAAACTCCCTCGTGGGTGACATGTTAATATTGTAATCTCAGCTGAAATATCATACAATTGGTATAATCTTTCACGTGTTTAAACTGTTTTTTTAATTATACGGTATGTTTCTTTTTTACATATAATGTAATACACACCTTCTAATAAACGATGTTGATCTGGAAAGCACGTGGATTTCTAGTTCGTTCAATGGAGGACTGTGGGATAATGATAACAACAAGAAATTATTTACTGATAACGATTTCAGTTCTTAAACCCTTGAATTTTGTGGATTCGCTCACCAATTCAGCATTATCTTATGGAATGTTAATATAAGTTAAAAATTGAAATTATTGATGTGTTTACGTCATATTTAACCTTTTTATTGTTTGAAATTAAATTAAACCATAATGAGCGATATTTTATAATAAATATAGCAAAATTTGACCGGCTAAAGTAGTCTTTGTAAAAGTCTGATTTAGTAAACACTTTCTTTTACTTAAAAGATTGTTATTATGTCTGCACTAGTTAATTAATTTACATACGATTATTTTTTTTTCTTTTCAGTATTAAAAAAAATTTGGGGTAAAGTTCGGGGAATGTAATAGATGTGTAATATCACGTAAAAAAAAAGGGGGGGTGGGGGGGGTTCTTGGTTAATGTGACGAAATGTGACCGGAGAGGGGTTTAAAAATGTAAAAATTGCGTGCCGTCATATGTGGACGACTCATTCTTATGTTATGAATTATGTTTTTATCTTTCTGCAAACATTTTTTATTACAGGCAATTTTCAAGTTTCAGCTGTGAAAATCTCCCGCCCACCCATTACTTCACAACACATGACGCCATCACGGGTGACAAGTTACAATCAGTCTCTACCCCAGGACACGCCTACCCGCTTCCGCCATCCCCACATCTTATCCAGTACATTGACTCTGGCTTATCGTCGCCTAATTCAATTAATGATCCATCTTTACACCAGTCGTCAAGTTTGCCTTCTCTTTCCCTCTCTACATCCTCTCGGCCCTCTTACAATACACGACATACATCCTCCAATCATCATATTCCTAAAAGCATTTCCTCATCTCTCCCAACAGCAGCCACGCCCACATCCCTTCCATCCTTGCCAGAAAAAATAAAGACTTCATTTCCAACTCCATAATCTACTCCTCTTTATCCTAGCACACCTCGAAGTGACAGTCGTTCACTTCGTTCACAATATTCCAAGATGCGCACACACTTGCAGCCTGCTCCTTTAAATCTGTCAGCATCAAGTGCTATGCCCATATCTTCCATAACCCCACCCACTCGACCATCACCGACGATAGATCGCGATTCACGAGCATGTGGAACTGGACATAAGGAGTCACCGAATCCGGAATTTTCATCGAAAAGAATCGGTAGCAGTCGTGAGACAGAAACTCAAGGTAATATGACAATTTCAGTTCAATTATTATCAATCGTAATTTAGCCCTTGTAGTTCCCGGGGGGATCGGGGAAAAGAAAGAAAGAATGGGACTAATGCTCCCCAGGCGTGTTGTAAAAGGTGACTAAAATGATGTTGTACATGAGGCTGGCGGACCTCATCATGTAAAACACATTGTTACAGAAACTACGGCTACAAGCAGACGTAAATGATTTGAAACAACCTACCTGCAGTGTGAGAAAACCCGCTCGAAGCAGTCACCAGCTCTTGCTATGGTGGTTTATGTAGCAAGTTATATTATGTGATGATGTTGCCAGCCCCATGGGCAACTGTACATCCACGAGAAATTTATACATGTTAAATATTGAGTACGGAGCGTACTCAATAATGAGCGAAAAGGATAAACCAGAAGAAAGAATCAGAATTTCCAATCCTGAAAGGTTCCTGACTTCCCTGCTACGTCTAGATGTAAACAAGTATCTCCATCCAATGGTTCCTAAACTGTGGATGGGAGAATTACTTCAAAGCAAATGAAAAACTAAGTCAGGAGAGACGTAAAAATAACTAGATCCAAAGAAACTGAAAATGGAAAGAAAACTAAACATTCAATATTTATTTGCAATTAAGAACACAGACAGCCCGTGATCTACTGTATTACTGTAACTTTAGCTGACTGTCTAGAAGTAATGTGCTGTCTCGTGTAAATGAACTGAGAAGTTAGCTGTATATAATTACGTGCTTATTTCGTCGGGGCGGGAGTGTGCGACGAGCTGAATAATTTACTGATAGTCGCTTCCTCTGCAACATATTTTAAAAACTTAACTGACTTAATATAAAGTTGCAGGGTAATGAGATTTCTTACGAATGCCTTCAACATTCACCTTCATGTGTGTTATTTAGTTACTGCATCAGCTGATAAATCGTATATATATATATATATATATATATATATAATATATATATATATATATAATAAATATATATATATTGGGGTATATATTATATATTATATATATATAATATATATATATATATATATATATATATATATAATATATATAATATTATATATATATATATATATATATATATATATATAGTTATATAATATATAATTATATATATATAATATATTTATATATATATATATTATATATATATATTTTTTTTTTTTTTTTTTTTTTTTTCTATAACCAGCGGCACTCGAGCTTTCCAGCTCTTTCGGCCCAATGACATGTCATTGCGAGGCTGGGGGTCAGTGGACTTTCGTTCCAACCCGGTCAGGAGCTTTGCTCCTTCCCATCCACACGGGATTTATGTGCAGGAGCCGTTCAGGTTATTCAGTCAAATTTCCGGTCGTAAACATTTCTTCAAACGCCGACGCCCGGGTTTGAACCATGAACACCTGGTCGCCAGTACGTCGTAGCCATTACACTAGCGCGGCTCCCATTATATATATATATAGTATATATATATATATATATATTATATATAATAATATATATATATATATATATATATATATATATAGTATATTATAATATATATATATATATACACACACATGAGAGATTTATAGAACGGTAAGTCATCTTAGTTGCCATAAACTTATTATTCTCCACTCCTTATGTGAGAAAATGTTTTAACTCGTATTTTATGAGCCCCCAGCTGAAGGTAATTCAGTAAAATATTAATTTACTAGCTCTGTGTATGTATGTATTTTTTTAAAATGAGTCATACGGGTGAAGACAAAAAATTCACTCAATAATTGATTGACTCAGCTCTAGATTTATACTTACATATAAGACAGATTTAATATAGAGTTATTTGCTTATCAGAGTAAAATGAGTAACACTGATTACACTGACAAACAACATTTTTCTTTCTTATATAAGAATAAGTGTTCTTAGGTCAGTTTCTTGCGCTGATTTCAAATTTGAAATCCGTTTATCTCTATCACGTCGGGTTCTTAAGATATTTGTGAATAAATATATTTTTGGGAAACCGTTATTTGCTCCGTTTCATTTTTACTTTATAACTTTTTAAAAATTAATAAAATGCAAAATAATTCTACTTTTTATACTGCTAAAAGATGCATGACATATGTTACGTTATATTCAAATAGTTACTGTATTTTGAAATAATTCTGAGTGAAATATGGCTTCTAGAAGTTGTAGAAATTCGGCTGATCTGTTCTGTTACGTGTGCGGATATTTTACCGATCGTGTTCACCAGAAAAACTTTACACCATTGCTAAAGAAAGCATATGAACTTTATTTCGATTCGAAAGTTGATGATGCAAATAAATCTTGGAAGCCAAATGCACTTTGTTCGACTTGTGCAAATACATTGGCAGGTTGGTTACGAAAATCGCCGAAGCATAAGTCGATGCCTTTTGGAGTGCCAGTAATATGGCGTGAACCGACAAATCACGCTACTGATTGTTACTTCTGCTTGACAAATATCCATGGTTTCACTTTTAAACTAGAAAGTCTGTGGTTTATCCAAATATTGAATCGGTTTCGAAACCAGTGCCTCATGATCCAATCACGTGTCCGATCCCAGTTCCACCAGAACAATATCCGTTGGACGTGAATGAACCATCAGAAAGTGATAGTTTACCTGCTTTAGAAACTAATTCTTACACGGATTATGTACGGCGGAATGATTGTGTTCACTTAATTAACCATTCAGAACTTTCAGATCTAATACGTGATCTCGCTCTCACCAAAGGACAAGCGGAATTACTCGGTTCGCGACTCAAAGAATGGAATCTTTTAGCGCCCAATACTCCGATATCTAAATTTCGTCATAGACACAGAGGACTTGTTCAATACTTTGAGATGGATTATGACATTTGCTTTTGCAAAGATGTAAACGGTCCAATGGTGCACCTCGGTCATGAGAACATAGTCAACGAATGGCGACTTTTCATCGACTCTTCCAAGACTAGTCTAAAAGCCGTGTTATTGCATAATGGAAATTTATTTTCATCAATTCCAGTCGCCTACTCTGTTCATATGAAAGAGACTTATGACAATATGGCTATACTTTTGGCAAAAATAAAGTACAATGACTACAAATGGCAGATTTGTGGAGACCTAAAGGTCATTGCAATTCTCACGGGCATGCAGACTGGGTATACTAAATTTTGTTGCTTCTATGTGAATGGGACAGCCGCAACAGACAGGAACATTATGCAAGAAAGGTGTGGCCTATCAGGGATCGTATGCAGCTCGGGCATAAAAATGTAATACACGAGCCATTAGTTAACAAAGACAGCATCATTTTACACCGTTACATATAAAGTTGGGGCTCATGAAGAATTTCGTAAAAGCGTTAGATAAAACGAGCAAAGCTTTCACTTATCTTCGAGAAAAGTTTCCGCAAATTAGCGATGCAAAGATAAAGGAAGGTATCTTTGTAGGACCTCAGATTAGGAAAGTTATTGCAGACAAACAATTCGAGAACTTGTTACATGGTAGTGAACTTCGCGCATGGATGGCATTCAAATCGATCGTCGATAACTTTCAGGGAAATCACAAATCTGTCGACTATGTGCATATTGTTAAGCAGTGCATAGATGCATACAGAATTATGGGCTGTAACATGTCCCTCAAAATCCATTTGCTCGATTCGCATCTTGACTTTTTCCTTGACAACCTTGGCGAAGTCAGCGATCAACATGGAGAACGATTCCATCAAGATATCGCCGTAATGGAGTCACGTTATCAAGGACGGTGGAGTGTGACCATGCTTGCCGATTATTGTTGGATGCTTCATCACGATGTACCACATGCCATTCACTGACGAAAGTCGACTGCAAAGAAATTCAAGCCTACATAACTGTTATACTTCTTGTACAAATGATGTTGTAATACTGTATGCGTTGTTAAAAAACTTCAATTGCGTATTTCTAGAGATCCCGACCTGATAGAGAAAAACGGTTTGCAGATTTAAAAACAGCGCATTAAAATTGACCAGAAAAACATAGAAATGTTAGAGAAAGAAAAAAAAATTTTTTTTTGTTAGTCAGTGTTATTGTTAAAGGAAAAACAGTTAACTTTGTCCTCGTAAGAAGATATAGTGGTTAGAAAAAATAGAGTTCAACAGCTGAGTCTGTACTGCGTACTTAATTCAAAATGTGGTGACTAAGGTTGTCGCTGATTACTGGGTGCGCCACTGCTGGTTTCCAGTGGAGCTTTGACTGTTCCTTCTCTTTAGGAGTAGAGTAGTTTTTGGGATCACGTTCACTGCTGTGCAGGAGTAAATGCCCGGTGAGGTTGCCGATCCAAGTGTCCTCTAGACTCGTCTGATGCAGGTATCAAGCGTCGACTTCTGTAAACTGCTACCACAAACTGAGAGGAAATAAATGCCTCTTTTGAGTATTATCTTACTTCAACCATTTCATTTTCCTCACAATTTTGCTCCAGCCTCTAAACATTAAATCTAAACCCATAGAGTCAGATGAAAGTGTTTTAGGAGAGCGGAAGCCGACATATATACTTTATACATATATACATTTACATTAAAACTGAATTGAAAGGAGGGCAAAATAAATATATACCCCATGATTATCTACTCCCCGCTCCCTGTGGAGCATGGGGTTGCCTCTGTTATTAGTTCCTTGTGAGAAAACCCGCTTGAAGCAGTCACCAGCTCTTGCTATGGTGGTTTATGTAGCAAGTTATATTATGTGATGAGGTTGCCATCCCCACGGGCAACTGTACATCCACGAGAAATTTATACATATTAAATGCAAATGTAAAATGATAAAATATACATATTACAACTTACCCCAACTAGTGGGTGAATTAATACACAGACTTGATGCACAGAAATCCGTAATGTTGAGCAACTGTTTAAGATGCCGTCGTTCCTCAGGTGAGTTAGGTTTCTAACTGGGTGCTCCTGAGGAAGGTCCCTATTACCTAGGGCGTTAAGTATTAACATTGGAGTTTACCTCGTTTTTAATTTTTAAAGGGTTCTTTCGCCTGTCCTCTAATAGAATCCTTGTTATGACTTGTTACTCTGGCTGTCTATGATTTCTCCTTGACGAAGATGGAATGCAGTGGGAAAACATTAAAATGCTTTAGGCTTTAAGCAGGTTTTCGGCCCCCGCACACATGGCTCCCCGTGAGGTTCTGTTGGGTGAGGGCCAATCATAATAATGGACAAATGTCACCCGCGAAGTTCTGTTTCTTCTTCTTCTTTGATCCTTAGCCACCGACCGTCAAAGCAGTCAGTGGCCATCACGCCTGGTGGCGTCTTGTAGGGCAGCAACAAATTGATTCCACTTTGCTCGGTCGGTGGCCATCCTTCGTACAGTGTCCCAACTCTGGTTCATTTTTTGCATCTCAGGCTCCACAGTCCTCCGCCAAGTTGTTTTTGGTCGACCTCTCTTTCGTTTTCCTTCAGGGGTCCATAGCATAGCTGTTCTTGTGATGGCATCGGCGTCTCTTCTGAGGACATAGCCAACCCAACTCCAGCGTCTGCCAGCTATGATGGTGCGGTGTGCATGTCCTCTTGCTTGCTCCGAATAAGCAGATCTTGGTTGGTGATGGTATTCGGCTAAATGATTCGGAGAATTTTTCTTAGGCAGGTTGTGTGGAAAGAGGACAATTTCGACATTTCCTTCTCTGTTACTCTCCAGCATTCCGTGCCATAGAGAAGCACAGAAAGCACACAGCTCTGATATAATCTTAATTTTGTGCTTGTGCTGTACTGAGAGGACTTCCAGATGTTGTTTAGAATAAAAGAGGCTGTTCTTGCTTTGTTCATTCTGTTGTTGATGTCTTTGCTTGCTCCGCCATCTGGTGTTACTATGCATCCTAGGTATGTGAAGGTGTCTGTCTGTTCCAGTTGTTGATTCCTTATTGGTGTGGGCTCGGGGTTGCTCACATTGCGTGTCATGACCTCTGTCTTCTTTAGATTGATGTTCAAGCCCACCTGCTGACTATATTTATTAAGTCTATCCGTTTTTTTCCTAGATGTGTTGGTATGAATGTGCTAGTAGTGCAATGTCATCTGCATATTCCAGATCTTCCAATGAGGTTCTGTTTGGTGAGGCCCAATTAAGTTTAGTTTCATTTCTAATCTTAACCAACCACCACGGTAAGGAGTCTGGTTTTTAAGTAGGGGTTTCCCTCACCCCCTTCATTCTGAACTTTATTACCTGACCATATAAAGTATTGCCCTTCAATTACTACTTGTTTACCAAAACCATTAAATCTTGTGTTGTTGGGGATTTGACGTTAACTCAGCTCTTGTTATATTAGGCTATAAAAACTTGCCGTGTTTTGAGAGATTCGTACTGCAAAAACTGCAAAATAGAACTGAACGTAGAAAATGTAATTGGCACCAAGTCCCCTCAAGCACCATAAAAAATAGTAAAACAATAAATCACAAAAACAAAAGCAAAAATTTAAAACAGGACAGTATGAAAGGGAAAAACATTTGGAAAGTAAACTGCTTATTTTCTTACAACTCCTCAACAATAGTAACAAAGCAACGCCATCATAAAAAATTAATGGAGCACAGTACAAAAAGTGCGCACAATCAGGAAATATAAAACAATTAAAAAGGGGCGTCTTGGTATAACTAATACTTCCATGCATATGAGAATGTTCGAAAGGGACGCGACGCAGAAACGTAGCAAACACAAAGGGGGGAAAAAGAGACGTTCGTCTTTGTGATTGTACAAATGAACTTTGCTGATTTTGTCTACCAAGGGAGAAAATCCCATGCAACAAAGGTTTCACACGAGCTATGAAACTGAAGTGAAGTAGTAGAGCGGCAACAGTAGCTCTTGCAGTGGTATTTTTGTTGTTTTTGTTATTGAATAAAAAAAAAAAAAAAAAAACGTGTTTCCGGGAAGGATTCCAACAGGGTCTCAGAACAATAAATTAGCAGTGATGTAGTTACTGTAGTCGGTTTTGTAATTTTAGTGGGAGTAGAAAGAGAAAGCAAGGAAAGGGGAAAAAAAGGGAGAGGATGAAAAGAGGGATTGTTCTGCTAAAGTAATTCAAGAAGATACAGCATAACACTTTGCATTATTTAGATTAGACGAAGGTAACTCACTGGATGTTACTTTAATACTTCCCACAATTACTACATTAGGAAACAGAAAGATTATTTATGGCTACGCACAACTGATTCTTGCGAAGCTTTGCGGAACTCTATAGGTAAGTGGCTTCGCTTCGTTCGTAGGGTTCGTTGCTAATAATTATTATCAGTGACGTTAACTTAGCTGTAATTAGAAACGCTGCAGAATTCCAACAATAATACTTAACCAGTAAATAAGTAACTCGTTCAGGTCACGTTCCGTTATTTTATAAACCCTCTTGACAACCATGGTTGAATGACCAACATTTTCAATATTATTTCCTAAATATTGGATGCTTAATCATGGTCCATACGTCCGTCGCTATTTCATATCCTTTAATCACATAGCCTTACGTAAGTCTGTATTCCGTATTCATACATATGTCCATATTTAGACACATTGAACATTCTGTGATATATTCCTTTTTAACGTGGATGTAACCGAGCCACACTTCCAAAGATAAAACACTGCCGACCTTCCGATTCACACATGAGCCCGTATTTAGACAGACTGAAAATTCTGTGACATATTCGTTTTAAACGTGGCTATAACCAGCCACACTTCCACAGATAAACAATGCCAGCCTTCCAGCCTACACGGACGGGACTCACTCTGTCCCCACTAACGAGCACACACGTCATCTAACTACTGTCGCGCGTCTTATATATCTCTGGTGCATTGTAGTGCACAAATTAATACTGTAATAATGAACAATATCCCTTTTGTGCAACAAAATGCATACCGTAACACTGACCCTTTTAGTCGGTTTTTGTTTTTGTTTTGTTTTTTTACAGTTATAGATGAAGCAATAGAAGAACATTTCCGGCGATCACTGGGAAAACGCTATTTTGAATCATCATCACCGAAGATAATGGCAGTTCATTATCCTAAACAAATATGTAAGTTTATACATTGTCCTCCCAGTCCCGCCCACAATCTACATGCTAAACATTGATTGCACGTTCATCAAACAAAGCTGCGTCAAAACCTCTCCATTCATGGATGCCTACGTCAGGTTCCGTATTTTATTTGGCACATTTAGTACAGATTTAAACCAACATGGTAGAATTCATCCAAATTGACTCCTATGAAACACGGAGCTACTACTGTATCTGATTCCCCTGCAGAAGTCAACTACCCCATTTGCCGCAAAGCGTCCATAAGCTCTTCCAAGGTAATGTTTCTGTACGTCAATTTGTTTATACAAGATGAGACTGCCTGCCCCAATCACAATCTAAAATTAGTTATCTGAGGGTGAAATATCCCAATTTAATAGTGCCAGGCCCATTTAGCTTATTATGAGAAACAAAGGTAGACGTTAGCTCAAGCACTAAATTTGAACAACGGAAACTAATGTCTCCCCACTGCACCAATGGTAGGGTAAACTAAAGTAGAGACTCTAAAATACGCATATCCTGAGCCGGCCCTACGGGATTTTTCAAGGTGGAGTGAGGTCTCGTGATACTCCCCCCCCCCCCCCCCCCCTTTTTTTGCAGTAGTATATATACTCGGAACCGCGGTAGCACAGTGGTTAGTGCACTGGCTTCCTAGCTGAGTTGTCAATGGTTCGATCCCCAGTTGAGGTGGGATTTTTTTAGACCGCAAACGGCTCCGGGGTCGACCCAGCCTCATGAATTGGGTACCAGAACAACTCTGGGAAGGTTAAGGCGATCGGCGTGATGCTGACCACATCACCCCTAGTGCGCCGATGGTCAAGAAAATATAGGCCTAACACCATATTCCCAATATGCCTCAATAGGCGTTTAACGGGTAACGGGATCCTTTTTTTTAATATGTACTCTTAGAGACTCAATGTAATTGCGCTAAATTGGAATACGCTGTAATTTCAACAGTGATCTTTGCTGTAGCGTTTTACAAAAGTATAATATATTTGTGTTTCTAAAATCTTGTTGTAGGTAATTTGTTTCTTTATTCATGTTAACTTACTAATTACTAATTTGAATTAGATTGAATTATCATTGCTGTTTTTTTTTTTCTATTTTGTCTCCTAATAATATAGACATATAGGAAAACGGAGCGTCCGAATGACAGAGTGGTTTAGAGCGTTGGGGCTATAGCGGCAAAGCTGCCAAGTTCGAAAAAAAAAAAAATTCACGGTACGTATTGACACGCTTCCAGTCTACCCAGCTGTAAAAAGTGTACCTGGTATTTCCCTTAGAGTTAGAAGGAAAAGCAAGAGGAAGGGAACTGGTCACCCCCCCCCCCCTCTCGGTGCTGGACGAAGTATAGTGAAGTTTCTAACATTTCACTCCCCTACGGCAATATCTGTTATGTTATATCGTTTTTATGTATATTCTCTGTATACACTATCTGTTATGTTATATCTGTTATGTATATTCTCTGTTATAACACTATCTGTTATGTTTCTATCGGTTATGTATATTCTCTGTTATACACTAGCTGTTATGGACTACCCTTACCGTTCTATGAAAAACCATCATGTTTCATAGATTAGCAAATATTTTGTATACTTTGAAATTTTCTGTTTCATTTTCCTTGGTTCCTTTTAAAATGTCAATGTTTTTTATTTATTTATTTAGTTTAAAAAAATATTAATAATAAATTTCGGCAACTCCCCCAAGTCCCGCGGCTGTACGGCCCATTTCGCCCAAGAGCACAGCCCGATATTCCCTTTTTAAAGAATAGCCTTATCGGTAACGTCACGTTCGCTGAACAAAGTTACCCACTACACTTGTAGACTATAAACATATAAGGGGTCCTAAACAAAGCCTATCACTTCTGTTGTTTTTCTGTTGTCTGGTCTTCTACTTCTTTATTTCTCACTGAGTGCCTGATAAAATACCTTTGTGTGTTGTTTGTGTATTTACTTGTAGACTATTCACGGCGCAATAGCACGCGCGCCAATTGAAGAAAAAAAAATTGCGCAATATGTTCTCATCCTTAATAATAGCGGATATTTGATTTTGGACATATTTCTTGAATTTTCCCCATCTGCATTACGGATCAGGTGAATGAATACCTTATATGTATATTTATCAGTAGATAATGAATGGAGTTCTTAAAATTTGCAATAATTCGGACGATTTAGCCGCTCAAGTTGATACCCCA
>JAMPIV010010549.1:0-41351 GCA_024509875.1 Oreohelix idahoensis | reverse complement strand
TTTGAATGCCAGGTTTAGAGATTGTAAATACAAGAAAAGTTGTGTGTTTTAGTGGTAAATCGAAACAACCCAGGTACATTGAACATTTACGAATCTAGTACTGGTAGTACAGAGTAGTAGACAAGTGACAGACTAGCGAGCAGAATAGTAGCTTGGTAAGCCAACAACCCTGGTGGTAGGCCAGTTTCTCTAAGATGCACCAAGTAAAGACAACAGAAAATAAGCTGAAACAAAAGAAGCATATCAGATCATTAGGAAGGACAATGGTTACTTATGAGAAATTTAGAGGGCAGAAAATATCGAAGCTGTAGTTTTCAAGTCATGACCACCGTAACTAATAAAAGACAGCTAGAAATACTGAAGCAGCAAGAGTGAACGAGAGAGCAAGACATCGTATTGATAATTGATTTGAAATTGTTGCTGTAACAGTTTGTGCACATCATTTCACATTCTTTACTTTATTTTATGTAAATAAAGTTCAACGTTGATCTGCAACTGCTGTCAGAGTGAAGTTAATCATTCATCGACCATTGAGATCATTCATCACTTGTCAGTCGTGAACTGTTTGTCATCTGTGAATAAGAGATCATTTTAACACCATCAAATAATAAGCTGCCTACTGTTTAGGTTAGATACGATCAACACAAAGTAGAAGTAGGGTATAGTAGTGTGACAGAATGGGGCGAACCCTCTCGATCTCTGTTTCACTCTGGCAGTAATCGGTGCATTTGTGGTACTGATTTTATTCCGTGCTTTCAATTGTCGCACTTTCTTTCTTTCTATACTATGTAGCAAAAAGTTTATATTTCAAGTAGTTTTTCACTACTTTCAGTATATTGTGTGTTGTCTGTTATCTGACACTCCTTGTGGAAGATGGACACCTCACATTTACAAGGAGAGAGTAGAGATATTATTACGAGAGGCACGTTGGTATAATTCCCTTGTACCCAGCTTGGCCGCTACGGATTAACACGTACATCGCCCAGCGCTATCTGCCTTTTCACCGATAAGACGGGTGCGCATCACCAAAGCTTGAATATGGGGAGACAACTGATGGACAGACACAGATAAGAGATTACTTTCTGATAAAGTAATGAATTGTTACTTTTGGAACACTTTGTCATATGAGATTAACGTCATGTTCGCGAGTCTGTACGCAATGCATCACATACCTTATTGCCATATATGGTAATACGTGACCTTTTGCTTTACGCACCTTTTTTCACGTTGCATATTTTGAAAGTACCACACACGAACCCGCCTATTTGAAAATGATTGGAGCATTTAGTTAACTAAATAACAAATAGATGCGTGGGAGACCGGGAATATAACCTGATACGTTTCAGTGTTATTCCACTGTGAAGATCGCTTGCCAAGATACCAGACCTTGCCAAAGTGAAGCCTAGAATTCAGAATTCCTTCTTAACATACCGGACACCTTTTATTGGAGAATTTTGGACTTACATAGCCCAGAACACCTCTTTCATATTAAATAAGAAAACCGAGACTGAGGAAACTGAAACACACGAAGTCAGAGAGGGAACTTATTAAATTAACGACACCCCAGACGCGTGTAAGAGGCCGATTCAAGTCTCTTTTATTCATCTAAGCACAAATTATGTGAGCCAGGATTGGCGAAAATTGTCATTTTACATTCTATATTTCTCATTACTAACATGTGAACTAACATATATATGTATATTACCATGTGAATTTTAATACCTTGTATATGAAAATCGCTAGTGGATGGGGTCCATAGGGCATGATGCGCAACATAAGACTCACATTGTCTCTCAGCCTCTCATGCTCAAGCCTACCTCACCTACAAGTGGCGGACCCTGTTCTCCCCCGTAATCCAGCTGAAGGTTGGGATTTCAATCCCTAGCGGGAAGCTGGATGGGACAGCAGACGAGGTCCAGGCGAAATCATTTTCCCAGCCAGTTGGGACAGGGATGAACCCACTCTCTCATTGAAGAGGTGCTGAAATCGTCGATACTGGGCCAGAAGGCGCACCGGAAACCACAGTATCATTCAAGTCGCTCTTTTTATGGATGAGTACACCGTCAGATAAATCTCGTGCTGGTGCTCGCCCTGTGGAGCTCCACCAGGCAAGTGCAGTGCCGGGCTCTGAGCCTCGACAGAGCCAACCCTCAGCTACTGGAGGACCCTCTAGACCCTCTTGTGAAGTCAGGAGACTGCGGAGGAGAGCTACTGACCAAAACAAAACAGAAAAAGAGAAACCCACAGTGCCACTTGTCATAATGCACTGGAATGCAGCGGGAGTGAACAGCAAGCTGAGCCTCGACAGAGCCCACCCTCAACTACTGGAGGACCCTCTTGACCGTCTTTGGAGTCAGGAGACGGCGGAGGAGAGCTACTGGCCAAAACAAAACAGTAAGAGAGAAACCCAGAGTGCCACTTGTCATAAGGCACTGGAATGCAGAGGGAGTGAACAGCAAGCAGGCTGGATACAGCAAAAAAACGGAGTTGGAAAACATCATGTATGAGAAGTAAGTCAGTGTTTGCTGTATCCAAGAGACTCATTTAAAAGTAGATCACACTTTAAAAAAAGGGGATACCAATGCTTCAGATCCGACAGACAAGATATACGAAAAGGAGGAGTACTTACTTTTTTAACGAATAACATTCATGTACATGAAAGGAAAACGTACATGGATGGAGCAGAATATCAGCTGCTGCAGCTAAAGGTAGACAACATGGAAATAGAACTTCTGAACTATTACTGTCAAAACAACAAACCCCTGAGTCTCAGCTCTATACAGGTACCAGCAACCAACTTAATAGCAGGTGGAGACTTTAATAGTCACTCCCAGAGCTGGGGCTATAACCATCTAGATCACAGAGGTGAAGAGGTTGAAACATGGCAAGATGACCACTCCCTAATCCTAGTCAATACTGCCACAGATACTCCTACGTTCTACTCCAGAGGATGGTACAAAACTTCAACTCCAGATCTTGCGTTCGCCACCCCAGACATAGCTGGACTCATAAGTAGAGAAGTAGGAGACCAACTAGGAGGAAGCGACAATCGCCCTATCTTTCTTACTGTCTAGAGTGTAACTCTCAATACAGACCTAACCATTACAAGATGGAATTACAAAAAAAAAAAAAAAAAAACCAACTATGGTTTATTCAGGCATCGGGTGAATACGCTGCTGTCTGACCTCAAGGTGCAGAACAGAGACATTAATGAAGTGGTAAAAAACTTCAACAGGTGCATACTTCAAGCTGCAAAAGAAACCATTCCCAGAGGATTCCGGTGTAACTATACACCATACTGGTCCAGCACACTCCAAGAACGCCAGGAAGCTATGGGCAAAGCTTGAAAGGGCGCAGAGTCTCAGCCTTCATTTGAAACGCACAACAAATGGAAAAAGGCTGTAGCAGAGTTTCAGAGAACAAAGCAAGAAGAAAAACGGAAAAGCTGGAGAAATACAACGGCAGCGCGGAACCTTGAGAAAGACGGCAGGAAACTTTGGAAATTAGTTAAATCTCTAAATGAAGAGAGTTCCTCGCCTAGGCAGACTATCACATTGGATGAAGGTGGCAACATTCTCAGATGAAAACAAGCTGCAGGCCTCTTTGCTAGAAGACAGTTCAGAAAGCAACTTAAACATTAAGATAGACCAATAGAGAGAGAGATAAGGAAAGAAATACGGGCGAATATGGGACAGACAGATACTCCTGCCTGAATGAGGGAACCCATCACACTAGGAGAACTACAGAACGCTATTTCCAAGCTTAAGATCCAAAAGTCACCCGGCCCAAACGAAATCAGCAACGAAATGCTAATAAATCTGAGCTCAGCAGCAAAGACTAAACTGCTTGAGATATTCAACCACAGCTGGGTGAAAGGAACGGTACCCAAGTATGGAGAGAAGCCATCACAATACCCATACTAAAGAAAGGGAAATGTAAGACCAAGGCTGCAAGTTACCGGCCAATAAGTATCACAAGCTGTGTTAGGAAGACTATGGAGCGAATAGTAAACCACAGATTGAAATGGTATTTGGAGTTTGAGCAGATCCTGGAGCCGGAGCAAGCTGGATTTAGAGAATGCTACAGTATAGAAGACCAAGTTACCTACTTGTCTCAAGTACTAGAAGATGCCTTCCAGGAGAAGAAAAAGGTCCTAACGATCTGGCTTGACTTCAAGCAGGCCTTTGACAAGGTGTGGAAAAATGGCCTTATTGCAAAACTTAGGAGAAGTGGAATCCATGGCAACATGATAAGATGAATCCAGTCATACTTGCACAACAGGAGAACTAGAGTCACCCTTGATGGTCTGCAGAGCAGAAAAGTGTTGCTCTATCAGGGGTTACCTCAAAGAGGAGTAATTTCTCCAACACTCTTCCTTGTTTACATCAATGACCTGGTAAAAGATCTCCCTACCGGGGTGAAAGCTGCCTTATATGCAGACGACCTAGTACTCTGGTGCGCCGATGAATACATCGCCACAACAAATTATAGAATGCAGCGGGCAGCAGACAGACTAATGTCATGGGCAGAGAAATGACTTATCATAATAAACACAGACAAAACCTCCATAACGCTGTTCTCCCTCTCTCCCAATGAAAAAAGCAGCTAACATACACCTAGGGACAACCATGATCAAGGAAGAAAGCTACCCAGCCTATCTTGGGGTAACATTTGACCAAAAGCTTACATGAAATAAGCATATTGAAAATGCAGAAGGAAAGGCACGAAGACGTCTAGGCAAACTCAGAAAACTAGCAGGTACCAATTGAGGAGCGAATGAACGAACTCTAAAGAAGATTTATAATGGAGTAATAAGACCACACTTAGAGTTCAGCTCAACAGCATGGTCATCAGCTGCTAACTCACATCTGCAGTCACTGGACAAGGTGCAAAATCAAGCCCTCAGGCTCATTACAGGAGCCATGAAAACTACGCAAATATCAGAGATGCAGAAAGCTACTAGATTACAGACATTGTCCAATAGAAGAGACACCAAAAGCATGATCCAGATGGAAAAGTGCAACAGTATGCCAACGCACCCAATGAAGGCAAGACTAGATGATCTGGCATTGGAACGTCTAAAACGTAGCAGCTTTGTCCATCGGGAAAAAAAACTTAAAAGACAGCATCAAGAAGACCTATCCATGAAGACAACACCGCTGAATCCCACCCTATACCCTGTACCATGGGAACAGGCCAGCAGTACTCTCCAAATTAATACATCAATCAGTGGTCTCACAATTGGACATGAGTATAATGATCTGCAAAAACGAACTGCTACATTGAGTATGATCCAAGAAAGCTATCCCGAACACTCATGGATACATGCCTACACAGATGGATCAGCAACAAATGCTGTAAAGAATGGAGGCGCCGGTATCTTTATCTCATATCCTAACAACCACTATGAGACTAGACATATTCCAACTGGTACATTCTGTTCCAACTATATAGCTGAGGTTCAAGCTCTGGAACAAGCAGCAAATATGATTTATAGCACCAACTCTGACTGCCACCATGTATTTATCCTTACAGATGCACTGTCTGTACTGCAAGCTCTCAAGAGTGGTAAACGCCTGCATCTGAGAAATGAACTAAGCAAGGTAACTGCCAAAAAGCAAACCATACTTCAGTGGGTACCATCCCATTGTGGTTTACCCGGAAATGAAAAGGCGGATAAACTTGCAAAAAAGGGAAGAGAACGTGAACAAGAAGATAATGAAATCACATACTTTGAAAAAGAGAGCTATCCAGACTATCTATCAGAAGAGAACAAAATCAGCCCAACGACGACTACCACACTCTTGACCGGCAGGGACAGATCACCATTTTTCGCCTCAGGATAGGGCATAACAAACTGAATAAACACATGTACAAGCTACGATTGTCTGCTTCACCACTGTGCACATGTGGATTAAACGAACAAACTGCTGAGCATGTTCTATAGGATTGTCCTCTGTACAACCAGTTAAGAAAGATATACTGGTCCAATGACTCAACACTAAACTCAAAGCTGTATGAAGCTAAAGAGGAACTCCAGACAACGGTCGAGTTCATCATGAGAACTTATCTGACGGTGTAAACATCAAAGATGTGATCGCAAGAAGAAAAAGATGCTAGTGGATGTCCAAGTCGTTTGAGGCTGGCAACCTCAGCGTATAGAATGATGATTCATGAACCACCGCTGCACGGGCTGGTGATTGCTTTATTGCTAGTTTCTTAATTAGAACTAAAAGCAGAAAGTGGTCCCAAGTTCCATACGGAGCAGGGAGGGAAAAATGAAAAAAATTATGTATATTTTAAGTATAAATACTTACAGTTTCAAAGCAGTGTAAATGTCCATATAAACATATTCACTTTAAAATTAATGTAAATTTTCAAGCTTTAACACAGTCAGTGTAAATGTCTACGTGAAAATATTCATTTTAAAATTAATTAATCAAACTTTTCAATCAGTGTAAAAATAAATGAAAACATATTCAATTTATATTGTGAACACTTTTCAATCAGTGGAGATGTGAATGTAAACAGACTCTATCTGTATTAGTAACCTTTTCATTTAAATGTAATGTAAAGCTAAAGCTATTCAATTTAAATGTAAAGGAAGTTTTATCCCGAGGGATTAAATTTAATTCTCGTCGAGGGTAAATTCTGAGATAAATGGGATGGTAGAATAGAAGAAGGGGGGCACATAACTATGTGTTGGAAAACGCCATACTCAGAAGAGCGTTTGTCTCTATTCTACAGGGTGTTTATAAAGTCGCTGTGCAGTGAAATTTACGCCCGGGCGAGACTACGTCACCAGAAATGTGGTTTTCAATTGGAGCTTGTTGTGTAAAGCTGCACACGGGATTGTGGAACACAGCATTGGAACACAGAATATCATGACGTAAATTTGCATCATTCGTTACGTAATTTCTAAAATATTTTTCAAATTCACTGCACAGCGACTTTATAAATACCCTGTATTATCACAGTTATTGGTGGTACCAGCAGAAAGTATTATCTCTGGAACCAAGTAAAGGTAGAAGTGGACTGACGTTGTGCGAGACGCCATCATAAGAGGGTCTTATAGACAGACGCAGGACCAGCTTGGCCGTTACTCCCTGACGTTATAGGAACGCACGGCGCCTTTAACCGTGACCAGCGACGAGTGTGAGCAGTATAAAAAGAACCTATCAGCGGGAGCAAAAACTACTATTGGCAGCTAAGTGAAAAATATACGCTGCCAAAGTACACAAAATAATCTGAAGATTACACTTGTTCACTTCTTTTGTGGATCTTTCATTGCATTGACAAATATATATAGAACAAGAGAAACCAAATCCAACACGAAAATAAGAATCTTCAACTCAAATGTCAAGTCAGTCCTTTGGTATGGCTCTGAGACACGGAGAGCAACAAAAACAACAACCAATAAGCTACAGACTTTTATAAACGGGTGCTTGCGTAGAATAGAAGGACTGAAATGGTATGACAAAGTCACAAATGTGGAATTGATGACAAGAACCAGACAAGTGCCAGTGAAACAAGAGTTGAGAAGAAGACGCTGGCGATGGATAGGACACACATTGAGGAAACCTGTTGATAGCATTACAAGGCAATCCTTGTTCTAGAATCCACAGGGAAAGAGAGGCAGAGGTAGACCAAAAAACACACGGAGAAGAGAACTGGATACAGAGGTGAAAATGATGAGGAAAACATGGAAAGAACTTGAGCGGATGGCACGGGACAGGAAGACTTGGCATGGGTTTGTTGAAGGCCTATGCTCCTCGGGGAGCTAAAGGGTATTGATTGATTGAATATGCATCATTTTTCTGGTAGCCAGGATGCTCTGTTTCCCACATGTTCCTGTATCTGCTATTGATAAAATGCTCAGCCACTTCATAAGTCATATCAGGCTGAGGTGGCTTTTCACCTTCCTTTGCCAATCTGTCAGCATTTTCATTGCCAAGGACGTTATTATGAGATGGGATCTACTGTAACAATTACTACCAGCCTTTCTGTTTGTTCTCCGTGCACCATATGGCGACCACGGTTGCTGCCGCCAATTTCAGTTTTCGGTCGTCTGCTTCAGTTTCACCCATGAGGTTCCGGTTAATCTGACGTCATATTTTTGCCTTTAAAAGACAAAACAAACAAAAATATAATTATTATTTGATTAATTTAATGTGTTTATTAATTTTTATTAAATTTTTGATGCTTTCTCATCATATTCCAGTAAAGTTACAGGTTCCTTCCTGGTTCAAAACCTTGTGGTGTTACGCTCTAGTATATTCAGCTGTATCTAGGTACCTGCCTCTGTTCGTGAGTTTGGGAAGGGAAAAGCAACGAGAAATGGAACTTGTCACCCTGTCTCATAAAGCTTCACCGAGTGTAGTGAAGTCTCTAACACTTCACTCCTCGGCAGTATCTGCTATCGGGCTACCTTTACCCGCTTTTTTTTTTTTTTTAAATTCTTGTCGTGCCCTGTGGGTTCCAGTAAAGGGCATTTCTGACTTTTCAGTCCCCACTTTCTCTCTTTAATCTTTATAGCAGCTGCTTTCTAGGCCTGCATCCGCACGGCTGCGTTGATCAACTCTATGACTGTTCTTGTGAGACAGCTGTTTGCTACAAGATGGCCGAGGGTATAGTAATTTGTGATTTATCCGAAATTGTATGGATGGCACATGGCAGGATGACTTTGCGTAAACTGATTTTATGTTATTGTTGAACAGAATCGACATCATTGTACTCCAGGCAAACTCATAGGTGCTCAGTCTCCCTCAATATATGTCGAAAAGTGTGAATGCTTACTGTTCCTGTAGTTCGCTGATTGTATACACGACGGATGCATCCTTTCGTACGTCAATCTCTGCTAGCCTTACGTTTGATGCCACATTTCAATAGTCTTAACTATCCATCTATTGCAGTGATTTAATGACTGTGTGTTCCACGTGCAGCTGAAGTAGGTACGATGAAAAATAAAGATAACGATTTTCAAAAGCAGTAACAGAAGTAGCAACACCCTGTTCCATTAAAACTCTAGCCCACTTTTCCCATCACGGCGAACGGCCACGCGAGTAGAAAGGCGGATCTGAGAACGCAAACAGGTCACATCCAGACGAGAAGAGCGTAAACCTGCAGGCAAGTGTTGTCAATACTAGAAGCAAGTTTCCGTGCAGAAACAACTTAGTTCTGCTCTTTTAGCTGATCGTGTTTGTTCTTGACACAGCCTGGGAACTAGACGATACATCTGATATCCTGAAAAAATTGCGTGTAGTCTGAGCACGGCGTGATAACGTCTTGTCCTACACCTCGGCAAAAGTAGGTCACTGCTGATTGCATGATACGACACTAGAATGTCTCTAATGTGATTGATTTTTACAGGACTGCGCTTGATAAAGGTATGTTCTGCTTTTCTATATTATGCTTTGACTTATGCATTTTGGTGTAATTATTCTCAGTTTATTGTTAATCGCGCTCATTAGCGCATTATTAGAATTCGGTAATCGGGTAGCAAGAATATATAGCAGTGTGATGACAACTTTTTGCGTCGGTTTATTTGCCGAAGTATAGCAGTAGGTATACTGTGTCCATTAGGCCTACATGTTGTCGAAGCATGAATATGTTTCATATGATCGTAGCCCTTAATGGGGCAGATATGTGAACGTCTTATCGGGTTGTTTATACCAACTTCTTAGAACTGCCGGTGTCCTCCCGATAGCTATCAAGTGGTTTAGAAACTTGTCACCTGTGTTTACACTTCCGTTTTTCCATGAACCTGTACTGGACTCTACATTTTTTTTTAGTGTGCCGTGTTTCTGTGAAGCGCCGTGTAGAGCTGAGTTTCGTTTTTATCCACATGTGTCGCTGTGGTTGGTGTGATCACGTGCTGTAGGATTTCTTTAAAATAAAATCAATTAGGCTACCACTGCACATGCAACGGTAGAAGATCTGATTATAGGGCACCAAGAGATAGATCGATATACAATATTACACTTCTTCTGGTTTCGATCGCCAGGGTTTGTTTGAGTTTCCACCCTTTACGCTTTTGTAGGGCGGGGGTCGGAGTGGCTAAGAGGTATGGCGTCCGCCTCGAATGCTAATGGTAGGCTACCGGGTTCGATTCCCAGTAGAGGGGATATAATTTATGTTAAAAAAAATGTCAGAACCAGTGATCCTAATAATGTCATACTCTCACCTGATCTCCTGGCTAAGTGAGATCGGATGTCTAGCCTTCTCTGATAAGGGCTTAAAAATGTATATATATATATATATATATATATATATATATATATATATATATATATATATATATATATATATATATCACGGAGAGCAACAAAAACAACAACCAAAAAGCTACAGAGTTTTATAAACGGGTGCTTGCGTAGAATAGAAGGACTGAAATGGTATGACAAAGTCACAAATGTGGAACTGATGACAAGAACCAGACAAGTGCCAGTGGAACAAGAGTTGAGAAGAAGACACTGGCGATGGATAGGGCACACATTGAGAAGGAGACCTGTTGATAGCATTACAAGGCAATCCTTGTTCTGGCATCCACAAGGAAAGAGAGGCAGAGATAGACCAAAAAAACATATGGAGAAGAGAACTGGATACAGAGGTGAAAATGATGAGGAAAACATGGAAAGAACTTGAGTGGATGGCACATGACAAGAAGACTTGGCATGTGTTTGTTGATTGTCTATAGCAGCATGTAAAGATTCTTGACTCATTCCGCAGATCACATCACTTATGCTCTGCTTCAGATCATCAACTATCCATTATTTTTTTATGTAGACCATGAATGGACTCTAGGGGATCCATGGATGGATTCCAGAAGGTCCATGGATGGATTCTAGAAGATCCATGAATGGATTCTAGAAGGTCCATGAATGGATTCTAGAAGGTCCATGAATGGATTGTAGGGGGTCCATGCACATAACCTAAAATTTAAAATGTTTAATTATGTTTTTATGTAGCGTACATTTTTTTCCAAGAAGGGCCCAAAGCCTTCCACACGTTAAAAATCCCACGGCAGTTGTAAATCGTAAAGAGTAGGCCTTAAGGCCGCTGCCTTGGCAAACATTTAAAAATTAGAAACCTACCCACCAAATATATTTATAAGATGTAGGATTCCTATATACACACATTAGGATTCTGGCTGGTGCTATGGAGTTTGTGTACTGTGCTGAGATTCTCCTTGTGTGATCTAAGGGAGGAAATCGGAGCACTGATGGAGTTGTCCGTGGGCAATGAAGATAGTCCTTAAAACCAAACCAATCATCGTTAACAGTAACTGCTTCATCTTAATCATTTTTGAAGAAACGGTGAAATCTCTCTTTTATGCACTATGGTGCACCATACAGGAACTCGCTGGGTTTTGCTGCCCTGGGTCGACACTTGATTGATGTTGTACTTCATAATGAAGCTAATTAAATCTCTATGTGTCAGATACATTCATCATCATAATATATAATCTAGACCACTTACTTAGTCGTTCCCCTTCTACCGTGAGCTGTAGAGGTTTGGAAGAGAGAGCGCCAGACTATCCTATCGGCTGTCTTCCTCCTGGCCTGGTTCCATTCTAGTCCTCAGTCCTTCAAAGATTGTCTAATGTTGTCCTCCCAGCGGACTCTGGGGGTCTGGATCCCTGGATTTTTGTTTCCCATGCTTGGTGTGGTAGCCGATCTTCTCCCATTCTGCAGACATGGCCAAACCATCTTAGTTGGGACTGTTCTAGGTCTTTTATTTTTTGGACATGCACCTTAATATAACTGAAGGAATCTGTGTCCAGGTTGAATGTGGCACGCCTCACCAAAACGAGACAAAACTTTATGTTAAAAAAAAAAAAAATTTATTCATCTTCATCATTGTCTACCTTTGTACTCCTTACCAAGCATGGAGCTGCCACTGTGGCTGTTTCTTTTACAGGAAGCCTGGGCCAAGTGCTCACGTGCTCTTACAGCAGTGGTTTCTATAGCAATTTGTTTTACATGATGATGTTACCAGGCCCCCCCCATGCACAACCTCATATTTAGTCATCTTGTACAAATTGCCTGACGGTGCAGTAATCATAGCCTTTCTTTATCTCTTCAGAGACTCCATTAAGAACACCAGTCTGGGGTGTAAATTAAATATGAAAATTAATTTATGAAATAATTTTTTTTTTTTTAATTCATTCAAATCCATACTCTACTTTGGGTGGACCTTGTAGGAAGCAGAGTTAAGCAGCTGATTATTTTTCACATTCATGGCAGCTTGTTCTTGTCAATGCCGAGACAGAAAAGATAAGACTGTTCATAATTATTAATAGTATTATTATTATTATCTGATGTTGTGAGAAAATGAAGTGCAAGCCACTTAAGTAGGCAAGACATTTTTATCCATAAGCTTACTTACTTACTTAGTCGTTCCCCTTCTACCGTGAGGTGTAGAGGTTTGGAAGAGAGAGCGCCAGACTATTCTATCGGCTGTCTTCCTCCTGGCCTGGTTCCATTCTAGTCCTCTGTCCTTCAAAGATTGTCTAATGTTGTCCTCCCAGCGGACTCTGGGTCGTCCTCGGGGTCTGGATCCTTGGCTCTTTGTTTCCCATGCTTGACGTGGTAGCCGATCTTCTCCCATTCTGCAGACATGGCCAAACCATCTTAGTTGGGACTGTTCTACTTGGGTCTGTTTGGGGTGGCATTTTAGGCCTTGACGTATCGTCTGGTTGCGTACCATTTTTTCCATAAGCAAGTGGACAAAATAAAGCATATAATTTGTATATCAACGTGCAGGTGGCTTACGATAAACCTTATCCTTTGTGATCCCTTGTAGGGCAGAAAAGATAAGTCTTGTTTCTGTCTTATTGAAATGCTGGCATGAAAGATAAAATATATTTTTTATCCACGTATAAACAAGAAGATAAACTTTGTCATATGTACATACATAAAGGAAGAAAAGATACCACCTGACATTTTTATCCGTGTGAAGGTTGGAATGCCTCGTGCAGTTCCTGGTTGTCTGTGACGAGACAAAGAAAGAATATGACGACACAAAGAAAGAATATGACGACTGTTCCCTCATCAGACAATGAAATCAAAATAAGAATACACAAAGCAAGAGGAGCTTTCATTGCATTGGGAAATATATGGAGAACAAGAGAAATCAAGTCCAACACGAAAATAAGAATCTTCAACTGAAATGTCAAGTCAGTCCTATTGTATGGCTCTGAGACATGGAGAGCAACAAAAACAACAACTAAAAACTTTTATAAACGGGTGCTTGCGTAGAATAGAAGGACTGAAATGGTATGAGAAAGTCACAAATGTGGGAATTGATGACAAGGACCAGGTAGGTGCCAGTGGAATAAGAGTTGAGAAGATGACACCGGCGATGGATAGGACACACATTGAGGAAACCTGTTGATAGTTTACAAGGCAGTCCTTGTTCTGGAATCCACAGGGAAAGAGAGGCAGAGGTAGACCAAAAAACACATGGAGAAGAGAACTGGATACAGAGGTGAAAATGATGAGGAAAACATGGAAAGAACTTGAGTGAATGGCACAGGACAGGAAGACTTGGCATGTGTTTGTTGAAGGCATATGCTCCTCGGGGTGCTAAAGGGTATTGATTGACTGTTCCCTCATGCATTTCATAAGAGGCGGCTGATATGAGGTTGTGCATACAGCTGACAGCCTCATCATGTAAAATACATTGTTACACAAACTGTCATTACAAGAACACATGTAGGCTTGGTGCAGGCTTTCTGCAAGGGGACACGTGGCAGGTTACATAAGCAGCAAAAGGGGAAATAGTGATAAAGATGAAGGCTAGAATGATAGAACTTGAAGGCTGGAATGACAGAACTTGAAGGCTGGAACGACAGAACTTGAAAGCTGGAACGACAGAGCTTGAAAGCTGGAATGACAGAACTTGAAAGCTGGAATGACAGAACTTGAAAGCTGGAACGACAGAACTTGAAAGCTGGAATGACAGAACTTGAAAGCCGCCGGAATGACAGAACTTGAAAGCCGGAATGACAGAACTTGAAAGCTGGAATGACAGAACTTGAAAGCTGGAATGACAGAACTTGAAAGCTGGAACGACAGAACTTGAAAGCTGGAACAACAGAACTTGAAGGCTGCAAGGACAGAACTTGAAGGCTGGAATAACAGACTTTGCCATGTTGTTCAGATTTAAAAAAAAAAAGAAATAAATTAAAATTATTAGTTTATCATCTTCATGGATGAAAAAAAATTTGTTGACATGTGTGAACTTTCATTGTTATGATGGCTATTATAGTCAGTATTCATTCATAACCCTTCAGATACCCAAGGAGCTGGGATGTATCCAATGGAGACAAACTATCAAGGGGTACAGAAGATTGTACATTTGGCAGACGAAAATTGTACATTTGACAGACTGTCACAGATGGAGAGGATTGTAGATTTGATAGTCACTCACAAGTATAGGAGATTGTACATTTGACAGACATTCATGGATAGAGATGATTGCACTATTGACAGTCAGTCACAGATATTGAAGATTGCACATTTGACGGTCTGTCATGGATGTAGAAGATTGTACATTTGACAGTCTGTCATGGATGTGAAAGATTGTACATTTGGTGGTCTGTCACAGATGTAGAAGATTGTACATTTGACGGTCTGTCACGGATATAGAAGATTGTACATTTGACAGACTGTCATGATATAGAAGATTGTACATTTGACAGTCTGTCACGATATAGAAGATTGTACATTTGACAGTCTGTCACGATATAGAAGATTGTACATTTGACAGTCTGTCACGATATAGAAGATTGTACATTTGACAGTCTGTCACGATATAGAAGATTGTACATTTGACAGTCTGTCATGATATAGAAGATTGTACATTTGACAGTCTCTCACGATATAGAAGATTGTACATTTGACAGTCTGTCACAACATAGAAGATTGTACATTTGACAGTCTGTCACGATATAGAAGATTGTACATTTGACAGTCTGTCACGATAATTAGTCCCATAGCGCGTACGGGAGTGAAGTGTTAGAGACTTTATGCAGCTTTATGACGTGGGGTGGTAGGATCCTTTTGTTGCTGAGTCTGATGGGTACCCATTTACAGCTGGGTATACAGAAGCGTGCTGCGGTCAGGTTTCAAAGCCAGTAAATAAAGAGGGAAACCTGACGCCTGTAAACAGTAAATTAATTAATAACACACATGAAGGTATGTTTCAGACACTCGTGAGAAATAAAGAAGCAAGTTTGGTTTGGTTTGGTTTGGTTTTAAGGACTATCTTCATTGCACATGGACAACTCCATCAGTGCTCCGATCTCCTCCCTTAGATCACACAAGGAGGATCTCAGCACAGTGCACGAACTCCGTTGACCGGCGAGAATCCAAATGTGTGTATATAGGAATCACATTCTATGAATATATTTGGTGGGTAGGTATCTAATTTTAAAAATTCTGCCAGGGCAGCTGCCTACTCTGTACGATATCCAACTGCCGTGGGATTTTTAACTTGCACACGTGACCTCCTATTGTTTCACCCTTATCCGAGAAGGCAAGGCATCCGATCTAAGTACCCAGGAGACCAGGGGGAGGGGGGGGAGTATGACATCATTAAGACCACTGGTTCTGAACAAAGTAATTTCCATAAATTATATTCCCACAACTGGGAATCGAACCCGGTACCTCTAAACCTCGAGGCGGACGCCATACTTCTTAGCCACTCCGACCCCCCCAATAACAGAATTGAAATAGCCAGATAATGTTTTTATAATGTAGATTAATAGTTATTTAATATTAATTAATATATTGTATAATAATACACGTTTGTAGACGGGCCTTTAGCTTTATAGGTTGAGAGCCAGTGGCGTAACGCAATGAGTCCTGGCACAAAAAAGGAGTTTCTTTTTAAGAACTATCTTCATTGCGCATCAGTGCTCCAATCTCCTTCCTTAGATAACACAAGGAGGATCTCAGCACAGTGCACGAACTCTGTACCACCGGCGAGAATCCCGATGTGTGTATTTAGGAATCACACATTTTATAAACATTTTTGTGGTGGGAAGGTTTCTAATTTTTAAATTTTGCCAGGGCAGCAGCATTATGACCTACTATTTCGATTTCCAACTGCCGTGGGATTTTTAACTTGATCGTTTTAAATTATCGTTTGCAAAAAGTGAATGTCGATTTGCAACAATTTTCCTGACCATTGGCACACTAGGGGTGATGTGGTCAGCATCACGCCGGCCGCCTTAACCTTCCCAGAGTTGCTGTGGTACCTAATTTGAGGCGGAGTCGACCCCGGAGCCGTTTGCGGTCTAAAAAAATCACACCTCAACTGGGGATCGAACCATGGACCACGGACCTAGGAAGCCAGTGGACTAATCACTGCGCTACCGTGGCTGCTCATTAATGGGTGCTTGCATAGAATAGAAAGATGGAAATGGTATGACAAAGTCACCAAAGTAGAACTGATGACAAGAACAAAACAAGTTCCAGTGGAACAAAAGATTAGAAGAAGGTAGTACACACATCGAGGAAACCTGTTAACATTACAAGGAAGTCCTCGTTCTGGAATCCCCAGGGAATGAGAGGCAGAGGTAGGCTAAAGAACACGTGGAGAAGAGACCTGGAGACAGATGTGAAATTGATGAAGAAAACGTGGAAAGAACTTGAGCTCATGGCACGTGACCGGAGGACTTGGCATGTGTTTGTTGAAGGCCTGTGCTCCTTGGGGAGCTAAAGGGTATTGGTTGATTGAAACTGGGGAGTACAGACATAAAAGATATGAAGAACACATGGAAAGACCTGGAGCTGATGGCACGTGACAGAAAGACTTGGCATAAGTTTGGTGAAGGCCCGTGCTTTTTGGGGAGCTGACCCGGTCATGGGTGAAACTGGAGAGTGACTCTACCTGGTTCAGAACCCAGTAACTTTACCCCGAGAAACAAAGCGCTTTACCCACTCTGCTACTCGAATGTTGCTTGATGTACATAGCAAGATGTAAGTGCTTTTTATGTGTAAACAGAAAATAATAATTATAATAATAATACAGTACAACCTTGGCACCTGTAAACCAGTTACTCGTTACCGACAGGCTCTATTAAATTTATTTAAATTTTAATCTCGAACAATTGTGTTGACTGCTAAAGTGCAGACATCCTAACATTGAGCGATATTGCCAGGTAGAGAAACTTTTCTCCTGGCCATTTTTACGAATGTGGACTCTTGCCTTTCCTTCTCATTCTGGCTGTCGTGGGGTGGTTTTGAAAAGAAGGACAGCTTGGATGGAATGGAAGAATAAAGATAATAATGTCTTATTGATAGATTACGAGTCGTAATGGGATTGCCTCTCCTCGGAAATTAGTGTAATAGAAATTTACTTAAAAGTGAATTCTGGCCACTAAACAGGATATTTTCTGGACGATAAATTCTTCCTCAGGAATCCTACAAAAGGACTGTGTAAAGCACATAAGGTTGAGAAAAACAATATCCCGACCCAGTTTGGAAAGGATGGTGTATTATCACTATGTGTAATTGCGCACATGACGTGGACAGTTCGGGGATAGAAACGATTAGAGCTTGTGTTTACCCTGAAGGGCTGGCTTGTGTTTTTCTACCAGATGATAGATAGATGGGAAATGTTCAATGGAAAATGTCTTGAAAGATATCAATGTGTACAGATTACAAATCAACAAAGGAAAAGGAATTAGATAATGTTTATATGGACACACGGATTATGAAAGTTGCTGAATCTACCTATCTATTAATGCCTTGTGAAGATGTACAGTCTACGTGTAATAAATGTTGGAAAGTTACCAAAGTTTCAAGTTGATATATCAAGCGTTATGTGGGAATCTTGAAGTTACCGAAGTTACTGTTACTGAATTATTGTGGCTGTCCTGAACCCGAGGACATTATATATATTAATCCTGGACCCAGTGAGAAACGAGCATAATTACTCAACTGAATAGTATAAACTTTTGACGCCACAGCATTACAGGACGGTATTGTTCTGGATTATCCAGGGTATGTGACCGTATGGCCTACTACGTCGTTTTAGCACTAGGGTGCTGCCACTTATTAGAGTTAGGGTAAGAATACTTAAGCAAGATTTAAACACTGGGTATTTGAGCGCGACTAGTTAGTAAAATAAACACTAGTCGCAAACCTATGACGTCATTCAATCATGGTGTACATGAAATGACGTCATCAAACCTGTGTAGAATCCATACAAGTTAGAACGAAATCCTTTTTTTATTTTTTACCATGAGGCTAGCAGTGGCAGTTCCACCATTTCGCAGGACACCATTCTTCTTGATTTTTGTATTGCTGGTTTTGTACACGTCTGGTGATATGTAATCTATGAACCAGCATAGAATTGCAAGAGAATACAACAACTAAATAAAGGAATTTTACTAAGACGAGATTGGACTTATTACTTGAACTTCAATTGAAAGTTTTTGTTTGACGCCAGGTTATCGGAAATAGAGTACTTTATTTTCTACGATCGTACAGCCAAAACATCAACATATACGAGTCTCCCAAAAACTACCTGGGTTTTACAAGTCACTTCTGTAACCACCATCTCTGGCGGTAGCCAGTTACACAACAGAAGATAAATAATAAAAAGTACTGCCCTGCTTTTCTTCACCCTGTCACAGGTAGAAGTGGTAAATGTAGACCGAAGAACACGTGGAGAAGAGAACTGGAGACATATATTAAAGGGTTGAGGAAGACATAACTTGAGCTGATGGTACGGGACAGGAAGACGTTGTAAAGCTCGTTGAAGGCCTATGCTCCTTTCGGGAGCCGTATGGGGATGACGACGCGCGGTCATGAAAGTTAAAAAAATATAAAGAAAATAAAAATGCAGGTACCTTATCTAATGACGTGGTGATCATGTCTGTCCACAACTACCTGTCCCCAGTCATTCATCATTTTCGTTTCCGGGAGCCACCACGCAGCTGATCCCCCTTGCAGAAAGACTGCACCATGCATTCATATACTCTTGCTGCGGTGGTTTATGAGACAGTTTGTTTTAAATAATGAGTGTGCCAGTGCACAACCTAACAACACATCTTTATTCTCGAAAACAATGCAGCCTGCATACTTCTTGTTGCATCTCTCTAACACGCTGGGTTGCTGTAATCTTTCAGTTGGAGACAACACGTGTCTGATCGGGGGAGCACTTCTGGTGATCAGATCACACCGGATCGAAATCTGGTAGCGTCTTCCCAGCTGTAAATGAGAACTTGACACAGCTCTTAAATTAGGGAGGAAGGGAAGTGGGCACCTTACCTCATAAAGCTGGGCATAGTATAGTGAAGTCTCTAACACTTCACATCCCTACGTCAGAATCTGTTTTGGGATTACCTTTACCTATCATCGCTGTAATCCCGCACGTTTGGCGCAGCGGTAGGCATGTATCGACTCCGTATTGTTGTTTTTTTAATCTCCCGAACACACTCAGCTTGCTAAATTCTCTCTCTTACTGGAGGTCTGGAACGATACACTCTTCTTCATCTTCTGCGTTCAGTTTGTAGTCATACTAAATCTGCAGGCCTGTTGGTTTTAGTTTCTCGATAGGGTAGTGGGTGGCTGAATTGTTCCATTTACAATCCAGTATATAGGAATGAATCACCGGCACAATGTTTTCCCTTTTATTTAAATTTTCCAGCTACGATAATCCTCCTATCGTGATTCTCGCTCATCAAGTAATTTTGTTAAGCGCTGTTTTCTTTGTGTCATCATCTCTTGCGTTTCCCCAGTATCGCTTCTTTTGGAGAAAAGGATTATGAAGGTTCTCCAGTATCGCTCCTTTTGGAGATTAGGATTATGAAGGTTCTCCAGTATCGCTTCTTTTGGAGAATAGGATTTTGAAAGTTCCCAAGTATCGCTCCTTTTGGAGAATAGGATTATGAAGGTTTTAAAAACGAAAGTTCTATTAATACACTACCAAAAAACACGACTTTCACAAGTGGATGCTGTCGTACAATAGAAGGATTGGGAATGGTGCGACAAAGATCACCAATGTGGAACTGATGACAAGAACCATTGTTATTATAGTTATTGTTGATCAGAATCGACATCATTGCACTCTAGGCAAACCCATAGGTGTTCTTCTTCTTTTCTTCTTCTTCGTTCGCCCTGAAAAGGACGGTGGTTGCGTTGTGTCTGTTTCCAACGTAGCTGTGATATCTGCACCTTTCGGTCGACACATCCGACTTCTGCACGGCATTTTTTAGGACCGGGTTTGCCTTCCCATTGCGATCCGTACTCGCTCAGCCAGCCTGCACTGTTGCAGACTGTTTCCAGGACCACCACGTGGAGGTGGAGCACGGTCTTGACCAGCTCTGGTTCGCTGGTCCTGACGCAGGCAGTCAAGCTATGAGTCGCTGACTGCGGTCTCTATTGCTGCGTCTTGAGGTTCTATAGGTGTTCAATCTCCCTAAGCAAATGTAGAAGGGTATGAATGTTAATAACAAGAACCTGACAAGCGCCAGTGGAACAAGAGATGAGAAGAAGACGCTGGTAATTGAGAGGAAACACATTGAGGAAACCTGTAGATAACATTACAAGGCAGTCCTTGTTCTGGGATCCACGGGGTAAAAGACGCATGGAAAAGAGAACTGGAGACATAAATGAAAATGATATATACATGGAGAAAAACATGAGCTGGCGGCACGTGACTGGAGGATGTGGCATGTGTTTGTTGAAGGCCTATGTGCCTTGGGGAGCTAAATGGTATTGATTCATTCATTAATACTCAGTTATTTTCTGCGCGGCGGACCCTCTTTCTCACATTGTTTTTCTGTCTGTATACATGTCCTGGGTGAGGCTGTAAACAGCTCGCATCACACTACGACCTTGGCACATACATATACATTTTTTTTTATGGAGCAACCGCAGATTTAAAAGGACACACGGTAGGGAATCTCGTATTCAGGGCGCCTTCCGTTTGTTGAACTTTGAACTTTGCACCAGCGGTGACCGAAATATTCGAGTGGCGTTGTTAAGCGTTCTGCCCTCTCTCCGTCTGAAAACATGTTATGACAGCTGGGGTGACTTTTAAGGGGTTACGGCAGAGGTTTTCAAACTGTGCGTCGCGGCTCCCAGGGGCGTCGCGGCCCTCGGCTAAGTGCGTCGCGGTGGCTTGGGAACAGTGTTGAGTCATTAATATCTTTTTGGGTACAATTGCTTATATATAATATATAGTATAGAGAGGAGCCGCGGTGATTTATGCACAGGTCAAGGGAGCCGCGGACCAAAAAAGTTTGAAAACTGGGTTTAGGTAAAGGTAGTCCGTTAGCAGATACTGCAGTAGGGGAGTGAAGTGTTAGATACTTCATCAGCATCGAGAGGTGGGGTGACTAGTTCCCTTCCTCGCTGCCTTTTCCTTCCCTAATTCAAAGAGCAGAGGCAGGTACTCAGCTGGGCAGACTGGAGCGTGTCGGTATCGTGATACGAACCTTGCACTTTTGCCGCGAGAAACCAGTGCTTTAGCTACTCTGTCAGTCGGACGCTCTTTTAAGAGGTAAAAAAAAAGAGAAAACTACCTGTTAGTGCGCTTTCCTTTCGTGGCGAAGTTCCCGGGATTCAGTGATCAAATCCTGGTAGTGTTACGTGCCAGTCTACCCGGCTTTAAATGGGTACCTGACTGTGCTCTTGAGTTCGGGAAGGCAAAAGGCAGCGTGGAAGGAAACTGGTTACCCCCACCTCAGAAAAAAGCTGGACCTAGCATTGGGAAGGGTCTAACACTACACTCCTCTACGGCAGTATGTGCTGTGCGACTACCTTTTTTTATGGTAAAACGTTATAATTATTTTGTTGAATGCAAAGTTGAATCGTAAATGAAGACCTCTTTCAGTGCGGACTTGAGTGAGGTTAGAATTGTAAATATATATTTTTTGTGCTCGTCTGTGCGTCTGGCATCATTGTTCTATGTTTTCCTGAAAGGTTAACTACTTTGAAGGCAATAATATGTATCATCATCATCACCATCCTCAATATCGCATCATCTGCCATCAGGGTCTTACCAGTTCTTCTTTCATCACCACCACCATCATATCATCATCACCACCATCATCATCATCACCACCATCATCACCACCACCACCATCATCATCACCATCATCATCACCATAATCATCACCATCATCATTACCATCACCATAATTATCTTCATCATTATCAACGCCTTTAAGATCCCCATGGGGAATAGGTCTTCAACAGCCTCCTGTCCTGCGCCGTCTGCCCAGGGTCTTACCAGTTCTTCTTTATCCCATTGTCGCGAGAGGGTTGAGATGTTATTAAAATATAAGATATCCTGGACAAAATGTTATATCATGTGATACCAAGATAGTGCCAGATAAGAGTCTGGTCTTATAAGTAATACCCCCTTCTCTGAAAAGAGTAAGGGTGTATGGATATCAAAGGTAGGGTCAAGCTGTATAAGTTTCCAGGTATGATGTTATTGTATTATCCTGTATCCCTATGGGCTCCCTCTCAAGATCCTCCCTTCATTATTATATTATTATTGTTGACTTTGCTAGGGGATATTAACAAAATTATTTCCAACAAGAACATGAACACAACATTAATAAGTAAGTAAGTCTGTTGGTAAATATTTACAATTTATTTAGCCTATACCGTTTCTCTTTTCGGTCTGGAAAGTTTGAAATGAAATCAAATTTATTTACAATAAATCAATAAACATTGAAAATAATTAACAATATCAAAAGTCATTCAATTGTTGAAGGTTATCAACTGGATTAATTATCTCCTTTTAAAGAACATTGATATGATACTAATGAGTTTTGTCACTATTTCTTGACTGTGAAGCTAGTAATGGGTAAATTTATGTCCACACTTTTCATCATTCACTGTATGTTTATTTGCATCTTGTCTTTTAGTATAGGGGTATAATCTGGATACGCTGATCAGTGGCTTTGTTTTGCCACTTATCTTGTGTTTAGAGATCTGTCACTCTCCTGCCATGGACGAACACGTATTTTGAATTTCTCCAGAAGGTGGAAGCTGTGTATCTGGCCCTGTTAACCACAAGGGCACTTGCACCATAGAGTCCAGCAGAGGTGGATGACTCTATAAAGTTTTTGTTTTGTAGTTGTCAGGATAGAACCTGAAACAAAAATAAACGTAACCCCTATATGGTCCATCACTATTCCATTATTACACAAGATGGGGACGATAGACAGTGTCAGATAATGTGCTAGCAAATGCACAGGACAATATATACCAGTGCTACCCAAATCCAGTTCACCGTGACTACAGTTTCCTTTTAAAACCTTAGTTAGATCCATCTGTCCATGATCCGCCTCCATACAATGATTTGGTCTAGTATAAAATACTAAGTAATACCTTGATCCATACATTAAAACAATTTCTGTCCTTCTTATATTCCAGGCATGTGTCCAATTTCCTCAAGAAATATTTATTTAAAAGCTTTTCCAAACCTACAGACACAATTCTGCTATCATTCTCAATTTAATTTGAATATACACAGGCGGGTAAGTCCTTCCGAAATTACACAATGGTTGCAGAAACACGTCTACATATTTACCAACACACTGTAGTGAATCAATAGTAAATCATATAATTATATACATATATACTATATATATATATATATATATATATATATATAGTATATATGTATATATATATATATATATATATATATATATATATATATATATATATCTTTCTTACCCTCAGGCACACGCAGACGAGCTGTTAATGGCAAACTTGATCTGCTCTCAGGTACAACTGGCAAAGGCAGTCTTCATTTACAAGTTACTGCTTCTTTCTGCTTGCTGTGTTTTTCAAATCTTATGGCCCCAATTTAGCAAGGGCAAGGTCTATTTATACTAGCACATCCAGCGTATCGGAAAGCAGGGGGTTAACGGGGTATTGCGAATCCCAAAATGAGGCATATTTTGTCTCAGTTCAATTATGAAAAACTAATTTCACCCTTATCTTTCTTATTTCTGGAGCGATTTTATTCATCTAAGGCTTAAATTATACCCTGAATTAATCTTTATCTTCCTAGCTAAAAATCTTTTAGTCTTCTAAGTGCATTTTATTCTATGCATATTTTAAATACCTAAATTAGGGACTAACCCGATATGTCGAAACCTTTCCACTCAATATATCTCTCTTAATAAACTACTTTTCATGGAATTCTTTACACCTACCTCTAAAGTAACATTCCTGTTGTAGAATTAGAGACCTTTTCCAAGTGGTACTTCTTTCCTACTTATGTAATTAATTGGCATCCTTCACTCGTTTGCACAGATAGGTCCTAGCCATTTTGACTGTCCAATGCTGTAGTAAACACACGAATACGGAAGTCTTTCCATTGGCTAGTGTATCATACAATTTCTACAATGTATGGCGCACGGTTTTCGTCAGAGTTACTCAGGATTATACAGAGGCTGTGTTTTGAAGCAGACTAACTCACGACACCCGTGCATTTCCGTCTCCATTTCTCTTCTTCATTCTTTTGTTGTTGTTGTTGTTGTGTGTGTGTGTAGTCTACCTCTTTTTCTTTTCGCTGGGGTTTCGAGACTGAGGCTGCCTTGTAAAATAAACTGTATTGTTGGAATGTTAAAAAAAAAAACAACAACTGTGGAATACTAGGAAAGACATATTAATAAAAAAGAAATGTTGTTGTTAACGAGGGCTTCTGAGCTTGTCACTGTTTTGCTGCCAATGCCGGATTTAAGAATCCTAAGCATTAGCTACGTTGTAGATCTAGGCAGGCATTTCTTATTAGAGACCGTGGTCACAGACTAGAACACATTTTGTGGTTCAGCAGTGTGTTCCTGTTTATTTTACTAAAATAAAATAGAATGTATCTCCAGGCCTCACGTAACGGTGTATTTGCATCTGAAACATGAAACAGAAGCGACATCCAAGAATTTAAAAATGTTCGTAAATGGGTTCTTCTGCAGAATAGATGGTCAAAATGGTACAAGAACGCCATTGAGGAACTGGTGGAAAACAGATTGGGGTACTATCTATTCAATAAGCTAAAGATAGGAACTACTGATGAGTGTAACTGTGGCACTGAAAAAAAATGACTTCTGAATATCTGCTTCGAAGATGCCCAACATATGTGGAGCAGAGAAAACACATCTGGCCGACACCAGTACCATACGTGGAAAAGCTCTACGGAGATGCAGATAGCCTCAAGCTAATTACTGCTTTCTTTGAAGACATTCGAATAGTCGTCTGAGAGTGTACGAAGAAGAAGAACTGGTGGTCAGCACCAGGCAGATACCTGTGGAGCAAGAAGCGAGGGGAAAAAACGTTGGCGTTGGATAGAACACACATTGAGGAAACCAGGTGATGACCTTACAAGGCAGGCCTTTGTTAGGCCTTTGTTCTGGAGTCTCCAACTTTAAAGAAACAGAGGGAGACCAAAATCAAAGAGTCAGAGAAAAGATCTACTGTATGGACAGCCATAAGAAGTATAGAGTACATGACCTAAGCGGATGGCACAGGCACGGCTTGGTGTAAGCTCAGTATGAAATGCCTGTGCTCCACAGGGAACTGAAAACAATGGCATGTTTTTCACTGTTAGACTGTCATGTTATACTTCGTTGTAAAATGACGTGAGGTGTTAAACGACATCCTAATATAGGAGAGGTCGCCTCTTTGTCGTAGATTTATAACGATAGGTCAGAAGATATTTATGGTCTCTTCTGAGCAGAGGTGATGGTGGTAAATAAGTGAGGTTAAAGGTATAAGAAATAGCTGTCTCTGGATCTAGAAGATACTCTAGTCCAGCCTATCTTTACGACTAATTTATTATAAGACCATCCTACTCTACATACATGTAACAAACGTTTAACCTCTCTCTCTCTCTCTCTCTCTCACACACACACACACACAGACACACACACAAATCAGTGACTACAAGACACACAACCGTGAAAAACTTTGGGTATGGGTCTGACCGACACACAAAGTTTAATTAGTTTGTTGTTTATTATCATTTAAATTTCACAACATCGAATATCAAAGAATCAAATACATCCAAATTACGTATAGAGAATTAACAGAATGCCTATGCCCTCCCCTCGGTGAGATGATAAGAACCCAACCAAGTTAATAACCCCAAAGGTCAAAAAGGTTAGCAATAGGTTACAGTATATAGACAGTAAAGTGAGCAAAATTTCTAATACGCGCTATCCCGTAAAGTAAACAATTGTTAAAGCCAAATAAGATAGTTTGGTACAAATTACATTAACAAGAAAATATTCTCTCTCTCTCTGTCATGCGTGGCCACGTTCTCTCATTCCTTACCTATTCTGGTGTCATTTCCAGTCATGCATAATTATCCTGGATATAGTTATCGATATTGGAAATATCAGGTTTCAGTGACAAACTTGGCCCCAGTCCAGCCTTAACAGTAACTTTATAAAGGTAGACGCCACGTTTGGTGAGGTAATCCTGGATCGATCTTGTCACCTTGACTAGTTAATGCTAGAAAAATCGAGATAAGTGTTCACCACAAGGAATGGAAAAAACGAATACTTCTGGTATTTGGACACAGCTAGTTGCTACAAAGTGTTACTGATGTTGGTATGCGATTGATTAGATAGATCCTACCCGCTAGCTCTGGTGGGTGCCGATTCTGAAATAGCGTGATTCGTCTGGATAAATATCCTCTTGAAATAAAACGACTATCAGAAGTCGGGAGAATAGTTATTGTTATTTCACCACAATGGGCTGATAAAATGCCAGAAAATATATCTGGGTATTTGGTCAACACACGGAAGGGGACGAGACGTCTCTCATCCTCTCTGACATCCCCGATTAAGTTAAAAGGCGCATGTTATGTCTAGCCTATCATGTCTGGTCAGTTATTAGTTAATCTTTAGCCAATATCGCGCTTATACAAATATCACTTGTCATTACTAGCTATTTGTTTCGCCACATGATATTACCCTAGTCACTTATATAATTACACTTAATGAATTAGAAGTGAATTGTATTCCGTCAATTATCATTCGCCTAGTGTATTTATAGTCAACTAAACCAACTCTTTCTGGGTGATAGCGGGTGATTAAATTTACATTACAACTCAAACATCTGGAATAAAAATAGCTATGCGTTATTTAATTCGCTAGTCTTAACACCTAGAAAATCCCATGGAATTATAATGGTAAACTTAACACATCAAATCACGTAAATGCTAATTTTTATTACCACGATCAGAAATGAAACAATCTCCACGAAATGCTAATAACACACTTTCACAATGGCTCTAGAATAACGAGCTAGATTATCCAAAAAAATCTGATTGACTACTGATAATGGTTAGAGGCAAACGCGGTTTATATAGGATCATCGTATTTTGATCTCAGAAGGCTGTTACTTTTCGCACTTCTCGTGCGTAGCAAAAATTCAGGAAACTGATTCTCCCGATCAAGGGTTCTCGTTCGCTTTTGTCGGCCGCTGCTAACGACAACAGAGATTAGTCTATGTAGCGGGCTCCTGTCTGCGAATTTCCTTGTTTCACGAGATCAAAGAGATACCTTTCCCTGAATGTGTGGACATCACAGGATTTGCTCCCCCCTCGTAGAGAAACTTAAAAGGTTGTTACCTCCCACGTGTTCTGCACGTGCTATCTGCCAGTTATCATAATATTGACAAATCAGCTCGCGTGAGAAACTCAGGTAAGCAAACGTGATTCGCTCCCTGAATAAATGACAGTTTGCGGAGTTTGTCTCGCAAGCTCGTTTGGTAAGGTCAAGTAGACAGACAGAGGCGTGGATTAAGATGTGAGTCAGACAGTCAGAAATTGCGTGGTTTTGCTTTAGCAAATGGTAGGCATTAGATGGGAAAGCAAAGGCTGTCAGATTACGGTATCTCTATTTACATTTCCACGTCACACTCTTAGAAGTGGAATTAAAGATGAAGCAAAGAGGGAAGGAGAAAAAGAGAAGGGAAGAAGAACAGAAGGACAAATTGAGAAGGAGAATGCAGAAACGGGAAGAACAGAAGGGCAAAGAGATGTGGATAATAAAAAGAAGAGGAGGAAGTATAATAGAAGGCCAAGGAGAAACGAAGAGAATAAGGGGAACGGAAGAAACAATGACGGGAAATGATCGAAGTAAATAGAAAGAGAATAAGGACAAGGCAAGAGGAGGAAGAAAATAAAAGGGCAAGGAGAGAATGAGAATACAGAGAAGGGAAGAAGAGTAAGTAGAATAGAAGGGAAGGGAGAAAAAGAAATGAGAATAAAGAGAAGGGAAAAAAAGAGGAATGGAAAGGCAAGCAGAATAGAAGGATAGTTAGGAGAAGGCAAGAAATGTCCTCACCCGTGTGTTACCGGGGCCCGAAAGGGGAGCAAAGAATAACACTGTTCTCTGCCATGCATGTCGTAGAAAGCGACTAAGGAGGGTTGGCATGGGGCTGGTTACTCCATCCTGTAAAAAATGTAAACCACAAAATACTTCAACAAAACATGGACAAGTCAATTAAGAAAAATAAAACACGGCCATCCAAGACAGGGGAAGGTCCTCTCGCAGGGAGGCGTATGATGCAACACAGAGAACGTCGAAAGGAGTCTGTGTAACTGACTAACCTTCTTTCTTCTAGAACTTCCAGATTTGGCACCTGGAATGTTCGGACATTAATTTAAACGAACAAGGGAAAGTGGCACAAGTAGCAGCAGAAATGAGGGAATATAAAATCGAGGTTCTGGGAATCTGTGAAACAAAATGGAAGGGGGTAGACAAGAAGAAACTCATCACAGGTGAATTGGTGCTGTCCTCAGGACATGAAGACGAAAGTTCACACCACAGTGAAGTGGTAGCTCTTATGTTATCTAAAGAAGCACAGAAAGCACTCATTGAATGGGAAGCTGTTGGACGAATAATAATAACAGTGTTAAGGGATGGAGGAATTGCCCGAATTCTTTTGTTGTCTAGGGTCTATTTGTTTTATTGAAGAAGTGAGAATTCATTCATCTTGCTTTGGTTTATATTGTTGAATATTCTGGCAACCACCCGTCTTGTACACACCTTTCCATATCAACATCTCAAGTACTGCATAAAGTTAATAACGGTGTAAATTAACCTTGAGAGATTGAATAAACTACTGGGCTTGGACGATTTGGCAACAGTTTAATAACGAGTAAGTACACACTAACAAGGTCACAATTACGAACATGGCATGTATGCTCCCTCTCTGTGTTACAGTCTTGCTTAAATCTGATTCGACTTTCTAAACATGTCACTCGACTCCTCCATTCCACATATCTTGATAATCTCATTTATTAATCACTATTTTCAGCGGGGTATTTAGCGTCCCGTCATCAATAAAGTTCAGTATGATTTTTCCATCAACATTGGGAAAATTTACGCGTCCCAATATCTCAAGTATCCACAAATCAAATCCACATCAATCCATAAGCTTCGGGGTATGTCGCTTCCCGGTATAACAATTTCCTATATCTTCGGGGAATGATACCTCCCGGAATAACAACTGTTCAATTATATTTGTTCATATAATTTTAGTTTAACATCCTTCTTTGTCTTGGGGGTTATAGTCCCGTATCGAATTTTGATAATCCTGGCATTTTCTCATGCCTTTCATTTAAGCATATAGCTTACCCTTTTATCCTCAGAAATATTTATTGAATGCACAATCCCATATACTGGCTGATACACAAGCCATTTTAGGCACACATCTTGACGCTATGACGTCAAATACCAATCTGTCTACATCATACCTAGATACTCATCTCACAGCGACCGCTTTCATGTATTTCTTGCGTTCAGTTGAGGTACGACATGGTGTGACAAAACCCTGGCACTAATAATAAGTTGCCCTGATAAAAATCGCACCATGAAGCAGCCTCAACAAACAGCTACTTTTAAAACAGCTAAAAAGAATATAAATGTAAATGTCATCCAATGTTATGCACCGTAAATGTCATCCAATGTTATGCACCAACTAATGACAAAGAAGAGTCTGTGAAAGAAGCATTTTATACTAGACTTCAGGAAATTATGGAAAAAATAAAAAGAAGAGACATCACAATTTCGATGGGTGACATGAATGCAAAGATAGGTACAGTCAACACCGGCTTTGAAGAAGTCATGGGAAAACATGGGCTAGGAATTGTCATGAAATATTCTAATCCACATATATAAATTATTAGGTAAATATGAAGCCTAACAAATAAAATTAATAAAGAGAAGAGCAATGGTAAAATGACAGTGCTGTCACAAAGAATGTACTCGAAATCCCCTTTGTTTTCTGCTTCGTCTGCAAATTGTAACGCTTTCATGTTGATAGTAAAGCTTACTGTATTATTACCCGCCTTCTTCAATGAAACGTGTGCTGTATTTCTTGGAAAAGCATTGAGACGTACTGCGTAATGACCTAAATTAACCCTAACATTAATTATACTGCGTTACCAAAACGAACGAACAGATGGACTAAAGGGATAAAAAGAGAAGGGAGAGGCAGAAAGCCGAACACTAAACCCGCTTCGCGCGATACACAATTACTACCATCACGCGTGTAAGTCTACATGCACTAATTTTTTTTTCAGACGGACAGTGATAAAATACACTACCCTTTCCCAGAGTTAGGTTTATAAATCATAACAGACTCTTATTAGAAAAGACAACATTATATGGGTTTACGTTTGAACACATAACAGTACCCAGACAGCACATCTTCTAAACAGGAGATAGAAGAAATTGCATATTTTGAACGCAGCCACGTAGCTCCTTTAAATTAGTATTTTTGGGTTCCTTAGGGTTTGCTGACAAATAATATGTAAAACGTTACGCAAATAGTCCAGGAATTAATAAATTATACCCAAAATTAAATATTGGGGGTGCCTGACAGCATAAAATCATTTCTGCTCATAAAATTTTTTTTATAACGTGTTTGAAAAAACCTTACGTTACATAAATAGCCTACCATGTAAACTCCAAATTGATTGGAGCGCAACAAATGAAAGCCTAACCACGATTGGTCGGGTTATAAATACTATCTTGGTTGTTAGGGGAGACGGGAAAAGATAACATTTTTTCAAACACTTGTCGAAACGTGGCTCATTGGCCAGTCTCGCTGATATACACACTTGGGAGCGTTAGTTCGAGACCACTAATTCATATAAGCTTGATAAAGCGACAGTACGTTGAAGCCAGCTCACATTTTTGCTAAAATAAAAGCCTGGAACATAGGCAGAACGGAATTTGTGCCAGTTTGTGCCAGAATTCATTGCTAATCAACGTATCTGTGTTTATTTCCATGAAATTGTGGGACAGTGGTCTTGATGGTAGTGAGCAGCATCTGGTCAGAGATTTGCTGAATCCAGAGTCGGACAGCATACTCCTTGGTCTTTTTAGCTATCAGTGAGGTGTCTCCTGAGCCCAGAGGAGAATTCGAGCAGAGGAGTCCTTTCCTGCCGCCATCACGCCAGATAAGCGAATTGGCCAGCTGAGCTCAACATTATGTCCCCTCATCTTGAAATAACTTTATAAAAATACCATTCAGAGGGGATTTACTTGTCTTAAAATCAGGAACTGTGAACATCTCCAATAATAGTCCCTAAAGACAAACTATTGAAGTCATGATGACCAATACCAACAGAGCTTGAACAAAACAAAACCAGTATTACCTCATTTTACTACTACAAAACTGACACACATAGAACATTTGTAATAATATATGTCACTACAATATTCATATTAAATACATTCTGTACATAACTTGTAATTTAAATTGATTGTGATTCCTGGTTCCCTTGTAGTTGAATCAGGACACATATTCATTCATGCTAGTAATGAATACATATTGTTATTTGAACCGTTACGAGTGACTTCTTTAAGCTATTCTCATAGAGTGTTATATGTATGTGAGTGTCACAGTGTTGTTAAGAGTAGTGTATTATAGATAACCTTACTTGCTACCACATATCTATATATCTCAGTCAGAATTATTCTGGAATAGTGTGATGCTACGTTATGTGTCTAGGGTATGAGTATGGTGAAGTGTAAGTCACAACAACAGACAGATAAACAATTTAATTTAATCCACTACTCTTAACAACACTGTGACACTCACATACATATAACACTCTATGAGAATAGCTTAAAGAAGTCACTCGTAACGGTTCAAATAACAATATGTATTCATTACTAGCATGAATGAATATGTGTCCTGATTCAACTACAAGGGAACCAGGAATCACAATCAATTTAAATTACAAGTTATGTACAGAATGTATTTAATATGAATATTGTAGTGACATATATTATTACAAATGTTCTATGTGTGTCAGTTGTGTAGTAGTAAAATGAGGTAATACTGGTTTTGTTTTGTTCAAGCTCTGTTGGTATTTGTCATCATGACTTCAATAGTTTGTCTTTAGGGACTATTATTGGAGATGTTCACAGTTCCTGATTTTAAGACAAGTAATTCCCCTCTGAATAGTATTTTTATAAAGTTATTTCAAGATGAGGGGACATAATGTTGAGCTCAGCTGGCCAATTCGCTTATCTGGCGTGATGGCGGCAGGAAAGGACTCCTCTGCTCGAATTCTCCTCTGGGCTCAGGAGACACCTCACTGATAGCTAAAAAGACCAAGGAGTATGCTGTCCGACTCTGGATTCAGCAAATCTCTGACCAGATGCTGCTCACTACCATCAAGACCACTGTCCCACAATTTCATGGAAATAAACACAGATACGTTGATTAGCAATGAATTCTGGCACAAACTGGCACAAATTCCGTTCTGCCTATGTTCCAGGCTTTTATTTTAGCAAAAATGTGAGCTGGCTTCAACGTACTGTCGCTTTATCAAGCTTATTTGAATTAGTGGTCTCGAACTAACGCTCCCAAGTGTGTATATCAGCGAGACTGGCCAATGAGCCACGTTTCGACAAGTGTTTGAAAAAATGTTATCTTTTCCCGTCTCCCCTAACAACCAAGATAGTATTTATAACCCGACCAATCGTGGTTAGGCTTTCATTTGTTGCGCTCCAATCAATTTGGAGTTTACATGGTAGGCTATTTATGTAACGTAAGGTTTTTTCAAACACGTTATAAAAAATTTATGAGCAGAAATGATTTTATGCTGTCAGGCACCCCCAATATTTTATTTTGGGTATAATTTATTAATTCCTGGACTATTTGCGTAACGTTTTACATATTATTTGTCAGCAAACCCTAAGGAACCCAAAAATACTAATTTAAAGGAGCTACGTGGCTGCGTTCAAAATATGCAATTTCTTCTATCTCCTGTTTAGAAGATGTGCTGTCTGGGTACTGTTATGTGTTCAAAAGTAAACCCATATAATGTTGTCTTTTCTAATAAGAGTCTGTTATGATTTATAAACCTAACTCTGGGAAAGGGTAGTGTTTTTTATCACTGTCCGTCTGAAAAAAAATTAGTGCATGTAGACTTACACGCGTGATGGTAGTAATTGTGTATCGCGCGAAGCGGGTTTAGTGTTCGGCTTTCTGCCTCTCCCTTCTCTTTTTATCCCTTTAGGCCATCTGTTCGTTCGTTTTGGTAACGCAGTCTAATTAATGTTAGGGTTAATTTAGGTCATTACGCAGTACGTCTCAATGCTTTTCCAAGAAATACAGCACACGTTTCATTGAAGAAGGCGGGTAATAATACAGTAAGCTTTACTATCAACGTGAAAGCGTTACAATTTGCAGACGAAGCAGAAAACAAGGGGGATTTCGAGTACATTCTTTGTGACAGCACTGTTATTTTACCATTGCTCTTCTCTTTATTAATTTTATTTGTTAGGCTTCATATTTACCTAATAATTTATTTATGTGGATTAGAATATTTCATGACAACTTCTTCAAAGCCGGTGTTGACTGTACCTATCTTTGCATTCTTGTCACCCATCAAAATTGTGATGTCTCTTCTTTTTACTTTTTCCATAATTTCCTAAAGTCTAGTATAAAATGCTTCTTTCACAGACTCTTCTTTGTCATTAGTTGGTGCATAACATTGGATGACATTTACGGTGCATAACATTGGATGACATTTACATTTATTTTCTTTTTAGCTGTTTTAAAAGTAGCTGTTTGTTGAGGCTGCTTCATGGTGCGATTTTTATCAGGGCAACTTATTATTAGTGCCAGGGTTTTGTCACACCATGTCGTACCTCAACTGAACGCAAGAAATACATGAAAGCGGTCGCTGTGAGATGAGTATCTAGGTATGATGTAGACAGATTGGTATTTGACGTCATAGCGTCAAGATGTGTGCCTAAAATGGCTTGTGTATCAGCCAGTATATGGGATTGTGTATTCAATAAATATTTCTGAGGATAAAAGGGTAAGCTATATGCTTAAATGAAAGGCATGAGAAAATGCCAGGATTATCAAAATTCGATACGGGACTATAACCCCCAAGACAAAGAAGGATGTTAAACTAAAATTATATGAACAAATATAATTGAACAGTTGTTATTCCGGGAGGTATCATTCCCCGAAGGATTAGAATAAAATTAGTAGAATTGGGGAAGCGACATACCCCGAAGCTTATGGATTGATGTGGATTTGATTTGTGGATACTTGAGATATTGGGACGCGTAAATTTTCCCAATGTTGATGGAAAAATCATACTGAACTTTATTGATGACGGGACGCTAAATACCCCGCTGAAAATAGTGATTAATAAATGAGATTATCAAGATATGTGGAATGGAGGAGTCGAGTGACATGTTTAGAAAGTCGAATCAGATTTAAGCAAGACTGTAACACAGAGAGGGAGCATACATGCCATGTTCGTAATTGTGACCTTGTTAGTGTGTACTTACTCGTTATTAAACTGTTGCCAAATCGTCCAAGCCCAGTAGTTTATTCAATCTCTCAAGGTTAATTTACACCGTTATTAACTTTATGCAGTACTTGAGATGTTGATATGGAAAGGTGTGTACAAGACGGGTGGTTGCCAGAATATTCAACAATATAAACCAAAGCAAGATGAATGAATTCTCACTTCTTCAATAAAACAAATAGACCCTAGACAACAAAAGAATTCGGGCAATTCCTCCATCCCTTAACACTGTTATTATTATTCGTCCAACAGCTTCCCATTCAATGAGTGCTTTCTGTGCTTCTTTAGATAACATAAGAGCTACCACTTCACTGTGGTGTGAACTTTCGTCTTCATGTCCTGAGGACAGCACCAATTCACCTGTGATGAGTTTCTTCTTGTCTACCCCCTTCCATTTTGTTTCACAGATTCCCAGAACCTCGATTTTATATTCCCTCATTTCTGCTGCTACTTGTGCCACTTTCCCTTGTTCGTTTAAATTAATGTCCGAACATTCCAGGTGCCAAATCTGGAAGTTCTAGAAGAAAGAAGGTTAGTCAGTTACACAGACTCCTTTCGACGTTCTCTGTGTTGCATCATACGCCTCCCTGCGAGAGGACCTTCCCCTGTCTTGGATGGCTGTGTTTTATTTTTCTTAATTGACTTGTCCATGTTTGTTGAAGTATTTTGTGGTTTACATTTTTTACAGGATGGAGTAACCAGCCCCATGCCAACCCTCCTTAGTCGCTTTCTACGACATGCATGGCAGAGAACAGTGTTATTCTTTGCTCCCCTTTCGGGCCCCGGTAACACACGGGTGAGGACATTTCTTGCCTTCTCCTAACTATCCTTCTATTCTGCTTGCCTTTCCATTCCTCTTTTTTTCCCTTCTCTTTATTCTCATTTCTTTTTCTCCCTTCCCTTCTATTCTACTTACTCTTCTTCCCTTCTCTGTATTCTCATTCTCTCCTTGCCCTTTTATTTTCTTCCTCCTCTTGCCTTGTCCTTATTCTCTTTCTATTTACTTCGATCATTTCCCGTCATTGTTTCTTCCGTTCCCCTTATTCTCTTCGTTTCTCCTTGGCCTTCTATTATACTTCCTCCTCTTCTTTTTATTATCCACATCTCTTTGCCCTTCTGTTCTTCCCGTTTCTGCATTCTCCTTCTCAATTTGTCCTTCTGTTCTTCTTCCCTTCTCTTTTTCTCCTTCCCTCTTTGCTTCATCTTTAATTCCACTTCTAAGAGTGTGACGTGGAAATGTAAATAGAGATACCGTAATCTGACAGCCTTTGCTTTCCCATCTAATGCCTACCATTTGCTAAAGCAAAACCACGCAATTTCTGACTGTCTGACTCACATCTTAATCCACGCCTCTGTCTGTCTACTTGACCTTACCAAACGAGCTTGCGAGTTTGTTTACAAACTCCGCAAACTGTCATTTATTCAGGGAGCGAATCACGTTTGCTTACCTGAGTTTCTCACGCGAGCTGATTTGTCAATATTATGATAACTGGCAGATAGCACGTGCAGAACACGTGGGAGGTAACAACCTTCTAAGTTTCTCTACGAGGGGGGAGCAAATCCTGTGATGTCCACACATTCAGGGAAAGGTATCTCTTTGATCTCGTGAAACAAGGAAATTCGCAGACAGGAGCCCGCTACATAGACTAATCTCTGTTGTCGTTAGCAGCGGCCGACAAAAGCGAACGAGAACCCTTGATCGGGAGAATCAGTTTCCTGAATTTTTGCTACGCACGAGAAGTGCGAAAAGTAACAGCCTTCTGAGATCAAAATACGATGATCCTATATAAACCGCGTTTGCCTCTAACCATTATCAGTAGTCAATCAGATTTTTTTGGATAATCTAGCTCGTTATTCTAGAGCCATTGTGAAAGTGTGTTATTAGCATTTTGTGGAGATTGTTTCATTTCTGATCGTGGTAATAAAAATTAGCATTTACGTGATTTGATGTGTTAAGTTTACCATTATAATTCCATGGGATTTTCTAGGTGTTAAGACTAGCGAATTAAATAACGCATGGCTATTTTTATTCCAGATGTTTCAGTTGTAATGTAAATTTAATGACCCGCTATCACCCAGAAAGAGTTGGTTTAGTTGACTATAAATACACTAGGTGAATGATAATTGACGGAATACAATTCACTTCTAATTCATTAAGTGTAATTATATAAGTGACTAGGGTAATATCATGTGGCGAAACAAATAGCTAGTAATGACAAGTGATATTTGTATAAGCGCGATATTCGCTAAAGATTAACTAATAACTGACCAGACATGATAGGCTAGACATAACATGCGCCTTTTAACTTAATCGGGGATGTCAGAGAGGATGAGAGACGTCTCGTCCCCTTCCGTGTGTATATGTATATGTGTGTATATATATATATATATATATATATATATATATATATATATATATATATATATATATATATATATTATTAGCAGTAAGTGTTTCATAATGTTCCTATATCCTTTAGGCAACTTGTTCAACAGCGACCAGCGTTTTTTACTTGGCCATATCTTGGGCCATATCTCGACTTTTTACTGAGTGGAAGTAAAGTTGTCTTCTGTTGGCTGACGCGTCTCCAAGTTTCAGTTGTGAACAGGACGGGCCACAGAGACGAACGAACATTGTAATAAGTAAAATTTTAACGGGGACTGACCAAATACCCAGATATATTTTCTTGCATTTTATCAGCCCATTGTGGTGAAATAACAATAACTATTCTCCCGACTTCTGATAGTCGTTTTATTTCAAGAGGATATTTATCCAGACGAATCACGCTATTTCAGAATCGGCACCCACCAGAGCTAGCGGGTAGGATCTATCTAATCAATCGCATACCAACATCAGTAACACTTTGTAGCAACTAGCTGTGTCCAAATACCAGAAGTATTCGTTTTTTCCATTCCTTGTGGTGAACACTTATCTCGATTTTTCTAGCATTAACTAGTCAAGGTGACAAGATCGATCCAGGATTACCTCACCAAACGTGGCGTCTACCTTTATAAAGTTACTGTTAAGGCTGGACTGGGGCCAAGTTTGTCACTGAAACCTGATATTTCCAATATCGATAACTATATCCAGGATAATTATGCATGACTGGAAATGACACCAGAATAGGTAAGGAATGAGAGAACGTGGCCACGCATGACACAGAGAGAGAGAATATTTTCTTGTTAATGTAATTTGTACCAAACTATCTTATTTGGCTTTAACAATTGTTTACTTTACGGGATAGCGCGTATTAGAAATTTTGCTCACTTTACTGTCTATATACTGTAACCTATTGCTAACCTTTTTGACCTTTGGGGTTATTAACTTGGTTGGGTTCTTATCATCTCACCGAGGGGAGGGCATAGGCATTCTGTTAATTCTCTATACGTAATTTGGATGTATTTGATTCTTTGATATTCGATGTTGTGAAATTTAAATGATAATAAACAACAAACTAATTAAACTTTGTGTGTCGGTCAGACCCATACCCAATAACCATAGTTTTTCACGGTTGTGTGTCTTGTAGTCACTGATCTGTGTGTGTGTCTGTGTGTGTGTGAGAGAGAGAGAGAGAGAGAGAGAGAGAGAGGTTAAACGTTTGTTACATGTATGTAGAGTAGGATGGTCTTATAATAAATTAGTCGTAAAGATAGGCTGGACTAGAGTATCTTCTAGATCCAGAGACAGATTCTACCCTTAAACTATTCACTCGTGAAAGCTATTTCTTATACCTTTAACCTCACTTATTTACCACTATCACCTCTGCTCAGAAGAGACCATAAATATCTTCTGACCTATCGTTATAAATCTACGACAAAGAGGCGACCTCTCCTATATTAGGATGTCGTTTAACACCCCACGTCATTTTACAACGAAGTATAACATGACAGTCTAACAGTGAAAAACATGCCATTGTTTTCAGTTCCCTGTGGAGCACAGGCATTTCATACTGAGCTTACACCAAGCCGTGCCTGTGCCATCCGCTTAGGTCATGTACTCTATACTTCTTATGGCTGTCCATACAGTAGATCTTTTCTCTGACTCTTTGATTTTGGTCTCCCTCTGTTTCTTTAAAGTTGGAGACTCCAGAACAAAGGCCTAACAAAGGCCTGCCTTGTAAGGTCATCACCTGGTTTCCTCAATGTGTGTTCTATCCAACGCCAACGTTTTTTCCCCTCGCTTCTTGCTCCACAGGTATCTGCCTGGTGCTGACCACCAGTTCTTCTTCTTCGTACACTCTCAGACGACTATTCGAATGTCTTCAAAGAAAGCAGTAGTTAGCTTGAGGCTATCTGCATCTCCGTACAGCTTTTCCACGTATGGTACTGGTGTCGGCCAGATGTGTTTTCTCTGCTCCACATATGTTGGGCATCTTCGAAGCAGATATTCAGAAGTCATTTTTTTTTCAGTGCCACAGTTACACTCATCAGTAGTTCCTATCTTTAGCTTATTGAATAGATAGTACCCCAATCTGTTTTCCACCAGTTCCTCAATGGCGTTCTTGTACCATTTTGACCATCTATTCTGCAGAAGAACCCATTTACGAACATTTTTAAATTCTTGGATGTCGCTTCTGTTTCATGTTTCAGATGCAAATACACCGTTAAGTGAGGCCTGGAGATACATTCTATTTTATTTTAGTAAAATAAACAGGAACACACTGCTGAACCACAAAATGTGTTCTAGTCTGTGACCACGGTCTCTAATAAGAAATGCCTGCCTAGATCTACAACGTAGATAATGCTTAGGATTCTTAAATCCGGCATTGGCAGCAAAACAGTGACAAGCTCAGAAGCCCTCGTTAACAACAACATTTCTTTTTTATTAATATGTCTTTCCTAGTATTCCACAGTTGTTGTTTTTTTTTTAACATTCCAACAATACAGTTTATTTTACAAGACAGCCTCAGTCTCGAAACCCCAGCGAAGAGAAAAAGAGGTAGACTACACACACACACAACAACAACAACAACAAAAGAATGAAGAAGAGAAATGGAGACGGAAATGCACGGGTGTCGTGAGTTAGTCTGCTTCAAAACACAGCCTCTGTATAATCCTGAGTAACTCTGACGAAAACCGTGCGCCATACATTGTAGAAATTGTATGATACACTAGCCAATGGAAAGACTTCCGTATTCGTGTGTTTACTACAGCACTGGACAGTCAAAATGGCTAGGACCTATCTGTGCAAACGAGTGAAGGATGCCAATTAATTACATAAGTAGGAAAGAAGTACCACTTGGAAAAAGGTCTCTCGATATGACTACAACAGGAATGTTACTTTAGAGTGTTCACTGTGTAAAGTAATTCATGAAATATCTCTGTAGACTGAAGTAATTTATTAAGGAGAGATATATTGAGTGGAATAAGTTTTAGACTCTATCGGGTTAGTCCCTAATCCATTAGGTATTTAACGAATATTCGCATAGAATAAAATGCACGTAGAAGACTCAAAGATTCTTAGCTGAGTATTTAAATTGATAAAGATTAATTCAGGGTTATAAATTTAAAGCCTTAGATGAATAAAATCGCTCCAAAAGCTAAAGATCAGACAAGGGGTCTCAACTAGTTTTTCATAATTGAAATGAGACCAAATTATATGCCTCATTATAGAGGGCATTCGACAATTAACCCGTTAAACCCCCTGTTGGTTCCGATACGCTGGATGTGATAGTACTAATAGAGGGGGGTTGCCCTTGGTAAAATTGGGGCCTATAAGATTTGAAAAACACAGGTGCAAGCAGAAATGAAAGCAGTGATAAACCTTGTAAATCCTGAAGACTGCCTTTGCAGTTTTACAATGAGAGCAGACTCTTAAGTATTGCCATTAAAAAGCTTCTGCAATATACAAGGGTAATTGTAAAAATATCATACATATGTAATACAATATCTACAAACTTATACATATATTTTTATAGTATAGTGTATGATAATATATATAAAGATTTGTATATAAAAAAATTATGATTTACTGATTGATCACATTACAGTGCTGTTGTTAATATTGTAGACAGTGTTTTCTGCAAACCGTGTGTGTGTGTTAATTTCCGGAAGGACTTACCCGCCTGTGTTATGTTCAAATTAAATTGAGAATGATAGCAGAATTTGTGTCTGTTAGGTTTGGAAATGCTTTTAAATAAAAGAGAGTTTCTTGAGGGGAAATTGGAACATGCCTGGAATATAAAGGAAGGACAGAAATTGTTTTAATGTAAATGCGCGGATCAAGGTATTACTTAGTATTTTAATACTAGACCAAATCAATTGTATGGAGGCGGATCATGGACAGATGATCTAACTAAGGTTTTAAAAGGAGGAAAACTGTAGTCACAGAAAGAACTGAATGATTTGGGTTTTAGCTGGTATATATTGTCCTGTGCATTTGCTAGCACATATCTGACACTGTCTATCGTCCCATCTTGAGTATAATGGAAAGTGTTGGACCATTAGGGTTACGTTTATTTTTGTTTCAGGATTCTATCCTGACAACTACAAAACAAAAAACT